>JANPWX010000677.1:0-186400 GCA_024734555.1 Trochalopteron elliotii
ACAGCTCAGGAGGAGAGGGAGGGATTCCTGCTCAGGTTTACTCGTGTGACCTTTGGACACCGAGCAGGTTGATAAATCTCTGCTGACAAGCAGAGAGGCATCACCACTCGGAACTTGCAAATGTGGAGCAGCAGCAATTAGGGAAGAGTGAGTTTGTATTGCCAGAGCTGGGAATTTATTTAAGGCAAGATGGATTCGGTGTGAGGTGCTGCTGAAGAACGTTTTGTTTTTGCCCGGGTTCCTGAAAAGCTCTTTTTAATAAATTGCTGATCTTTGGAGACCTGTAAGAAATACCACGGATTGCCTTTTATCAGCCTATAATGTGCTTTCATCACTCCAGAGAAGGATGTGAGAATGATACTGAGTTGGTCCCTGGAGAAAGGCAGGAGACACTGCTGACGGCTCCGGAGTTAGTCTGTGTTGAAATGGAGCTTAAATTTCCTCGTTAGCACAAATATCTCTCTAACCTTATCACCAAAGTGCTGCTGCTCGTCTCTCACACCCAGAATTACTCTTCTGTAATGCTACAAGTAATTTACCTCAGTAATACCGAGTCCGAAACAACTCCTGTCTGAGTTGTTATGATTTATTGCTTCTTGAGGCTCTTAAGATTGAAATGGCTTTTCCAGCCTTGAAACTCTAAAATGCCTAAATATTACACTCTGCCTTTACTACAAGGCAAAATCTGTGTGGATTTGATG
Source organism: Trochalopteron elliotii (assembly GCA_024734555.1). Taxonomy (NCBI): domain Eukaryota; kingdom Metazoa; phylum Chordata; class Aves; order Passeriformes; family Leiothrichidae; genus Trochalopteron; species Trochalopteron elliotii. The sequence continues at coordinate 702 of JANPWX010000677.1, forward strand.
GCATTGAGATAATCAAGATGAGATGCTGGATGGCCATTTTGCAAACATTTTCTGAGAATAACATCAAAAAAGTAACCAGATGTTAAAAGTGTTGTATTTCTGGGAATCACAGAATGGTTTGGGTTGGAAGGGATCTTACAGCTTATTTTGTTCCAATCTTCTGCCACGGGCAGGGACACCTTCCACTATCCCAGGTTTTTCAAAGCCCCTGCCAGCACACCCTTGTGCTTTGCCCACCTTGTGACCTGCCAGCTCAGGGGTTCACCACTGTGCACCCGTGTTTTATTTTAACATTTTCGTTTCTATGGCTGAATGGAGCTGAATTGGAGTTTGCCTCCGAGGCCAGTTTGTTCCCCTCCTCCTTGCAGTGCACAGCTTAAAAGTGCTGATGTTCTAAGGGCTGGTTTTTGGGTGGGCCTTTGGTAGGCACAGCAGGGGGAGGATATTGTTGGGAACCAGGGGAATGGAAGGGTTGCTGTGGCTGCAGGCTGGAGGAAAGGGTGCTGGAAAATAATATTCTCACTTTGAAGTGTTTCTCCTGCCCCTCCTGCAAAGGGGCTCCAGCTGTCAGGATGAGGGGTATTACTGGGAGAAAAACGGGAGGAGCTTTGTAACAGGGCTGGGGGCAAAAGTCACGGAGGCAGAGAATGGTTTGGGTTAGGAGGGACCTTAGGGATCATCACATTTCAACCCCTGGTGATCAGCAGGACCAACTTCCACTATCCCAGGTTGCTCCAAGCCCCATCCAGCCTGGCCTTGGACACTTCCAGGGATCCAGGGGAACCCAGAGCTTCTCTGGGCAACCTGTGCCAGGGCCTCCCCACCCTCACAGCCAACAATTCCTTCCCAATATCCCATCTAACCCTGCCCTCTTTCAGCTTAAAACCATTCCCCCTTGTCCTGTCCCTCCATGCCTTGTCCCCAGTCCCTCTCCAGCTCTCCTGGAGCCCCTTTAGGCTCTGGAAGGGGCTCTGAGCTCTCCCTGGATCCTTCCCTTCTCCAGGTGAGCACCCCCAGCTCTCCCAGTCTGTCACAGAGGAGCTCCAGCCCTCTGAAGTGCCCTGGTCACTGAAACACCCAGGGTGCTGGGGGGAGAAAATGAATGGCAGAACTTCTTGGAAAAAAATTGCAGGGGGACCACAGAGGAGCTTATTCTATTCCCACGTGGACACACCTCAGTGGGGATTTATTTTTTTCCCACCCAGGTGTAAAAGCAGGAGGTGTGTGAGCACCTCATTTAGGTGAGCACCTTACAAACACTCCACTAATTTAGCACACGCTAAAATAGCCCAAACCCCCGTTAAATGGCTGGCGTTGCTGAGAGTCTTTATGTTTGAGCACACTGCAAAAGCAGTGGGTTCTCTTGTCGAAGAGCCTGAACAAAGGAGGGCAGTTACGTGCTCAGAGTGGCTCCAAGCAGCGAACAGAAATCCCCTCGGAGCAGCCGTGAATGGCGTGCCTGGGAAAAGGAGGGCAAGAGCTCTGCCTTTGTGCTCTGCAGCCCTGTCCTCACCAGGTCGTGTCAGGCAAGAGCTGCTGGCTCAGGGAAGCACCTCTGGTACAACTTTTGAGAAGGGCACAGAGTGAAAAACGAGCGAGGAGAATGATTCACCCGGGTCTGCCTGGCAGGCAGGACCAGGCCTCTCTGTGTGAGGACAGAGGCAGGTTTGGGTTTGATTTTGACAGCCACAAAAGGGGAAAACAATGCCTGGTTTGTGGTTTTGGAGGTCAAAAGCCAAGCATGCTCACTCCTCATCACACAGGCTCTGCTCCTGTTCTCGTGGGGGATTTCCCTGCATCCCACACAAAAATTGAATATTCCCAGACCCTGGGCTGCTTCCATCCCTTGGCATAGTAATGTTGCAACAAGCACCAATTTTCTTGTTTTTTCTCTCGTGCAATTGGAGAGTCAAAAATCTGTGATGAATATATTAACATTCATTGAATTATAGAACAGATATTTAGCATTTTTTCCTGAAGGATCCTAAAATGCTTTGCAGACACTTTCATGTGTCACTACACAAATGCAGCTGCTTTTGCTCCATGCTTAGATTTAATTTGAGATGAAGGGAGAGAATTTGCTCTATCACAGAAGCACAGAATAGTTTGGGTTGGAAAGGGCCTTAAAGCTCATCTCATTCCAACCCCTGCCATAGCCAGGGAACTTTCTACTATCCCAGATTTCTCCAAGCCCCATCCACCCTGGCCTTGGACACTTTCATGGATGGGGCAGTCACAGCTTCTCTGGGAAACCCATACCAGGGTCTCACCACCCTCACAAGGAAACATTTTTTTCCTAATGTCTCCTCTAAACCTACTCACTGCACAGTGTTTTTAACAGGAGGACACATGATGAGTATGAGCAGAGAATTTTGTTGCATAATCCCAGGTTATAGTGCATCCAGTGCCCCTCTTACACTTCTGGTGGCCTCAGGCTGAGAGGTGACAGACATCTCATGAGCTTTGCTGTATCCACAGTCTGGCTGCACCATTGGAATTTGGAGGTGCACAACCAGGTCCACTTACCTTTGTGAACCACCTGGGTGCCCCACCGTGTATTGCTGTGGGTTTGCATCCTCCTTTTCTCCTGCAGTGAAAAACCCTCCAAATATTCAGGGTGAAAGGTGATAAAATATTGATGTATTCTGAGGCTGGTTAAGGCAGGGGAATTGGGTGTGGGTGCTTCCTCCACTCTCACAGTTCTGTCTCACTCCTGAGCCAAGATTCATTTCCATTGGGAGTGCCCTGCACTCTTCCCTCATGGATAATGGGGGTGTGAGGAGTCCCTGTACCTCAGTTCTCCTGGAAAGCAGCTCCTGCCTTCCTTCACCTCTCCCCAGGGCTGGCTTTGCCCACTGCTGCTCCTGTTGCCCCAGCCCTGAGCAGGGATTGTTAATCAAGGCCATAATCAGCCTCTGGCAGGTCTTTTGTTTCCCAGACTGGTGCTCCCTGGTTTCCACTTCCTGTGATTTTTTTCCTGCCTCTAGCAAAGCTGCATCCATTTGAAAGCTCCTGGTCCATCATCTCCTTTCTTTAAGGTGTATTTGTGCATTTTTTTTTCCTTTTTCGTAGTCTAAACAATCTCCAAGCCCTGCCAGGATCAGGATCTCGCTGGGTGATTTCAAATGCACTGTGAGAAAGATTTGGACCTGAAGAGACCTAACTTATGAAATGCATTCAGTGGAAACCCTTCAAATTCAAAAGCTGCTTACAGTGTCCATATTGGATGTTAAAGAGGCTGGATTCCAGGCTGGAAAGGGTCAAACACCACTTTTAGAGGGTTGGAGCAGCTGAAATTGCTCTCTTAGTCCACAGACATCAGGAGGGTGGCTGGAGGTGGAGAGTCTGGCATGGATTGCCCAGAGAAGTTGTGGCTTCCCCTGGATCCCTGGCAGTGTCCAAGGCCAGGTTGGATGGAGCTTGGACCAACCTGGGATAGTGGGAGGTGTCCCTGCCCATGGCTGGATGATCTCAAGGCTCCTTCCAACCCAAATCATTCTGTCATTCCATGACTGGTGGCAGAGTGAGCTCCTGGCTACAGTTAAAGGTGGCTGAGACTTCAAAATAACTTGAGGCAGAAGGGGAAAATTCAAGTTTGTGATACCCCAGGAGGTTTGGGATAACCCTTAAGTTTGCCTGTCTCCTGCAGCTCCTCTGGAATGGTAACAGAGGTGTCCAGGGAGAAGAAGGTCATAAAGGAACTGGAGCATGGTGCCACCACCTTGGCTCTGCTCCACCTCCAGGCAAATAATTCACTAATTTTTAGCTTCAAATGTCACTTGTTTTGCAGCCTGCTGCACTTCATGAAAGCTGCTGTCGAGCAATCCCAGTTTTCTTCATAGCTCCCAGATTTTGTAAACACTGTCACTTACAAAAGGCAAAGCTGCTGGAAAGGTTTCTTCCCAAAATCACTGTGGGAGTTAATTAACACTTGAGAATTTGGGTTCACTTCTTTCAGTCTGATCTTGTCCAAGTGTGAGACAGGGGGGCAGATCCTGATGGGCTGGTGCTGATGTGTCACTTGAGAGCAGAAATGCTGCTTCAATGTCCTGTGCCTGGAATATGGTGACTTTCAAGAGGGTTTTAAGTGTTCACAGCCCTCACTGAGCTTTTTTTGGGGGACAGTTTGGACACTTTGATGTCACCATTTCGTTGGAAGAGCGTTGTAATCATTAACATCCAGTTCAGACACCTAAAGGCAGCGTTGCTTTGAGGCTGGAATTTGTGTGTTGGAGACAGATGGGTGAACTGCTGAAGATAATCAGAGGTCAGCTGGTTAAGCCTTATTTTTTTTGAATAGCCTTGTTGGGGTTAGAGAGTGCTTTCTTAAAGAGTATTTACTGCATAATCTGTGCAGATGAGTGTAAGGGAGCCTTTGAAGGAATTAGTGAAATTCAGCTGAGACTGCTTTGCATTCAGGCAGTAGAGAGCTGCTGAAAAACCCCAATGGCTGAGAGGGATCCTCCTCTGGTGACCCTAAAAACACATTTTAAACCTCCTTTTCCAACCTGCCAGCCTGATCTGTGACCTCACCATGGCCTGACAAAGTGGAGTTTCACACATGATATGTGCTCTAGCTTTTAAGAGGGGGTAGTTAAGATCACTTTTGCTCCAGAAGAATGATAGGAAAATGCTGACACTCCTCATTTTCTGAGGGAAAAATCCATATGCCACAGCCTTGTGTGAACAAATGTGTTATCTGGGCTGGATGGACAGAGTTAGTTGGGCAGTGATGAGTCTGCTCACAGGAAAAATCTGCATCAAAATGTGAAGTGATGGAAGCTGGAGAAGTCAGGCTGGAAAAAAAGAGCTGTTTTTTTGGGAGTGTTCCCACAGCTAACTGGGATCATGATCCTCTTAAAGTGCCAGTGACGTGGAGTGCAGTGTCCCAGCAGGACAGCACTTTCTGTCTGTCTGTCTGTCTGTCTGTCTGTCTGGAAGATCCTGTGGCATCAGTGCCAGAACCACAGAGGTGCTGATTTTATTCCTTACCTCTTCTGGTAGGAGCAAATGGCAAATGAATCAGGGCTTGGTGCAGTAACTTGTGCTGCACTGAGGAAAATCTTCCTTCAGGGAAAAGTTTCAGGTTTTTAGGTGTCAGGACAGGCTTAGAAGGAGCAATTTCAGCAGCTCCTGGTGCCTCTGAGGCTTTCTCTCCTCTCTGAGGTGATGTGGGAGAAGGTTTTTTTTTTTTCATTCTTCACCCATGGAATAATCATAAAACTTAAAGAAGAATTTAAACCATCGTGATGCAGTTTGGGACAGCAGTGTGGATCTGTGCAAGGGGTTGAATCATGTCCTGGAGAAAGCAAATGGGCAGGAAGGATTTAACTCAGCTTTCCTCTAAAAGTGATGCTGCCAGAGGTGCTGAGAAGTGGTGGATGCAGCAGGATCTGAAGCAGGCAGCACCTGCACAGCAGCTGTCCCATGGCTCAGGGTGAGGCTGCACATGTTGTCCCCGTGGTTGGCTCCACAGCAAATCTGGCAATCCTGCTGCTGTTTATTTTCCCAACATAAAACATAAAATGTCCCGTGAAGACAGGCTGGGAGCACTTAGGGGTGTTCAGCCTGGAAGGAGAAGGATCCAAGGAGACCTCAGAGCCTCTTCCAGAGCCTAAAGGAGCTCCAGAAGTGCTGCAGAGGGACTTGGGACAAGGGATGGAGGGACAGGACACAGGGAATGGCTTAAACTGAAAGAGAGTAGGTTTAGATTAGAGATTTTAGGAAGGAATTCTTGGCTGATGGTGGTGATACCCTGGCACAGGGTGCCCAGAGAAGCTGTGGCTGCCTCTGGATCCCTGGAAGTGTCCAAGGCTGGATGGGGCTTGGAGAACCCTGGGATAGTGGAAGGTGTCCCTGCCCATGGCAGAGATTTGGAGCTAGATGTTCTATAAGATCCCTTCCTATCCAAACCATCCTGTGATTCCTGTGCTGTGGGAACTTCATTAACATTCACATCTGTTTGGACTTCCAAGGGCTCTGTCCCTGCTGAGCACTCCCAGAAAGCTTCAGGAAGCAGAAGCAGAGACTTTGTGCTCAGCCAGAGGAAGATGGAGCACTCTGCATCCACGTTGGCTCAGGGTTTCTGGGCCATTTGTGGCCCTGGTTGTTTTCTCCTGCTGCCAGATTTCAGCTCCAGCCTCTGGAGCAGTGGAAAGTCCAGCTTGTACACAGAGTTACAAGGTCAGGAGGAAACCAGAGCTGCCAGCAGGGCTCAGGGAGTTTTTAGCCATGGATCCTTCAGCCTCAGAGTGTTGTCCTGTTGCAGGAGGTGTGTTCCTGTTCTCCCTGACATCTTCCACTGCTGGCTTGTTCCAGGGACATGTTTGCAGGGCATTCCTGTTCTAACAAAGCATCCTGAAGAGCTGTGTTTGCCTCAGTGTTCCCAGGACAGATTTCCTTATTCTGAATCCTCATAATATGAGTGACCAAAAAACAGACACAAACCCTAAGTGCTGGTTTGTGTTTACTGCTTGTTATCCTGAGATTCCTTGCTGGGATACTGCTGCTGGATCCCTCACTGAAAAATGCTCTAATATCAACAGTGAGCAGCTAATTTTGTCCTTTGTAAATTTAATTTAGACTTTCAAAGGGCTCTCCCTTGACCCCACAAGTTTAGGGGAAGCTTTGTAGATGAGTGTTAGGCTGTTTTTCCCTGTCATTGTTCCCAACTCAGGTTTATCAGCAATCTTTCCCAGATTTTTATTAAAAGCACCAATGCCCTGGTATATAATACTCAAGTTAAATCCAGCTGTATTAATGTCTTACCTGATTTCTCAGGCACAGTTTTGGTGCCTAGAAGAGAAAAGGAGGATGACCTCCCTCTAAAAGGAATGTTCATGCCATGAGAAGAAATAGGAGTAAGGATTACACTTAAAATTTTACTTCTGAAGCACCAATTTGTGTTCATGGAATTGGTCTGTTACTGCTCCCCAGGGCACACTGTGAACTTGTAATGGAGCCACTGGACATAAATAAATGCTTTGAGCAGTTTAGCTGGAAGTGTGAATCCTCACCTTTCCCCTTTTCCCTCCTCTGTCTCCATTCCTGCCTCCTGCCTGGCACTGCAGTGATTTGAAGGGGTTTGTATCTTATTTCCACGTGGCTGCCTTGAAGATCTTTTCCACCAACTTCCCTCTGGACTCTCTACAAACATTAAAAGATGTTTGAAATTACTCAACCTCAACGGTGCTTGAAATTGAGCCGTGGTCTGTTGTGTCAACAAAGTGCTGCAAGTGCTTATTGTAGAGGCTGGAATAAAGGTTTCCAGCTCTGGTGCTGCTGCCCACAAAATTCCCTTATTAAGTGATGTTTCCCCACCTGGGAGCTCAGATGTGCTGCTCTGGTTGCTTATTTGTCCATCTTCCTTTATTTTATTTAGATTCTGTAATCAATGAACAGGTTGAAACAGTTCTGCTGCAAGACTTCCACCCCCTGCCATGGGCAGGGACACCTTCCACTATCCCAGGGTGATCCAAGCCCCATCCAGCCTGGCCTTGGACACTTCCAGGGATCCAGAGACAGCCACAGCTTCTCTGAGCACCCTGTGCCAGGGCCTCATCACCCTCACAGGGGAGAATTTCCTCCTAATGTCCCATCTGAATCTCTCCTTCTCTCCCTTTGTCTAATCCCTTATCAGCCCATGCAAAAAGTCACTCTCTTGTTCCTTCCCTGCTTGTTTCCCTTTGTGTGCTTGGATCTACTCAGAAATTATTTGGACAAGAATTAAGGGCTTTTTGAGTTATTGCAAATTTGTGATATTACCTGGAGTCTGAATAATTTCACAGTGCCCTACTTGGCAGTGCTGGTTTTTATTAGAGCAGAATGTTTCAGAGGTAGAAGAGTATTTTCCTCTTCTTCACACTTGTGTTGCCCATGAAATACATGGAAAAGGAGCAGTGAAGTGTAATTTATCCAGTTTTGGTCTCAGATGGTGTCTTCCCTGAGCAGCCTCTGCTCTGGAGCCAGGCTGGGAGAGATGGGAATGTCCAGCCTGGAGAAGAAAAGGCTCCAGGGAGAGCTCAGAGCCCCTTCCAGGGCCTAAAGGGGCTCCAGGAGAGCTGGAGAGGGACTGGGGACAAGGCATCGAGGGACAGGACAAGGTGGGAGTGGTTTTAAGCTGAAAGAGGGCAGGGATAGATGGGATATTGGGAAGGAATTGTTGGCTGTGAGGGTGGGGAGACCCTGGCACAGGTTTCCCAGAGAAGCTGTGGCTGCCCCTGGATCCCTGGAAGTGTCCAAGGCCAGGCTGGATGGGGCTTGGAGCAGCCTGGGATAGTGGAAGGTGTCCCTGCCATGGCAGGGGTTTGGAGATGATATCTAAGTTCCCTTCCATCCCAGACCATCCTGTGTTGCTGGTGTCAAATGGAAAACCTTTATTTTGGGAAGGCTGCATTTCAGTGGGTGCAGAACACTCATCACTCATCACTCTCTGTGTCTTTTCTGCCTCAGGGTTTCCTCATTCCTGCAGCAGCTTTGCTATTTTGCAGTAAATTCCTGGTCACAGCCCTGTGTCATCTGGTGTCTGAGGGCATCCTTTAAGCTGAGGTGAGGACTGAGTTCACTTTTCAGTTCAGAGAGTTTCTCTGCCCTCAGTGAGCAACAAGCTCTGCTGGTGCTGGATCAGATGTTGAAAAACTTCTTTCTCCACTGGTCCCACCTGGCAGTGAAGGCAGCAGATTTCCCTCTCTGTCTGAGGTCAAAAAAAGCAAAATATTTCAAGGGCCTGGGATTCCACAGTTAAGTCCTATGACAGCATTGGAGCTGTGGATTCCAGAGGGGGAGGTTTTGTTGTCTTCCAGTTGGGATATCCCAGGATATGCTCACTTGCTGTGAGTGCCAGACCTAACAAAGCCTGGGGCCCTGGGGCTCTTTTCTCACAGTTGGCTGCTCTGGGACCCAGGGGGGAACCTCAGAGAATTGGTGGAAGGTTTGTGTGCCATTTCTCTTCTGTGCAGATCCTTTGGTGCCTGAGAAGGGAGAGGTTCACGCTTCCTTTTTTCCCCAAGGATGAGCGTAGAGGAAGATCCAGCACCCCCATTCAGCAACATCAGGGTGATTTTGGAGGGATTTTGGGCCTTTTTGTTCTATGGGAATTTGGGGTCTAGGGAGGAAGTCCTGTGAGGAGCAGCTGAAGGAGCTGGGGGGCTCAGCCTGGAGAAAAGGAGGCTTGAGGGGATCTTCTTGCAGATGGAGGAGACCCCCCCGAAGGTTCCTGTTTCTCCTGACACTTTGTTGAGAGAGGAGATAGACTGGAAATCCCAGAGGATGTGTGGATGTGGGAAGCTGAATGAAAGGGATGTCTAAGGAGGACTGAAAAAAAAGTGGGTTTCAAGTGAGAACGTGGGAAGGGATGCTGGCTTGGCTTTGTGAGGAGGTTGTAAGTCTGAAATATTCCCAGTTCCCAGAAGATGTTTGAGGCTAAAATAATAAGGGAAAAGAACAGTTCCACTGGCTTCTGAGCACATGCCCAATATCCCAGGGGAGATGATTCCTGCTGAAAGGGGGGAACTTTGCAAAAGCTTTGGAAATGGTAAAAAAAAATCAATGAAATGTTTGTCGAAGGACAGCAAGACTCACTCCTCTAACAATTGCAGGGATTCAGGAAAAACTTCCAAATGCAGCCTTGAAGAGTCTCCAGGAGTATTTAGGAGAGCAAGTCACAGACCCCTGGAGGTTTGGGCATATAAAATGTTGTCTGTGCTCCAGACTCAGGATGGAGATCCCTACAGAGGGGTGTGTGCATCCCTGCTTATTTTATAAATGATCCACATTTTCCATGTGGCTGTCACTGTCTAAAAACAGGATGTAAGGAGCTTGGGGAGCTTAGGTACCTTCTGCCATGTGACAGTGTCATTCCTGGTGTGTGAGAATCATGGAATCACAGAATATCCTGAGTTCAGAGGGATCCATCAGGATCATTGATCCAGCTCCTGGCCCTGCACAGACACCCCAACAATCCCTCCCTGTGCATCCCTGAGAACATTGTCCAGACTCTCCTGGAGATGTGGCAGCCTTGGGGCTGTGCCCATTCCCTGGGGAGCTGTTCCAGTGTCTGAGGGGAGAAGGGAAGGTCAGTGGCACCCACAGCTGTAATTCTGTGGTTTCCAAAGAGCTTTAAACGCTCCCAGCAGCTGAGTTCCCTCTCTCCCTGTGCCATCCCCGCTTGGAACGTGGCATTCATCTGAAGTGTTCATTAAGATGGAGAATTATTTGCATATTATTAGCATTATTACATGGAAATAAAGCTGCTGCTGGTTCTTCCCTCCCTCCATGTATCTCTCATCACCCGCCTTTATAAGGCTCTGAATCCTGTTTGTTGTGTGACAAACTGGGCTGATAAATCTCGTTACTCACTTCAATGACTGGGAGAGACTCACTGCACATTACTGAATTTGGTGAATTATGTAATAAATGCATAATTAAAATCAAACCCAGAGCCTCAGAAAACTCTGTTTGTGATGAATTATAGAGAAACCTACATGGGTATTAAAATTTAAGCCTAATTTTTTTGGATTTGTTTTCAATCAATATTTAATACACTACCTATAAGTTCCTGCAGACCCCACAGCAAATCTGTTGTTGTGGCTTTGCTGGAAAGCACAGAAAGTGTATCTGTGTGTGTGTGTAGAGTGAGGTGTTTGTTTTCATGGGGCTTCATAGCTTAATATTTGATTACAGAAAGGAAAACTCCCCTGAGCATGATTTTTTTTTCAGCCACAAAATTTTTTTCAGCCACAGGAAGTGTCTGCAAGGAGTTGGGTTTTGGCAAAGTCTGTCCCCACTTGATCACCATTGAATATTGAATATTGAATATTGAATATTGTGGCTGCCCCATCCCTGGAATTGTTCAAGGCCACGTTGGATGGGATTTGGAACAACCTGGGATTATGGAAGGTGTCCCTTCCCATGGCAGGGAGTTGGAACAAAATGACCTTTAAGGTCCTTTCCAACCCAAACCATTCTGTGATTGTGGTTTACTGGAGGAGAATGACAATAGTAGGAAATAATTTACTCAAATAAAGCACTGCTTGGTTGCTCACTCATCAAATTGGTATTAAAATAAACTGAAAATCTTTCCCCCGATGCATTTCTGCCCTCCTGGTTCTTACTTCAAGGCAGCTGCTGTCAGGTTTAAACTTGAGATGTGCTAAAAACTTCTTCTCTCTGTGCTTAAAACGGGTTTTGGAGATATTTCCCTTGGAAAGAGAAGCGATGTTTTTCAGGCAAGCAGCCTGCAAGTTTAATTTTGAAAGGTTTGTGTCTTAAGTAGCAAATTGAATAGAAGGGATTTGATTCCCCTAAATCCCCGATTCTAGAGAAAGCAGCTTGAGATCTCAGTAAGAGAATTAACACACGGGTTAAACTTACAATAAGAAGCAGGACTCGGAAAATGCCTATTCAGATGCCGTTAAGGAAATAATAGGATTAGTTCTTGTCGTGTCAGTGTGGATTCCTCAAACTGGGGGCTGCTGACACACAGCCCGGCTGTGTCGCTGGTCTGGCCGTGAAATTGGGGACAATGACAATAAAGATGACTTTTCTTGGAGGCAAATTCCTTTGAATGTTTAAGCCGGTGCTTGTTTACACACACACACACACAGGGCAGGTAATTCGGGATGACAAAGGAGCCCTAATAATCCCCCTCCCTCCCCACATGTGCTGTTTGTGGCTGAGGTGATGGTAATTGCAGTGGGTAAAGTGGTGAAAAAAGTCAGGACTGCACCGTGGTGGAGTGTTTAGAGTTCCTGTAAGCAGATTTCTGTTCATTTCTATCATCTGTTGCAAACAGATGTGTTTCTTGCCTGTTATGTGGTAAGAAGAAACCAAAAAAATGTGGTTTCTTACCTGTTATTTTATTCCCTCTGTTCCAGTGTATATATATTTTAATGTATATACATTATACCCGTCGTTTAAGATAAAACATTTTTGTTTATATTTATTTATTCGTTTTCACCATTCATGACAATTCAGAATCCTGCAGAAAAAGCATTATTTTCATTTTGTTGTGTTTCCCATTCCATAATCATCCATGTGTGTCTTTGTTTTTAGCTTAAACCAAAGAGAACGAAGCCTTAAGGCAGAATTGGGGTTATTTTGACATCACCTGATTCCAGCATAGAAGGAGCTGTAGGAGACCAGCGCTCTGGAAAACTTGCAACAAAATGGTAATGACTCAAAGAAAGGCTTCTGTTGTGCTGTCACTCTTCTCTTCTTGTCTTCAGACACAACTTCTGCTGCTTTGCAAAGCTTCTCTTTCCTTTTCCATGTGGTTTCCTCTTGCAAATACTCCTGGGTGTCCTGTAATTCCCCCCAGAAGTGCTTTGGGAGCAGAGGGAAGTTTAGGCAGCATTGTACAAATTCCATGAGAAGTTGTGGCTGCCCCTAGAAGTGCCCAAGGCTAGGTTGGGCAGGGCTTGGAGCAGCCTGGGATAGTGGAAGGTGTCCCTGCCCATGGCAGAGAGTGGAACTGGATGATCTTTAGTGTCCCCTCCACCCCAAACCATTCCCTGATTCTACAATGTTGTGATTCTGTGTTTCCATAACTAAGAATGAAATAAAGTTCTGTGTTGACAGGTAATTGGCAAATGTGTGGAATTTCTCAGTAAATTATCACCAGAAAATTTATATATCATAATAGAATAATAAAATAATATAATCATACCACCAGTGAAGGAAACAAGGTGGGCACATGCTCAGGCTGGTATTTCCCTTTCCGTGTCAGAGCATTCCCAAACACTCCTCAAGCTGAAACTTAAAGAAGAAAAAAAAAAAACAAACCAAGCAGCTTTACAGCTTGGTCTCTGACAGAGAGTATTTGCTGTGTTTTGGCACAGGATTTATTTAGGGGGTGTGTATGAAGCTTGGAGAGAGCTCTCTGCACATTTTGCAGTTGCAGCCAAAGCCAGGCTGGTTTCAGCTCCATGTGTGTTTTAGCTCAGTGTTGCTCCATGCTGGAGTCATCTTGTAAAGCTGAAAGATCTCACAGATTTGGAGATCAGCAATATGTTATCTTATTTAGCTTGCAATTCGAGATTTTAAGGAATTAATTAGAAAAGCTGCACTGAATGCACACGTGTACGTGCATGTAATTGCATCAGGTTACCTTACCTATATTTTTCTTATCCTTGGACTGTTCTTGCTTGAAATCCTTCATTCTGCTCTCCTCTGAGCTGTTCCTTTCTTACTCACTAACAGGAGTTGCTCTCCTTTAACAAAAAGTGCTTATCCCTATTATATGTCTTTTAAAATGTGTCCATTTAAATTAATATTTAACAGAGCAGAGACATGTCTGTGGTATAATGTATCCACTTATGGCTAATCGTTATTTGAGGTGACTGAGCCTCTTTGTACTTAATTTTTTGTGCTTTTTATCCAGCAGAATCATTTGTAGATTGCAATGTAAGAGCTGATTTACACCTCAAAGTAGACTATTTCTCCTGGAGCTCTGGGTTTATTAGTTACCAGCATCCTTTTAGCAGCATAAAGGGAGCACTGAGTGTGGAAGGATCTCATCCCAAACCACAAATCCCAATTCCTGTCCCAGTTTAAGGTGTAGTTACCAATCTATTGGCACCCCACCTGTACAATTATTTTCTTAAAGGCTTTGGAATGGTTAATTTACACTGCTGGGATATTTTTTATTCCAGCTGAATTTATCTGTTCCTTCACTGAAAGGGTGCTCAGACACTAGAACAGGCTGCCCATGGTGGCATCACCATCCCTGGAGGGATTTCAAAGCCATGTGGATGTGGCACTTGGGGACATGGCTTAGTGGTGGTCCTGGCACTGCTGGGGGGAACTCAGCAATTTGAAAGACCTGAAAGATTTTTCCAACCTTAATGATTCAGTGATTCCAAATAAGGAGCCCAAGTGAGAGCTGCTGGTCTTGGCTCCCTCTCAGTCACTGACACTGCCCTGGATCCTCTCCTGGAAGTCCTGACCTTTTGGCTCCAGCTTTGACTGGATCTGCACCTCAGACACTGAACCTTTGGTGGGATGAGCTCTGCCCCCCCATCAGGGATCCCTGATCTTTTTATTTCACCATTTAAGCTTTAATTGATCCATAATGGTTTAGTTAAGATTTGAGTATTGCTATTTATTTAATTTCATTCTTTGTTTCTTTGTTTGTTTGTTTTTTAGGTCTGAAAGGTTTTTATGAGTGATGAGATGTTCCAGTGCTTGGATCAATCTGTTTTGTTTAATGTGAGAAGGAGTGGATTTTTTTTTTTTTTCCATTGTTTGCTTGGGTTACTTTAAGTTTCTGGAATTTTACATCAGCAGAGGTGATCCAGGTAGAGAGACAGAAAATCATGAAATCAGAATGGTTTGGGTTGGAGGGGACCTTAAAACCCATCTTGTTCCACCCCTCTGCCATGGGCAGGGATACCTTGCACTATCCCAGGTTGCTCCAAGCCCCATCCAACGTGGCCTTAGACACTTGCAGGGGATGAATGAGATGATTTTAAGGTCCCTTCCAACCCAGTCCATCCTGTGATTCCCTGATTTTTCTAAAAGCTCATCAGAATTTACTCCACCCCCCAGGATTTTTAACGTGCTCTGTTCTCCCTCAGCCACTGCTGAACCCTCTGTCAGAGCAGGGCTTTAACTCCCACCCTGCTGTGTCTCCCGAGTTCAGACATCTCGGCAGAAGATTAAGCAAGTTAGAGAAATTAGCTTTGATCCCTTTCTGCCAGCATAGGATTATTCCACATCACACTGGGTTTGAAGTTCACTCCTAATCCAGTTTTACACGGCCCGGGGGGACTGGGCTTCTCCCAGCACTTCCTTGATCCTGAGACTCAATTTGCATTCCCATTACTGCATCCCATTCCACCCTGTGCCATCCCAAAGCTGCTTCCTGGGATCCTCACCCTCTCCCCGTGCTGTTTTGGGTGCTCACTACATACATGAATATACACTGATGTCTATTTAAACCACGCCCTTCTTACAAACAGCTCTGGTGTGCTGTGTGGAGGTTTTCAAGCTGTAGGAACAGATTTACATACAAAAAGGGTTTGGAATGTCCAGCCTGGATCTTTGTGCAGGGAAGCAACTGGTGTGAAAGGAGATTCCAAGATCTGCCTGTGCAGAGCTGATGCTGATCGTGGCAAAGCAGAAGGTCCTGTGTCCATTTTCAGTCCTGATGGGTTTTTTTATCACACTACATTTTATTTATGATATTTGTAACCCCATAAGTTTTCTTCCTAATAAATATGTATTTTCAGGCCGAAAAAAACCCTTGTCTGTGATCCTTTGAAATGCCTTTTTACAGGCATTCAGCATCCTGAACATTTTCTCCTCATACACACACCAGGCATGGGGGTAGCAGAGCACTCCAACCAGGAGATGTTTGAAGTCCCCAAAGGATGCATTTAAAAGTGACATCGTGTTTTGCTGGACTGGCAAAAGGTCTGCATCACTCCCAGGGATTTTTCAGGAAGTGCCTCCTGGAGCAGAAAGCACTGGATACATCAGAAATGTGGTTTATATACCAAAACCAGGGTTTATAGGTAAGAGTTACAATTTCAGGTTTCTGAGGATGGCTGTATTTTAGTGGGAAGCCCAGGAGGTCCCAGAATGGAATTCTCCTCCCTTTTCCTGCCCTGTGCCTTCCTTTCATACACAACTTGTAACAGTATTTCATTTTTCTTCAAGAATGAAGCATTCATAGAAGGAGAGAGTTTTTAACACTCCTGTAGCATGGTTGGCAGAGAATATCCCTGTTTTTCCATGCTGAGTTGCTTGGATAGCCCCTGCTCCTGCTTTTTCCTCCACTGGCAACAGCTCATTCAGAACCTAAATCCATCCCAGTGGTATTTAATCATGAAGTCACAGAATGCTTTGGGTTGGAAGGGACCTTAAAAATCATCTCATTCCAACCCCCTGCCATGGACAGGGAACCATCCTCCTCCCCCAAAGCTGTCCATGGCAGAAAAGCACCATTAATCCTCCTGGGAACCAGAAATTCCAGGGATTTCACAGCACCCCTGCAGCAAAGATGTTTTGGAATTGTCCTCCCCCATCCAAACAAGGACTTGACCATACCAAGAGCACCCTCTACAAAAAAAAAAGAAGATTTTTTTTTTTTTTTAAGCACATCAGCTCTGGAAGGTGGCAAGGCTGTCAGAGTGACTTCTCTCCTCTGGAAATGGCATTTCTGGCAGTCTGGGCTGAATCCTGTGGAAAGGGCTTCAGGAGATCCATCAGATGCCCTACTTAATTTAAAATCTTCAGAGTTTCTTTTATTTTTTTTTAATATATTTTTGTTTTGTTCTCTTCACTGGAGTAAAATTATTTTTTACGACCCTTGGGGTATTACCTGCTTTTATAAATCTTTCTATAATTAAATTTACAAATCCGCCTGTGAGCTGGTGATGTGTAAAACCTTGCAAACGGGACCCTTTGTGTGTTAACCTATATTTATGTTACTTTTATTCCTTCTGGCAGTAATTATCCTGGCTCTAGGCCTAGGATTAATCTATAAGATGCTGAACATGCTTGAATTTTTTTTCCCCCTCCCTTTTCTGTGGCAAACTCGTCTTATGCAGAGCAGGGCATTTTCAAAACTGCTTCCTATGAAGTGGTTTCACTGTTTTACCCCTCTGAAGTGATTCACAGGAGGAGCCATGGCAGAGGTTAATTGATCCTGGGCCCTGGATATGGGAAGGAGAAATGATTCAGCCTCTGTCAGTTTGGTGCTGGGCTGTTTCTGAGCCTGATGATGCAGCTTTGGCTGCCTGGCCAAGGGACTGTCACTGTCACTGCTCTGCAGGACTGTGGGGACAAACTGGGACAGGGCTGGGGGTGTTTTAAAAGCTGGACAGGGGCTCCAGATTTGGTCTGGTGAGGCTGGAATTTCCATGCCATGGACAACAGGCAGCTGAACAAGAGCCAGGTGTGCCTAGGTGGCTAAAAAGGCCAATGGCCCTTGAGCTGTCCCAGGAGATTTATGTCCACCAGGAGCAGGGCAGTGCCTGTCCCTGTGCTGGCACTGCTGGAGCACCTCCAGTGCTGGGGACAGCTCTGAGACCCTCCTGATAAGACAAAACATTGAGGGGCTGGAGCATGTCCAGAGAAGGGAACAGAGCTGGGGAAGGGGCTGCAGCACCAGGAGCAGCTGAGGGAGCTGGGAAAGGGGCTCAGCCTGGAGAAAAGGAGGTTCAGGGGTTCAAGGGGTTCAGTTGTGGCTCTGCACAACTCCCTGACAGGAGGGGACAGCCAGGGGGTCGGGCTCTGCTCCCAGGAACAGGGAAAGGAGGAGAGGGAACAGCCTCAAGATCCCCAGGAGAGATAAAGATTAGATATCAGGAATAATTTCTTCACCAAAAAGGCTGCTGAGCCCTGGCACGGCTGCCCAGGGCAGTGGTGGAGTCCCCATCTCCAGAGGGATTTAAAAGCCATGTGGATGTGGGATTTGGGGACGTGGCTCAGTGGTGGGAAATGGTTGATCCTCCATGATTATTTTGCCATGGTCTTGAAGCCAAGGTGCTGCAAGATCCTTAAAGAAACCATGGAGGGTTTGCCCCCACCTTACAGTGACTCAGTGGAACATTTCTTCATCCTCTTGCTGAGTAAGAGTTCAGGGACATCAAAGAGAGGCACCAACATTTTCTGGAGACAAGAAAATGGTGTTTTCTGTGTGAAACACAAGCACAGCCCCAGGCATGGGCAATCCACAGACTTCCTACAGCTGGGGAAGGAAGTTCTGCTTCCCCCATCCCTAAAAAATTCAGGATCAGGTCGGGTGGATCTCTGAGCAGCCTCATCTGGTTGAAGATGTCACCACTCACTGCAAGGCCTGTAAAAGCCTTTTCCAACCCAAAATACTCTCTGTCACATGTCCTCTTCTCCTCTTCCTGAGCTGGCAGGTGCTGACCAGACCTGCTCCATCCCTTTCTCCATCCCATCCTTCTCCCTGCTGTGGGTGGATGAGGAAGGAGCTTGTGAGAGACTCGGTGCTGTTTCAGGGCTGCTGTTTGAGCATCATCATCCTCTGGGGGTGTCCTCCTGGCTGAGCTGTCCTTGGGGATTGTCCCCTTGGACACAGGAGCCATGTCCCAACTGTGGTGGCCTCAACAAGTTCCCAGCTGGAATTTTCAGCCTTCCTGGATTCCTGGATCAATGCAGCCCCAGGCTCTTTGCTGCTGTGTCAGGAGAGCTGCCATGGCCTGTAGCAAACTTTTGCCCACTGGGATTTTTTTTTTTTTCCTTAGAAAACCTTTCTGGAGTCATTGATTTGCAGCATGTCTGAGCCAAATTTAAGCATGGAGCCACAGAGATCTGAATTTAGCTGTGCTGGCTGTTTTCCCTGGGAGGAGGGATCGTAGGGATGGATTTGATTGCCTGGGAAAATTAGTGTTGATTTCAGTGAAGAATATTTTATTACAGTGTTTGCATTGGCATTGTCTTCGTAGGATAATGGCTGAGAGTTTCCTGTGTTTCCTGTGCTTGTGTGTATTTAATAATTTAATCTATTCCTTCTGAACACTGGCTTGGACTAGAAAAAAAAAAAAAAAAGGGCTGGCTGCCTGCTCTTAATATCCCATCATAAAATAAAATCACTAATCCCAAAGGTGGAGTTGCAATTAAAAAGAAAGAAAACCACTGTTGAAAAGTATTGAAACTGAATAATATGGTCTGAAGTGGACACTGCCTGTGGTGTTTGAAGATGCTGAGGTTGTAGTGCCTTGAAAACTGGGATGCTGTTAGAGGATCCCAGAATGGTTTGGGTGGGGAGAGACCTTAAAGATCCTCTCATTCCACCCTCTGCCATGGGCAGGGACACCTTCCAGTACCCCAGGTTGCCCCAAGCTCCTTGGGGAGTCTGTTAAGTGCCCAAACACCCTCTGAGGAAGAACCTTTTCCCAATATCCAGCATAACCCTCCCCTGACACAGCTCCAGCCGTTCCTGTGTCCTGTCCCTCCTCACAGAGAGCAGAAATGGGAGCTGCCCTAATTAGAAGTGGAGGATCCAGCATGGAGAATCCTCTCCCTCTTCTGTTTTACAAATATAAAATGACAAGTTGGCCTGTAAAGCTTGTTTTTCCCTGTGTGGGCTGTCAAAACTCCCCCTCAAACCCCCTCCAATCCCCTCAGGCACCATCTCCACACCAGGAAGGTTCCCCTGCCCTGAGGATCCAAACGTTTGCTGCACATGTGGGGCACAGGAGAGCCAGGGAGGCTGTTCAACACCATCAGGCAGCTCAGTCCATCTCAGTTTGGGATCTGTTTTGCAAAGATCAGGACAGGTGAGAGTTGTTGCTGCAGGTTGTGTGTCTGGGAGTGTCCCAAATTCTCTCTGGCTGCTTCCAGTGGAGGTGGGGAGCTCCAGGACAGGGCAGGAGTGCTCCAAGCTCCCCAGCTGGGTGCTTTAACCTGCCTGGAAGTTTTCCCTTCTTTCCCTTCCCAGGTACCACTCCAGGCCACGGGAAGTTTTGGATCAAGAGGAATTACCTTCAGACGGTAATGAAAGAGGCTGTGCTCAGGCTTGCTCATAAATGCAGCACTGGACCTGTTAAATCAGGCTGTGTCTGGCACTGGGGGATGAGTGCAATCTAATAAAGGTATTACAAGCACTCGAGTTTGGGCAATTAAAATGATAACGATATGCTGGAGCTAACGAGGCTGAGGTGAGGCTCTCTGAGGGCCAGGGAGTGCATCCAGGTCTGCCCTGGCATGGAGAAGCTGTGGCTGCCCCTGGATCCCTGGAAGTGTCCCAGGCCAGGTTGGACAGGGCTTGGAGCAACCTGGGATAGTGGAAGGTGTCCCTGCTTATGGCAGGGGGTGGAACTGGATGAGTTTTAAGGTCCCTTCCAACCCAAACCATTCTGGGATTCTGTTTGCAGAGCTTCTAGTCTGCAGGAGAAGAGAAATAAAGGGACTGATAGGAGGAGAGGATTAACCAACACTTAAAGTATTGAACATTTTATGTAAGACCTGAGCCTCAATTTATAGAACCACAGAATGATCTGGGTGGGAAGGAACCCTGAAAAACATCCAGTCCAACCCCCAGCACAGGCAGAGACACCTTCCACTCTCCCAGGTTGCTCCAGGAAGGAATCCTTTCCTTTACAGCAGCATTTTCCTGGATCAGGAGCAGCAGCCAGGCTGTGCTCCCCGTGAGCAGCTTCCCTTTAGGAGAGGAGCAGAGCAGGAGCAGAGGAATCCCCATGACCCACCACTGTCATTTGCTGCCTTCAGAGCTCTCCGTGGGCAGCACAAGGGCTCCTTTATGGCATTGTGTTTACCAAAGCTGCCTGGAGGAGGTTATTTAAACTGCAGTGGTTTGAACCATGCTCTTGACATAATTTTTTCCTCCATCTGTAGCTTAAATATCAGCCTCTTCTCTGAGCTGAATGACTCTCATGGGTTACTCAGATGCTTTCAAGGTGCAGTCGTTGCCTTTTGTGAGCACCTGTGACATTTGGAGCTGCCCAGTCTGATTGCTACAGAAATCCAGCCTGTTCCAGGCTCTGTGTGGGAATCACAGCAGTCACAGAAGCACATGGAGACACTGGGGTCAGGCTGGAGCTTCTGTATGAAACCATTTAAATCAGATATTAGGAATAATTTCTTCCCTGTGAGGGTGCTGAGGCCCTGGCACAAGTTATCCAGAGAAGCTGTGGCTGCCCCTGGATCCCTGGAAGTGTCCAAGGCCAGGTTGGATGGGCTTAAATCAACCTTGGATGGTGAAAGTTGTCCCTGCCCATAGCAGGGGGTGGAATTAAATG
Organism: Trochalopteron elliotii; assembly: GCA_024734555.1. Taxonomy (NCBI): domain Eukaryota; kingdom Metazoa; phylum Chordata; class Aves; order Passeriformes; family Leiothrichidae; genus Trochalopteron; species Trochalopteron elliotii. The sequence continues at coordinate 21,434 of JANPWX010000677.1, forward strand.
ATCTTTAATGTCCCTGCCCATGGCAGGGGGTGGGATGCAATTCTCTTTAATGTCTCTTCCAACCAATAGTTCCAATAAGTTGTTTTGCAAACTCCAAATGTGATTATTAAATGAATCTTCATTTGGTGCAGGAACAGTCTCGTTGTGTGGTTCTGTGGCCACAAAAAAAAAAGTGCTTTTTATTTTCAAAAGGAAAAACCCAAACCTGGGGAGAAAGCCCCAGGAGCAGCAGCTTTCAAAGTGTCCTGCAGCTCTGTTTCTTTGGGTGTGGGCAGGAAGATTTCTGCCCACTCAAAAAAGCCAGGCTTTTTCAAATAAATAAAAAAACAACCAATTATTGGGGTGAAATGCTCAAAGGCTTCTGAGAAAAAACAGCACTATTGGCCAGGGTGGCAGGAGGGAAAATTTCCTGATGTCACCTTGTGTGGCCACTCTGAATCCCAGATCCACAGCTCCAGCCAAGCAGATAAAGACATGAGGGTGTGGGGGACCTGGAACTGGTGAGAACAACCAGTGTAGGCTCTCACTGCTGAGAGTGGAGTTGGGATGTTCAGCCTCTTGGAGGAGAGCTCCAAAATGCTCCTCACAGCTTGGAAACACCTCAGGTTCCTTCATTAGAGCACAGAGACAGAGAATTGGCGAGGTGATGCTGTTTTACACCACAACGACACAGACTCCCAGATTCAGAAGGCTGAAAATGACTCCTTTATTTTTGGGATGTGTCTCCCTTTTGTACTATTTTACACAGACCAATCTGATTGGTGACACAAAGGCAAACCTCTTCAATCACGTTGGTCAGACCAGAGGGATGTCAAGAAGAAGTCCCTCCTAGGAAAAGGAATGAATAACAAAGTTACAGTTACAAAAACATCTCTCCTGTTTACAGAAAATTCCCTGGGAAAAGAATTTCAGAAAACCAAAACACCTCAGGCACGGAACCAGGGCTGCAGCTAAGGTTGGAAAAGTCCTACCTGATCATCCAGTCCAGCCATTCCCCCAGCACTGCCAAGGCCACCACTGTTATAAATTATCAACTAGCCAATCGGATAGAAAATAATAAGTTTTATTTTTCCATTTTAAATCTATCTGGGACAGCCACAGGGAACAACATTCGAATGTTGGGTGAAACAGCCGACTGACAGCAGGGTTGCTATCTCGCACTGTTCCACGATTTACTGGTGGTTGAGTCTGAGTTCTTATACTGTATTTTGTGCCTCCCGGCAGCAGAGGTATTGTGTTTTTTTCAAATTCAAGCCCAGTCTTTCACTTGATGATGAACCCTGAACAGATTTCCCGGTGCTGGGCCGAGTCTGAAAGGATTTTCCGGGAATCTTCTTTTGGGATGATGATGTCGTCAAATGCAGGGTCCACCCTCGAAATGGGTGTCGATGTGTTGATGGTGGGTTGATGGTGGGTTGATGGTCCGGGTGCCCAAGATCTGATTAGCTCAAGGAGCTACATCCTGGCAAGTCACTCTCCTTTCTGGTGTAAATTGAGATGTTAGTTTGTATACAAAGCATGTCCTGGTATTTGGTGAACCCGTCCCATTCCGGGAACCAGGGTTACTTTTTATACTCACAGGGTTATAGAAAATATACATTCTATCATCTACTGTGTTTTAATTGCACGAATTTATAGTTACATCTATTACACCACTGACCCATGTCCCCAAGGGCCACATCATCCACATGGCTGTTTAATCCCTGCGGGGATGGGGACTCCAGCACTACCCTGGGCACCCTGTTCCAGTGCCTTACTACCCGTTCCATGAAGAATTTTTTCCTAATATCCAATCAAAACTTCCCCTGGCACAACTTGAGGCTGTTTCCCCTTTTCCTGTCCCTTATTCCCTGGGAGCAGAGCCCGACATCCCCTGGCTGTCCCCTCCTGTCAGGGAGTTGTGCAGAGTCACAAGGTCCCTCCTGAGCCTCCTTTTCTCCAGGCTGAGCCCCTTTCCCAGCGGTGTTGGGTGAGGTGCTGGATTTATGTTTGGATTTAGCAGCCTCCAGCTGAGTTTGCAGGAATTCCTGTACCCTAGAGCCAGTGGCAGAGCAAGTGCAGCTGTCAGCGAGCTGCCAGGTGGATTTTGGTCCCTGTGGTGCCTTCACTTTCCAGCATTTCCTCATCCTGAGCCCTCTGGAGACAACCTCACTCACTAATGCAATTTGAGAGCCATCACTCAGAGGAAACTCCGTGGGAGCCCAGCTCCCACCTTTGCTGATCCCACTGCTTTTGCTGCTGGAGGAAGAGCTGCCGTGCCTCAGGTGTTTGTCCTCGTCTCTGCCCTGCAACAAAAAAAAGTGTTTGTTTTTCCGTGAGGAAATCCCATCGGGCGTGAGGAGCCCCCGGCTGCCCTCAGCCACCAGCACGCCATCCATGGCTCTGTCCTCCCGTGATCCCAGCAAGTGCTACCATCCCAAACAGCACAGACAGGCCAGGAGCAGCTGAGGAAACCTCCCAGAGAGGGAGCTGTGTGTGAATTAAGGGTCGAGTAAGGATAGGGAAGAGGCTCCGGCAGGCTGGGATTGCGTTCAGCTCCTCCTACGCCCACAGGTGGGAGGCAGCTCCCGGGAAAAACCACGGCTGCCTCCGCTGGCTGCCTGGAGATTTCACCACCAGCTGCATTTGGGAGCCTGGAGAGGAGGCTTGGGGGTGGATACCTGCGTTTTGGTGGGCTGGGAATTACATCTGGGATGGAGCCCCATCCACCAAGCATCATTCATGCCTTGGGCCCTTTTAAGTGTGACTTGGTGGTTTATTCGTGTTCAGGCTCAGGTAACACAGGAGATGTGATTCCACAGGCTCATCCAGCCCCAGAGCTGCCTCTCTCCTCTGTCTGGTGTTGGGCAGGGCTCAGACAGGCTGGGAGAGCTGGGGGTGTTCACCTGGAGAAGAGAAGGATCCAGGGAGAGCTCAGAACCCCTTCCAGAGCCTAAAGGGGCTCCAGGAGAGCTGGAGAGGGACCTGGGAAAAGGACCTGGAGTGACAGAACAAAGAAGAATGGCTTCCCACTGCCAGAGGGCAGGGATGAATGGGATATTGGGAGACAATTCTTCCCTGTGAGGGTGGTGAGGGCGTGGCACAGGGTGCCCAGAGAAGCTGTGGCTGCCCCTGGATCCCTGGAAGTGTCCAAGGCCAGGCTGGACAGGGCTTGGAGCAGCCTGGGCTAGTGGAAGGTGTCCCTGCCCATGGCAGGGGATAGAACTAAATGATTTATAGGGTCCCTTCCACCCCAACCATTTTAAGATCCCATGATCATTCTTAAATAAACTATTTCCCATTGCAGGGATACATTGGCCTTCTCCTAAATGTAAGATTTATTTTAAATGGATATAATACATGAATCCTGTGCTCCATCTCAGTATCAATTCCACATTTTAGGTGGAAACTTTGAAACATTGAAGAACTCCTAGTTGTTGACCCTGGCTGTGTTTTTTTTGCCACTCATTCCCTCCAATCCTTCTCCATCTCCCCGTTTGTGGAGTTCCAAAGCTTGGAGATGGATATTGGGCAACCAGTTCCCTGCAGCATGGGTTTGAAACTAAATTATTTATGAAGTCCTTTCCATCTCAAACCATTCCATGATGAATACAGATGGCAGAGCCACGAGGTTTTCAGTGCAAAGCCAGGAACATCCCATGAAAACCTGGCACATCCCATTACCTGTGCAGGCTCTCCAGGGTTTTGGGAGCCTCCCAGCGAGGGAGAGACGTGGGGGAAGCAAGTCCCAGGTGGGAGTGTGTTTTTGTACCAACACTGAATTCAAAAGGAGCCGTGAGTGCAGAGACAGCTGAGCAACAGCGCAGCCTCCACTTTTCCTTTCACACCGGGAATTGTTTCCACTCAAACGGCTGCTTTGCATTTTTATTTGATGTGAATTTCCCTTTTAACGACGACGTCACTCGTGACTCTTGGGTGCAGCCTGTGATTCTTCACGTCTGAGTACAAAAAAGCCAGGCTGGGCATTGTGCTTTCCTGAGCTGGAAATTCCTGCCCCTCTTAGTTTGTGGGCAGGAATAGCTTTTCCCACATTTCCTGGGAGAATCAGTATTGAATAGAGGATGAAATGCTTCCCTGAGTCCTGGGACATATGGATCTAGAATTGAGCTACCCACTAACCTCCTGCTAAGTTTTTGGGGACAAGATCTGTTGCCTGCCAGATGTTTGTGCTCTGTCTGGCACAGCAGGGCAGTCTGGGTGCTATTTTTGTAGCTGTGTTAAATAACTCTGTCTACAGGGTTTTGGAGGTAGGAGGGGAAGGTCTGTCAGGGCCCTTTTAAGTGTGACTTGGTGGTTTATTCGTGTTCAGGCTCAGGTAACACAGGAGATGTGATTCCACAGGCTCATCCAGCCCCAGAGCTGCCTCTCTCCTCTGTCTGGTGTTGGGCAGGGCTCAGACAGGCTGGGGGTGTTCACCTGGAGAAGAGAAGGATCCAGGGAGAGCTCAGAACCCCTTCCAGAGCCTGAAGGGGCTCCAGGAGAGCTGGAGAGGGACTTGGGAAAAGGACCTGGAGTGACAGAACAAAGAAGAATGGCTTCCCACTGCCAGAGGGCAGGGATGAATGGGATATTGGGAAACAATTCTTCCCCTTCTGGGGGTGGTGAGGCCCTGGCACAGGGTGCCCAGAGAAGCTGTGGCTGCCCCTGGATCCCTGGAAGTGTCCCAGGCCAGGCTGGACAGGGCTTGGAGCAGCCTGGGATAGTGGAAGGTGTCCCTGCCCATGGCAGGGGATGGAACTAAATGATTTATAGGGTCCCTTCCACCCCAACCATTTTAAGATTCCATGATTATTCTTAAATAAACTGTTTCTCATTGCAGGGATACATTGGCCTTCTCCTAAATGTAAGATTTATTTTAAATGGATATAATACATGAATCCTATGCTCCATCTCAGCATCAATTCCACATTTTAGGTGGAAACTTTGAAGAACTCCTAGTTGTTGACCCTGGCTGTGTTTTTTGCCACTCATTCCCTCCAACCCTTCTCCATCTCCCCGTTTGTGGAGTTCCAAAGCTTGGAGGTGGATATTGGGCAACCACTGCCCTGTAGCCTAAAATACTTTATTTTACTTAAACCCCACAGGCCTGGGTTCCATCAAGCAGAGCCCTAAATGAAAACTTGATTAGGTGAAACCCTCATTAGGTGATGCCTCTGCTGGTGGACACACCTTCAGCAGGGAAAGGGACTGGCAGAAAGTCCCTCTGCCGATCATGGGGATGATCCCACACCACTCCCAGCCACGACCTTCCTGCTGCCCTGTCCCACTTCACAGCTGGCCTCCAGATGGGAATGACAATGCCTGTGGTGGCTCAGGGCCTGTCACCATCCCCAGCTTCCACAGCATTGGAGGGTGGATGTCCAAAAGCTCTTGAAGTGCTGGCTTTGTACCAGCTGCTGTTCCCTCTCTGCTGGGATCTGCCCTGTCACACAGGCTGGGGAAACAAAGCCAGGACAGCTGGGTGGTGGAATGGCTCAAAAGCCTCTTTTGTTTGCTTCTCACCCTTGAAAGGCAAAAATGATGTCATGGAGGAGAGGTGGAGGCACGAGAAAGCTCCTTGTGACACTGAGAGTGTCACACACCTGAGAGTGTGGGGAGTTCATTACATAACCCACCTTGCCTTGCTCCCAAACCCTGTAGTATGGTGGTGTGGTGGCCAAAAGGAGGGTGTGAAGAGTCCAGAGCATCCTTTAGAGGTTTTCCAGCTCTGCTTGATGCTTGTGCATCACCTCTGTCGTGTGGCCTCTGGCACAGAACCCACAGCACTTGTGCAAATCAATTATAATGTCTTGAAAAATAAGATATGCACAAGGAGTTTTGGGGGAGGAAAGCTTCAAAGACAGGTTGGATTGGGCTTGGAGCAACCTGGGATGGTGGAAGGTGCTTCTGCCCATGGCAGGGGGTGAAACTGGATGGTCCTTAAGGTCCCTTCCAACCCAAATCCTTCAGTGATTCTGTTCCTGAGGTAAGGAATTGGCTCAATCAAAGAGGAAATTCCAATAAGGTGTTGAATTTTCTGGCTGCTGATTGCCATGGGGATGAGGCCCCAGATGAAGAAGTGGTGTTTTAAACCCCCCCATACAAAGATTTCTGCAGGGAGGATAATAATGGCACGAGTTCAACCAAGTACAAGGTTCTCTGAGGCAAATGAACTCCCACGGATAGCAGAGAACAAGGAAAGAAAACAGAGGGGGGAAAAAAACTCCAGCTGGGTTGGAGCAGAACTGACTCCTGGAAATCCTCCAGGCTCTGGAAATTGGTAGGCTTCTGGTTCTTGATGGATCCCTCGTGGAGCTTAACAAAGACTGGAATATAAAGATATGTTTATACCTTTTCTTTGGGAGTCATTTTGCCTCTGTTGTGGTCTACAGGACTGTGCCCTCAAGCCTAAAAATAGGGGTAATTGATGTAATCCTAACCCAAGGGAACACACCAGCTGAGTGCACAGATTATCAACCTGTCCCCTCAGCACCTGCAGGCCAGGGGTGGGGGGCACATGCAAAGAAGAATTTAATTTTTTTGAATGCTGCCCCCCTGTCATCAGAAGTGATGAAGCAGCAGTGGGTGATCTGAGCAGGGGGTGGAAGGAATGATTTGTGAACCCAGAGGTGCTTTGGGGATGGATTTCAGGAAGCTGATGCCTTCTCTGGAGGCCAGCCCACAGCTCTGGGCTGCTGTGGAAGATAACCATCCACAAGTGATAGAGGTGACTTCTCTGTCTGAATTCAAGGTCTCTAAAGCCTCCTACTGCTGTTTTATTGTTAGAAGCACAGCCAGTTGCAGGCTCAGGCTGGAATTCCCTCTGAGTTACCAAAGGAGAGACTGGGATCACATCCTTTCCAAGAGGTGTCCAGCTCTCAGGTGCTTCTCCACATTATTCTGTGTCCTCATAGCCTCCATCTGCACCAGGGGAGGTGCAGGTTGTACATCAGGAGGAATTTCTTCATGGACAGGGTGGTCAGGCATTCAAGGCACTGCTCAGGGAGGTTTGGAGTCCCCATCCCTGGAGGTGTCCAGGGAAGGACTGGACATGGCACTCAGTGCTCTGGGCTGGGTGACAAGGTGGGGATGGGCCACAGGTTGGACTCAGTGGTCTGAGAGGTCTTCTCCAACCTAAATAATTCTGGGATTCTGTGAAAGAGGCCATCTGCATCAGTATCCTCATAGCAGGGATGTCTTTTGTAGCCTTTGAGAGCCATTGGGTTGGACTCAAATCCTTTGTTCTTTTTACTGAAGACAGGATTATTTTTTCTCTTTCATCAGTGCCAGTGGGATCAGAACAAGGACGTTGTGGTGTAGAAACAACTGTTTGCAAAGAGCCTTCATTGAGGAATAGGAGCTCTGCAAGGTCCTGCTGGTCACCAGTGCCTGGTTTCAGCTGGGACCTTGGAGGATGTGCAGAGATGTGTCACAGATGGAGCGACAGGATGGGGGGGAGAGGAGATTTAGATGGGATATTGTGAAGAAACTCTACCCTGTGAGAGTAGTGAGGGTGCCCAGAGAAGCTGTGGCTGCCCCTGAATCCCTGGAAGTGTCCAAGGCCAGGTTGGATGAGGCTTTGAGCAACCTGGGATAGTGGAAAGTGTCCTGGGAGCACAAAAATGATCATCAGGAATACTGCTGGCTGCCAAGAAGCCACTTCTCCATGCTTGGGCCATGCTCTGGCTGGGATGCAGAGCAGCACTGACCCCTCCAGCCACAAGGCTGGAAGATTTTAAAGCTCTTCTGGGGCGAGTCCTCATGCCCAGAGTAACTGTGTCTTCATTATGTCTGGTGGATGCTGCTGAAAAATTAATAATGCACTTACGGGCCTTAGTTAAGGATCCTGCTCTGGGCAGGGAGAGAACGTCCTGGAAACCTGGAGAGCCAAGTGGTGCCTGCTATTTATTCCCTTTTATTTAGCATCCATATTTAATGCTTTGCCTCTTTCAATGGCTCTGCAAATAGGAAGGAATTAATTGGGGAGTTACTGCGGCGCACGTTAATGAGGGGAGCCCTGCTAATTAGTCAGGGAGGGGTGTTGGTGGAGCTCTGCTCAACAAGTGCTCCTGTTCATTCCTTCCTTCCAGTCTAAGTTATGGTTTCAGCTGCGTTTTGCTGGTGAGGGAAATCCAGAATTCAGCAAAAATGCCTTCTGAAGGGTTTTCCTCAAAAAGGAAAAGCGAAACATCTGTGTTGTAGGAAGGGGAGTTACACTGATGTGTTTAATTTATGGATTTAACTAATTTTAAACTTTTTTTTTTTTTTTTTAAACCTTATTCTCTAGCTAGCATTAAAAACATACCTGGCTGGGAATGTATCTCTGATTAATTGCTTTGCAGCAAACAAGAATGTTTCAACAAATCCTCCATGTACATTTTAGATCTTAATCCAGTGGTAATGTATTGGACAGTGCATCACAGTGCTCAAGGTAATTCCACCCCTGTTAGAATAAGGCTTATTTCATAGAAGAGATTATTGAATTTGGAATTTCTGGTCTCTCTGTTACTGCAGGTAGTTGTGAGGTGTGTTTCTGTATTTTGCATCCATGCTCAAGGGACAGTTTCCCAAGAGTCTTCCCCTGTTGTGTTGCTTCTCATTTCTCCACCCTACTCATCCTAAATCTCCCTTTAATGTTAGTGGGAACATGGTGGAGCAGGAAATGAACACAGGAGGAAATTAGGTTGCTTTTGCTCTGTTTTAATGAATTTCTGTCCAGTAACTCCCTCCAGTCATACAGAAATGGACCCAAATCCTAGGAATTGTCAGAGGTGGGGACTGAGTTGCCAAGATGGAAGAGAATTCCTCCAGGAAGGTCTGTGGAGTGTCTGTTCTTCATTCCCTTCAGGAAGAACTTTCCCATGCAGTGGCTGAGCACTGGCTGCCCAGAGAGGGTGTGGGGTCTCCAGATATTCCAGAGCCATAATCCTGTGCCCAGTGCTCTGGGATGACCCTGCTGGAGCAGGGAGGTGAGACCAGATGAGCCTACTGGTGCTCCCTTCCAGCCTTTACCATCCTGTATCCCCTGGCTTTGCTCTTTCCTAGCTGAAAGGGCCATTTTCTGTGATTTTTCTGACATGGAGGGTGTTCATGCCTCAAATCCCAGCTGTGAACCCAGGAGAAACAAATCTCTGGTTCCATTCTCCTCCTTCCTGCTTCATCTTCCCTCCTGCCATGCCAGCAGCAGGAATTCCTGTCTGACTCTGCCCTTTCTGCCCTGAAGACACCACCAACCTCCTTGCTGGGTGTTTTCCCACTGAACACCTTCAGTGACCCCTGGGATGCTCCTTTTCCAGCTCTTATCCCAGTCCTTCCATCCCCTCTGGCATGCTGCCTCACCTTGCTGCCTGCAGGGTGCTGCTGATGCTCTGTATCCTCCTGGGAATGTTGTGGGGTTGAGTTCATCCTGGGCTCCGGGACATTGCCACTCAGCCCCTGAGGAGGTTGGAGGGAATGTTCTGCTGGAATGTGGGGAGATGATGCCCTGGAAGGCTCTGCTGGAGTTTGGGAAGATGCTATCCTGGAATGTGGGGAGATGATGTCCTGGAGGCTGGGGAGATGCTCTGCTGGAATTTGGGGAGGTGTTTTGATGGAATCTGGGAAGATGCTCTGCTGGAATCTTGAAAGATGATGTCCTGGAGGTTGGGAAGATGCTCTCCTGNGGGAGATGCTCTGCTGGAATCTGGGGAGATGTTTTGCTGGAATCTGGGAAGATGCTCTGCTGGAATCTGGAGAGATGCTCTCCTGGAGGTTGGGGAGATGCTCTGCTGGAATCTGGGATGATGATGTCCTGGAGACTGGGAAGATGATGTCCTGGAGACTGGGGAGATCCTCTGCTGGAATCTGGGAAGATCATGTCCTGGAGGCTGGGCACATGCTGTCTTGGAATCTGGGAAGGTGCTCTGCTGGAATCTGGGAAGATGATGTCCTGGAGGCTGGGGAGATGCTCTGTTGGACTTTGGGGAGATGTTTTGCTGGAATCTGGGATGATGCTCTCCTGGAGGCTGGGGAGATGCTCTGCTGCAATCTGAGAAGATCATGTCCTGGAAGCTGGGGGAATGCTCTGCTGGAATTTGAGGACGGGTTTTGCTGGAATCTGGGAAGATGCTGTCCTGAAATCTGGGAAGATGCTGTCCTGAAATCTGGGGAGATGCTGTCCTGAAATCTGGGGAGATGCTGTCTTGGAATCTGGAAAAATGCTCTGCTGGAATCTTGAAAGATGATGTCCTGGAGGTTGGGAAGATGCTCTCCTGGAATCTNTGGTGTCAGAGATGTTTCTTTTCCTTGGCTGCAGATGGAAAGCAGAGCAAGATGGGACATTTGAACTGCAGTGCCCTGTGCTACTTCCAATGCCTGCTGTCAGCAGGTCAGTTTGAGCCTGGCTGGAAGCCCCTGGGTGTGTTAATTGAATTAATCTCCTTCCTGTAAAGCACTGAGCTCTTAAGGTCAATGTGCAGTGGAACACAGAGCAGTAATTGAGGCACTGGCTCACTCATGTGCACGCTGGGAAGGAAGAGTGGTCTGATTGATACCTCCAGGAAGGATCTGCCTGACATTTCAGGCCCACATGGTTTGCTTGGGATGGTCTTCGTGCTTCCTCACTCAGTTTCTGTCCTCTGACTCGTTCCCTCTCCTTGTGACTCCATTGAAAATGTGGGTTTGAAAACGAAGGTTCACAGCAGTCCCTCACTTCAGCTCTGTGTGGAGGGTGTGGGTTTTGTGCAGACCAGCCTGCTCTGATCTACCCAAGGAAGCAATTTATCCTCCTTTTTTCAGCATTTGGCCATTTTCCTTTGCCTCTGCACCTTTCAAACAGACAGAGAGTTGTTACCAGGACTCTCCTTAGTGGAGATGAAGAAGCAGTTGACCAGAGAAGAGATAAAATCCCATCAGGGGAATGAGGAATAAAACTTCTTGCTGATGTTCTGGCAGGGACTTTGCAGGATTTGAAAGACTTTGGTTTGATTAACCTGAACAGCAGCACTTGGATGCTCCAGCATATCATGATTCCTTCTGCTTTTGGAGAAAAAAATTGGTTTTGGGCAGGATGGGTGTGATTTCAGGAGAGGGAATGATGTCACAAGAAGAGCAGGAAGGCTGTGAGCATACATAGGAAAACTGGCAGGGGGAAAGGGCTCTACCTGCTCCAAATAGTGAGGAGAGATTGCTCAAACCATTGCAGGAAAAACAAAAACACGTTGTTTTTCCACAAAAAAACCACATCTTTTTGTTTCCTGGAAACCAAAAACATGGTTTCCAGGAGCTCTGGAAATGGCAGATCCCAAGGGATAACAGAGATCACCACACTCTTGTCTCTGGAGCGGCTCAGAACTGAGGGTGGATAAAACCTGATTTTCCACCAGCAGAAAGCCACAGATCTCATCCCTTTTCTGCCAGTTTGTCCTTTTCTCACTACTTGCAGGCTACAAAAAGGTCATTTTATAAGGACAAATCCAGTCCCCAGCCTTAGAGAAGGGCTGTTATTACTCAGAAAACAATAAAATCAAATAATGCCAGACTTTGCAGGAGTCCCCCTGTACGGAGAAACTCGAGAGGATTTGCTGCTTCCCTGGGAAAGAAATTACAGGCTGGGAGTTAACTCTTCTGCTTGAGTCATTTTTCAGAGTTGATTTTGGCTTTGCTGTGGAATATCTCATCAGATTTTTTTTTGTTTGCCTGCTGACATTTTAATAAAAAATATTTTATTTCATGCCTATGGTACTTAAAAAATAATTGTGAGGGAAGGCAAAGGGATAGCTTTTCATCAAGTATCTCATTTTCTTAAGGATCTTTGCTTGGGAAATGTATTTTTTTCTGAGAAAGCCCATGTGCTCCAGGAGCTCAGGATGAGCAGAGCTTCAGCAGGAGGGAGAAGTGGAAATGTAAAAGATTTGCACAAGTTCTGACTCACTCAGAACAAAGAGCAGGAGGTTCCAGCCCTGCTCCAAAGTGGAATCACCAGCACATGCCCCATCCCAGGAGAAGCCAGGTGCTTTCCCAGAAGCTGCTGCTGCTCTTTTTGCTCTTCTTGCAGGAGCTGGCACATGCTGTGCTGCAAAAAGCACTTGTATTACAAATTAAACAAGAATTACTGGTTAGAGATGGGAAGACTTGCACAAAGACCTGATTTATTGGGAATTCACATTAATGGGGTTATTTCTGCTGCCCCCCACAAGGCTTAGGTTGGCCTCCAGACCTGGCTTTGGGGCTGCATGTAGAGAGGGGAGCAGAGAGGTGTCAGATAATCCTGGCTGGCTTTGAGGAATGAGGTGTGGAGCAGGTGGAGTTGGGCACATGGGCCTGGTGGGTGCCAACCTGCAGGGGCTTGGCTTAGAAACAGCAGGAAACACAAAGAAAAACCCAGTGTGGACTGATCACAAGGTGGAAAATGTAGCCTGGAAGTGGAGCAAGGAGGGGGGAATCAGGAGTATCTCTGGACCAGCTTGATCCCATCCAACCTTGGAGCTTTTACTGGAATGTGGTCCCCATTTCTGGTGTTCCTGGCACAGCCAGGGTGAGTCCAGGCTGGACTGGGCAGAGTTCAGAGGCAACTCCAGAGGAGGGGAACCTGTAAAGTTCCCTTCCCACCCAAACTTTTCCATGACTCTGTGATCTACTTCCAAATCATCCCAAACTGATCAGCTGGGGTGAAAATAGAAGGAGTTTGGGGCAGCAGCTGGAAGCATCCTGTGTCTTGGAGCCACCAGCAAGGAGATTTCTGTGTCTTGACCCTGGGGGTTGAGGTGTCCCTGTGTTGGATCATGGCAAGGAAACCTGGCATAGGTTGATCCCAAGGGCTGAACTTGGTGAACCCAGGGGTCAAATGGCTTTTTTAAATCACACCCTGGGATGGCCATAGCCTCACCAGGACAGCTGCCACCTCCTTGGCAGGGCTGGGTTAACAGTTGGACTCTGTCTTGGAGGGTTTTTCCAGCCTAAACAATTCTATAATTGCATACCAACCCACACAATAATTTCCTTTCCAGGTTCTCCTCCCAAGGCAGGTCCCCCATTCACTGCCAACAGAGCCATTCCCTGTTCCCTGTCCCCAAGCACCACATCCACACTTCTTTTACATCCCTCCAGGGGTGCTGATTCCACCACTGCCCCGGGCAGTTGTGGCAGTGTTGACAACCTTTTCTCTGAAGAAATTATTCCAAATATCCAACATACACCTCCCCTGGCTCAACCTGAGGCTGTTTCCTCTTGTTCTGTCACTTGTTACTTGGGAGAAAGGACCAACACCCAAAATGAAACATTAAAAAAATTATCTCTTCCAGTCCCTTGGCTTATAACCCTCCCTCTGTCACAGCTGGATTGGAGGAAAACACAGGAATTTTCAGCAGGTTTTGAGGTAACTTGGATGGGGGTGATCCTTCCCATCACTTAGGAGTCCATGGGTTTTCAGTGCTCACAGGGCAATGCCCTCTGCTTTAGAAACTACTCCCTGCCCGACTTCCTGGCTGTCTTTGGGGACACTTTCCACCTCCTTTTGCATTTCCAACACTTTAGGGTTGAGAGCACTTCCCTTGCCAGGAAAAGATTGTGTGCAGAAATCATCTTCCTGTACAGGCTCTCTGCCTGTCCCTGAGCTCCTTGCAGAGGCTGCTGCTGCAAGTTTGGATTCCTAACATTTTGCCAGGATGCACTGGAGCTTTTCTAGCCCCTTCACTCAGAATGAAGGGGATTTGTTTGTGCAATTTCCATGTTGCCCTGTGTGTGTTCACCTAACATGCGTGCTCCCAGCTCTTGGAAACATCACCCTGAAACCACAGCCTGCAAGGGAGTAGTGCTGGAGGCTGAAATTTGATTTGGGAGGAGGAGATGCTGTCTGGTTTCTGCAGAAGGAAATCCAACCCTTTCCAACCTGAGGATCAGATCAAGCACTTGCCAATCCACTAAATGCACTAAGTGCTAATTTGGTGGGTTTTTTCATCTGCTTTGTGCAACTAAAATAGGATCCCTCCTCTGGCTATCTTTGGGAAGCCTTCAAGGAGGTTAAAAATACAAATGTGAAAGCTGTAATGATGAATGTCCCCTCAGGATTGACTGGGAGCCTTTCAGATGTGTTGAGGAGTCAGGACACAGGAGCAAAGCTGGAGCACCCACACAGGGGAAGCTCTCCTTACAGAGGATGTGAACGAGAAGTTGTGTGATGAAGGACACAGAGAAATCATGGAATTCCAGAATAGTTTGGGTTGGAAGGGACCTTAAAGCTCATCTCATTCCACTCCCTGCCATGGATTCTGCTTGGAGCCTTGTAGAGCAGGCAGTGGATTTAGTGGGAAAGAAACACAACAAACTCAAAGCACAAAATTGAACCAGGCCAGCTTGAAGAGTTCCCAGCCACCCTCAGGGGATTAGGAGGAGCCTAAAATCTAGAGATTGGATGTTAGACAAAAAAAATCTTCACTGAAAGGGTGCTCAGGCATTGGAACAGGCTGCCCAGGGAAGTGATGGAGTCACCATCTCTCAGAAACGTGCATGTGGCACTTGGGGACAAGTTTTTGTGGTGAATATGGTGGTGCTGAAGGAATGGTTGGACTCCATGATCTTGGAGGTCTTTTTCAACCTAAACAATTCTGTGATGTCTGGGATCAGCTGGGCTCTAAGATTTTGAGTCAAAAATAGCCACTTCAAGTACCCTCAGCCAAGCCCAAGGAGGGGGTTTCAGGAGGACATCCACCTTCATTTAAACACAGCAGGAAACAAGGCTTTTTTCCATGTTCCAGGGTAAGTTGTGCCAGTGCCTAATTCTTCTCTATGTGGGAAATTTGCATCCTTGGAATTTTTATGAATTGAGGAAGTTTTTGATTTCTGGGCAGTGGTCGTTGTTCCCCCCCTGGGTGCACTCAGAGCCCTCTGCTCACCCTCCTCTTCCAGGCAGGCTGGCATGGACTCAGACTTCCAGGAAAACATGATGTGGTCCTTGGGGTTGTCCTGTGAAGGGCCAGGAGTGGGACTTGATGATCCTTGAGCGTTCCTTCCATTGTATGATTTTATTCTCTAAAGCCAAATCCTCACTAAACCTCTAAATCTCTTGGCATTAAGGACATTAATATCATCATTTTGGAAAGACCCCAAGCAAAGTGAGTTGTTCTGCAGATAAATTAACTTTCTTTTCCTCATCACATTTCTCTGGGATTTAATAACTTAATTCCTGCAGGAATGTGTTTGTGGTGCAAGTTGAAGTTGGGTGAAGCCTGGTTTAGTGTAAAGGTTCCTACTGTTAAAACTGTTGAAAGAAAAATCTATTTTACAGCACTGTAGATGGTAAATAGCTGGGTGGTCAAGGCTGAGACTCAAGCCTGGTTTTAACTGGGCTTGGCAACAGGAGAAAGAAGAATGTTCCAGCAAAAGGAAATGCCCTCAAGTTGTGCTATGAGAGATTTAAGCTGGATATTAGGAACAATTCCTTCACCAAAAAGGCAGTCAGGGATTGGAACAGACTGCCCAGGGCAGTGCTGCAGTCACTTCCACCTCTGGAAGTGTCCAAAATCTGTGCATGTGGCACCTGGGGACATGGTTTAGTGGTGAACACAGTGGTGCTGGTTGGACTCAATGATCTCAGAGGACTTTTGCAGCCCTGATGGTTCCATGATTGGCTCAAATGGAAAGCCACATTTCAGATCTCTGCTATCATCCTGTTTTGTGCCCCTGAGGCAATTAGGATTTACAATGGAGAGGTAGAAACTTGGTCTCCTCCTGCACCAGCATCCTGCTCCAGGAGCAGCCTAACAGAGCCAGGGTTTTGGGTACCCTCCAGGCCTGGGGCCTGCAAGATGGGGACAAACTTTTTATCAGGGCCTGTAGTGACAGCACAAGGGGTGGTGGTTTTAAACTAATAGACAGTCAATTTATATTAAATATAAAGAAGAATTTTTTTTTTTTAATCATGAAGGTGATAAAACACTGGCACAGGTTGCCCAGAGAATCTGTGGATGTTCCATCCCTGGAAATATTCTAGACCATGTTGGATGGGGCTTGGAGCAACCAGGGATAGTGGAAGGTGTCCCTGCCCATGTCATAGGGGTGGAATGAAATGATCTTTAAGGTTCTTTCCGACCCAAACCATTGTAGGATTTTCTGATTCCCCCTATTTTGCAATACTTGTGTCTGTCATTTCTTTGGGGATTGGGATGACTCAAAGTGGGAGCAAACCCTGCCCACACGTGGCTACTTTCACCTTCAGCACCCTGCAGGATGCAAGAGTGCCTGTTCAGCTGCTTTTTCCTGGGAAACTGTGGGCAGGGAGGTGGGCAGAGGGAGGATGTATCCAGGTGGGGAAGGTCTGTCTGTACCAGCAGATTTAACCCCAGACTTGGACTCTGGAGCAGAGTTATCCACAATGCAACATTTCAGGGTCCTGCACTGTTTGGCCTGACCATGCTGCCCAGGTGATGGGTCCTGGCAGGTACAATCTGTGTGTGAAAGTCCAGAGCTCCCCAGGGCCACATCAAACAAACCAACCAGGGCAAGGGCAGGAGGCTGAACCCCCCTCTGGGATCACCCCTGCCACTAAATCCACACGGTGATCCCCAAAACGCCTCTCCCAGACAAAATCTGGGCGTGCCTGAGGGTTTAGCAGGGATGTTTTCCAGCAGGCTCCGTGCCAGCCTGCTTTGGAGGAGTTTGTCCATATGGATGTGAGCTGTGCCATGCTGCTTTGCCCTCAGAGAACTGGACCTGACCCATTTTGTTTCCTAGCAGGGATGTGGGACATGGGGCCTGGAGGTGCTGGAGTTGTCAGGCTCTGCAAGCAGAGCTGCCCTTTGCCAGGTGTCTGGAAGTTTTAGGGGCTGTTAATCATGGGAGAATTAAACCCCACTGGCTTCCCCCCCATTCCTGGGAATGTAATCCAGCATCCAGTGTTTTCAGTGCATCCAAGCAGAAATAGCCCCAGATCCAAAGAATTTGCAGTCAAAACATGGGAGAAACTGAGGCACAGGACTTGTTTGACCTGTGAGGACCCCACAGGATCCAGATGCTGGATCCATAGTCTGGAAATCATCACCAGAGAGGTGCTGTTTGGATGTGTCCCTGACCCATTTTATTTCCTAGCAAGGATGTGGGACATGGGGCCTGGAGGTGCTGGATTTGTCAGGCTCTGCAAGCAGAGCTGCCCTTTGCCAGGTGTCTGGAAGTTTTAGGGGCTGTTAATGGGAGAATTAAACCCCACTGGTTGCCCCCCATTCCTGGGAAACCCCAGATGTAATCCAGCATCCAGTGTTTTCTGTGCATCCATGCAGAAATAGCCCCAGATCCAGAGCATCTGCTGTCAAAACATGGGAGAAACTGAGGCACAGGACTTGTTTGACCTGTGAGGACCCCACAGGATCCAGATGCTGGATCCACACTCTGGAAATCATTACCAGATGATTTGGATGTGGGTGACTGGTTTGGGCAGTGCAAATCAAGGCAAAAGCACTGTCAGGAACCAGGGTGCTGCAAAAATGTGCTGGGGCTCAGAAGGGCTTGGCTGATCTGAGATCATCTCTATCTCAGGCACAGGGTGGGATTGTTGGGGTGTCCTGTGCAGGGCCAGGAGCTGGGCACGATGATCTTTGTTGATCCCTTCCAACTCAGGGTATTCTATGGTTCTGTGATCCTGCCAGTTCTTCACAGAACTCATTGCTGAAAGAGGGAAGGAGACTCCGGGGGTTTATGTAACTGGAAAACTCATTAGAATAAGGGAAATTTGGGGAAAAAAAAATTAAAAAGCCCAACTATCCATCTCTGTAGGTGGAATCATAGAATTATTTAGGTTGGAAGCAACATTTAAGATCGTTGAGTCCAACCATCCTCCCCCAGCACTGTCAAGGCCACCACTGACCCATGTCCCCAAGTCCACATCCACAGGGTTTTTAAATCCCTCCAGGAATGGAGAATCCACCACCTCCCTGGGCAGCTGTTCTAGGGTTTGACAACCCTTTCCATTAAGAAATTTTCCCTAATATCCAATCTAAATCTCCTCTGGTGCAACTTGAGGCTGTTCCCTCTCATCCTGTCCCTGTTTCCCAGGAGCAGAGCCCAACCTCCCCTGGCTGTCCCCTCCTGTCAGGGACTTGTGCAGAGCCACAAGGTCCCCCCTGATCCTCCTTTTCTCCAGGCTGAGCCCCTTTCCCAGCTCCCTCAGCTGCTCCTGGTGCTCCAGCCCCTTCCCCAGCTCTGTTCCCTTCTCTGGTAGCACCAAATGTGGAGAGATTGGGAGAGTTGTGGGAAATTCTCACCTTACCCAGTTCTCATCCTTTCCTTGGGAATCTGCTGTTGACCATTGCTGGAGCCAGAAAATGGATGAGTCTGACCCAACAGAGCAGTTTGTGAGATCTTACAGGATTTGATCCAACTTTGATTCAAGGGAGTTTTGGGTTTGTGACCCCACTTGGGACATCTCATGGATGTCTGAATTATGGGATAGCTCAGCAACTTCTAGTGCACAGCACACAAAAGGCTGGGCAGGGCCTTGGCAGGAGAAGTGTTTGGGCTCCAAGGGACTTAAATATCCCAGAGACAACATCTCAGCTGCTGTGGGACTTCAGAGCCATGCTGGAAACTCCACCTGGATGTGTCCATCCCCCAGGACACATCCACAGAGATGCAACCTTCACCACAAGGAGCTTGGCTCATGCCTAATGTGCTGCATAAAAAAAAAATAATAAAAAATTAAAACCAAATAAATAATAAAAAATAATAAATAATAACAAATAAGTAAATAATTTTAAAAATAAAATAAAATAACCTCTTTCTCCAGCTTTCTGTGTTAACCAGAATGGCCCTTTTAAGTGAGGGATGGATTCCCTGGATGCTCCCAGGATGTATTTGGGGCTCATCTGCATGAGGGGGATGAGCAGCCCTGCTGAATGAATAAAGAGCAGAGCTTTGCTGCTCCAAGTGACGTTGATTTTAATGCAAAATGGCACAAAGTGGAGCAGGAGGAGTTCACCAGCTTTTCCAGAAAAGCTTCACCTGGTGGGAGCAGAGGCAGGAACTAACCTTGAAGGAAATTCAGCTCAGATTTGGGACATCTGTGAGCCACTGGGAAGGCTGCTTGGCATAATGGGAATGGTTTGCAGCAGGGTTTGCACCTGGAAGCACAACTGGATGGGGCTGGTTCAGTGGCTGAACAACCCTCTGAGAGGCAGCTGCTGCTGAGCAAAACGAGTCCCTGGACTACCATTTCCACTGATTTCTTCCTGCAGGGAGAGAGGCTGTGGAGCTTCACTCCAGCAGGAGCCATTGGCCTTTTTTTGGTGCGTGTCTCTGTGAGAAGACAAAGCACAGGATCCTCTCTCTCCCCTCTGAGTGGAAGCTGCTGTCACTTTTGTGAGCTTTCCTTCCTGCAGTCCTGCTCCCCTGCCCTGCACCAGCCTCACAACTGCCCAAATTATCTGAACCCTCCCTGTGTGTGCCACATGACAGGGATAAACCAGCACAGGGATATTTTCTTCCTCTCTCCATCAATCCAGGAGCGTGGCTCCCTCCACCCATCAAAGAAGCATTTTTATTCCCTTGCTCCACATCACTCCTGAACTGCTCCCAGCCAGAAACTCTCTGCTTGAAGCAGTGTTTGATTTAACCAGAGGCAACTTAACACCATAGTCATCAGTCAGTTCCTGACACTATCAAGGCCTGGAAGATAAAGGAGAGAATTAAAAGGGAAGAGAATAAAATAAAATAAAATAAAATAAAATAAAATAAAATAAAATAAAATAAAATAAAATAAAATAAAATAAAAAATTAAAAAAAAAGAGAAAGAGAATAAAAACAATAATAATAAAAAAAATCCTGTTCTCTAAGATTTGATTTTGTGTGAAATGTTTTCATCTTTGGAGTGAGCATTAACAGCTGATCAGCAGCACCTGCTCTGTTGACTGGCTGGTGACGTGCAGTTGTTCAAAGGGACAGGGAATACCAGCTCCTGCAGGAGATGAAGGGCTGGCAGCTGCCTGGATCTGGCTCTCATGCAGCCTTGCCAGCTGACCACAGGCTGCAGGAGAGGCCTGGCTGCCTCTCTGGTCTTGCTGGATCTTAAAAACTGCTGTGCCTGCACGGGGGATTTCTTCCTTGGGCTCCTCAGTGAGAGAAAACTACTGGATAGGGCAGCATAAGGGAGGAAAGGCTGACAGGGGTTTCCTCAAGAGAGGTTCTGGTGGGACTTTTTGTCAGGGAGAAGATTCCCTGGCACATGGCTGGGATTTAACACAGCCTGGAATGATCAGTGGCTGCAGACAGGTCAGCCAGGACTCCTGAGGAGTTTGCCAGGGCTTTCTGCAGGCAGGAGTTGGGATGGAGCTGTGCCATCTGCCTAAACATTTCTAAGTGTCCCTGCCACTGTGTTTATAGTCCCACTTGGACACCTGCTCATGCCTGAGCTGGAATACAAGCCAGACTTTCCATGGATGTAAAGAAATGCAAATTGAATTACCTTGGTGGGGCAGCTTTGATTTACAGCAGTTGTGGTTGCCTTGGGCACCAAAGTCAGTTGATCCACAACTGTGGAAATGCTGGGATTGAAGAGGAAATGACCTCAAGTTGTGCCATGGGAGGTTTAGATGGGATACTGGGAAAAATTCTTCAGTTGAAGGGTGGTCAGGCACTGGCACAGGCTGCTCAGGGCAGTGGTGGAGTCCCCATCCCTGAAGGGATTTAAAAGCTGTGTGGATGTGGCACTTGGGGACATGGCTCAGTGGTGGATTTGGCACTGCCTGGGGGATGGTTGGACTCGGTGTTCTCAGAGGTCTTTTCCAATTTTACCAATCCTTGATTCCATGATTTCATTCCCAGTGTTGCCACATGTGCCCAGCATTGGCCAAGTTGGAATCAATCAGGGGAATCCCTTTAAAGGTTCCTTGACTGATGTCTGGCATCTAAAACTTCCTTCTCCTGAGACTCTCTGACCAGGCTGGACAAGTTTCCAACACAGCAAACACCTGGCTTCTGATTTGTTGAATCCCAGAAACTGGATTTGGGAGAGTTGAGTGCAGTTAAGTCTTAAGGCAACTCTACCTGAATGATTCCCTACTTCTTAAGTCCTGTCTCATGAATTCCATAATCAGACAAAGCTGTTTCTCCCAGTTGACTTCAGGACATCATTGCTGGCTTATCCCAAAATTTCTGTTGCCCTCAAATCTTTTTTAGGGTGGAATGGGATGGTGAGGTGTTCAACTCAGGTTCTCTGAAGGGCACCACCTGAGATGTGGCTGTGTCAGAAGCTCAGGGCCCCTGGTTTCTGGAACAGAGGCAGCCTCAGCTGTGTGTGCAGATTCCCAAAAATGCAGCTGGATCCTCCTGCACCTGCTTTCCAAGGATGGTGGAAATGGAAGCAGGAATCAGTTAGCAATGCATCTTTAAAGCTTTGTTTGCATCATTAGGCACTTATGAGCAATGACCTGACATCTGAGGGGTCAGGATGCTTCATTATCCCTGCTGGGATTAAATACACCTCTGGAAAAGTGTTTGGTGGCTTTTTGTTTGACATTTCAGTGTAAGATGGATATGACATGCCAAGCAATGCTATCTGATGGGCATTCAAGCTCTTCTGGAGGGAGGATATAGCACTGCCCAAAGTGGAAAGAAGGGAAAAGGAGTTGGTCTCACCTGGAATTCACTTCATCTTAAAGGGTGGCTCATAAAAAAAGAGGAAGAGGGACTTTTTACACAGGCAGATTGTGACAGGACAACAGGGATCTGTTTTAAACTAAAAGAGAACAGATTTAGAGTAGATCTTAGGAAGTAATTCTTCCCTGTGAGGGTGGTGAGGCCCTGACACAGGGTGCCCAGAGGAGCTGTGGCTGCCCCTGGATCCCTGGAAGTGTCCCAGGCCAGGTTGGATGGGGCTTGGAGCAACCTGGGATAGTGGAAGGTGTTGACAGGGAGTGGAATGAGATGGTCTTCCAAATCCCTTCCAATCCAAAACATTCTGTGACTCTATGACATTATCCTTGGCCAACAATGAAGCCAAAGCAGGAGCTGAATGTTTATGGGGCTTTTTTTTTTGAGATAAACCTCATATTCATGAAAGCTTGGGATCCCTCTAGGAATGGCAGCTGGCTCAGGGTGGGCCCATCATACAGCTCCTTGCAGGCTCTGTTTTTCCCTGCCTTGTGCCTCTCAGTGCTTCCTTGTTGGGAACAGATTTTGGGTTCATTCCTCTCCTACCACACATTTTCACCCAGACCCAGCCTGCTCCCTAATAAACCCAGCGTGCTGGCAGCCAACAGTCTGATCCTGCTGAAGAAGTGCCTCTGTTTCTCCTCACACGGGCAACTTGATTTGTAAACAGACACTTAAGTGGGTGTTTTTTAGTGGTATAGCAGATGGTCAATACAGCTGCCTCCTCTCCCTACTCTGCATTCCCTCCCCTCCCCTACAATTACACTTCCTTGCCATTTTTCTCTGTAATGTGGATTCGGTTTAAAAAAAAAAAAAAAATTAAAAAAAAAAGATTACAAGAGGGAGAAAATTGCTCAGTGAATTTCAAGAGGGGAAAAAAAAAAACAAAAACCCATGGATGGCAACCTCGAACGTAACCTTAAAAGCACTGTGAGAGCAACCCACACATCCTCACTCTGCCTGACTTTTCCCTGCTTGAGTAGCTCTGGATCTCAATGGGACTGCTCGTGTGGGAAGAGCACAAGGCTGGGATCTGCTCCCCTCACGCACAGGAGCCCGTGACTAATGCCACAACTAAAGTGTTCATTTTCCTCCCTGCTCCACAGAGCCAGGCTCTGCTGCTGGAGGAGGAGCTGCCCTGAATTCTGCAGTGGATTTGGAGGTGGTGTTGGGATAGGGGATGGTGTGGATCCCTCTCCAATGGGCCCAGGAGTGGGGTTGGGGTTTCTGCAGATGTTTTGGCCTTGCTGCTGCACTTGTGTGAGACTCATGTTTTCTAAATTCACCTCTCTGCCTTCTGTGGGATCAATGAGCAGCCTCAAGTGGGGTGGGCTTGATGCCTTGGGAAGGCTGAGCTGGAACAGAGACTGGGCAGAGCTAAGAGAATAAAGTAGATATTTATTAAAAGGCCTTAAAGGATTCACCTTGGGCAGGACAAGAGCGTGGCCAGGGCTACACCCAAGATAGACCCAAGATGGAGCCAAAATGTTCACAAAATGGTCACGAGGTCTCACACTTTTATAAGTTTTGGTCCATTTGCATATTGGAGTTTAATTGTCCAATTACAGCTTTGGGCTATGAAGTCCCATCCTTCTTGCTTTCTCTCTTCAGACCACTGTTGTTTTTGCTTTTGGGCTTGAAAACTTGTAACAGTTGTCCTTGGTCTCCAGCAGGAAAAGGATTTGTTTTGTCTCCCTGCTCTGTGAAGAGAGCTCACTAACACTTAATATGAGGCTCAGAACTACACCCCTAAGCAGCACAGAATCTGAAAAACATGAAAGCTAAAACTTAAGGCATCAGGACTGAGCCCATTCCCTCCCAGGCACTGCCCTCCAGACCAACATCTCTCTCTTCAGAGTGCTCTTCCTAAACTCCCTGAATTTTCCCTTTGCTTGCTTTCAAGCTGTCATTTCTGCTTCCCCTCCCAGCACGGGCCCATTGCGTGGTTGACACCTCCAGGAATCAGCTCTTAACCTTTACAGACACATTAAAGCACTGGAGTGAGACTAATCCAGCACTAGTCTGGGGGCTGCACTGCCTTAAGCCACTGCTGCAGCTTTGAAAACAAGCCAGCCATCACCTCTCTCTTACAAGAGGCTTGGCTGGGGATCAAAGTCCAGGTGGGGTCATACTGAAGAGCCTTTTTGTTTTTGACAGGTTGTCACTCCCTGCAGCTCTTCCCTAAGACCTGGAGATGCAATCAGTGGACACAGGAGGGAAGTGTCCAGCCTGTCCCAGCCTGGCTCCTCCGTGTGCCTTCTGAGAGAGGATTGTGGCTCAGTTCTTATCCCCACAGCTTAAAATATCCTGGGGTTGGCTGTCAGGTCTCCTGGCCTGACACTTGAAACCCACTGAGGGTTTTCTGCCTCTTCAGCAGCCTTTTCCAAGAGATTGCACTGAGGTACAAGTCACTCCCTGCCCAAGGCAGTGGTGGAGTCCCCATCCCTGCAGGGATTTAAAGGCCCTGTGGATGTGGCACTTGGGGACACGGTGGGCTTGGCAGTGCTGGGGGAATGGTTGGACTTGATGACCCTAAAGGGCTTTTCCCACCTTAATGACTTGATGAGTCTACGAATCTCCTGAGAAGCTGTCTAGGAATTTCTCAAGGCAAACTTCAGTTTCCCTGCTGGAAAATACCAGTTCAGCCAAAAAAACCAAAAAAAAAAAAAAAAAAAAATCCCCATCTTTCCTAGGAAGGTGCTTATTCCAGTAATGTCTCCAGCAGGAATGATCCCTCTGAACTAATACTCTGCTGATCAGGGAATTATTTAGGGGTTACTATTTACAGGTTTCTCCCCTGTTATCGGTGTCCCTGTGGGTGTGATTTGCTCCAGCATCCCATTAAACCACTGGATGGTTTGAGTTGAGACATTAAAGACCACCCAGTTCCAACTCCCTGGGTGCCTTTTCATCTCCAGCAGCGATTAGGAAAAAGCTGTGAGAAACATAACTATTTTCCAACATTTGAAACACAAAAAGATGTGGATGCACAAGGGATTGGAAGAGGAATATTTGCATCCCACAACCCCCAGGGACTGCCCCTTCCATGTCCTTACCTGTCCTGCTGGTGAGGTCTTGCTGGTGTTTAAGTCTGGAGCTTGGCTCTAGATCCAACAGGGAAAACCTCACTGCTCAGGTTATTGGTGGCATTGGAGGGATTTGTCCAGAATGACCTTTCCTAGGAACTTTCCTGAAGGCTCTGCTCCTCTTCCCACCCCCAATAAGGTGAGTTTCTGGCCCAGGGCTCTGCTGCCTTGCTGTTTCCTGGCTGGATCCTCCTTGTTGCAGGGATGGCTGCAGCTCCTTCCCGTGGCCCTGGCCTCCATCCATGGCTATAGGAGGACTCTGTGTCTGTGCTTCTGTTCCCTGGACCTGAGCCCAGCCTGTCCCTGTCCCTCTTTTCCATGAATGAAGTGGAGGGATTTTGGCCAGGAGCCAGAACCCTCTGGGCTTTTATCAATGGGATGAAGGGTTTGTTTGTTTGAAGGGTGAGGATGAGTCACTTACTGCTGGTTACTGCCTCAAATGGTGCAGGTCAACCTGCAAGTCAGGGAATCTGCATGGAAAGGGTTTGTTTGGAGCCCCTGGAACACTTCCATGGATGCACTCAAATGTGCAATGAGAGGACGAGGGGCTTCAGACTGACAGAGGGCAGGGTTAGATCACAGAATCACAGAATGTGTAGGTTGGAAGAGACCTTCAAGATCATCGAGTCCAACCCAGCCCTGACACCTCAACTAAACCATGGCACTGAGTGCCACATCCAGTCTTTGTTTAAACACATCCAGGGATGGTGACTCCACCACCTCCCCGGGCAGGCCATTCCAGTACTTAATCACTCTTTCCATGAAAAACTTCTTCCTTATATCCAACCTGTATTTCCCTTGGTGCAAATTGAGACTGTGTCCTCTCGTTCTGTCAGTTGCTGTCTGGAGAAAGAGACCAACCCCCACCTGACTGCAACCACCCTTCAGAAAGTTGTAGAGAGTGATAAGGCTCCAGGGAGAGCTCAGAGCCCCTTCCAGAGCCTAAAGGGGCTCCAGGAGAGCTGGAGAGGGACTGGGGACAAGGGATGGAGGGACAGGACACAGGGAATGGCTTCCCACTGCCAGAGGGCAGGGACAGATGGGATATTGGGCAGGAATTCTTCCCTGGGAGGGTGGTGAGGCCCTGGCAGAGGTTTCCCAGAGAAGCTGTGGCTGGCCCTGGATCCCTGAAAGTGTCCAAGGCCAGGCTGGATGAGGCTTGGAGCAGCCTGGGATAGTGGAAGGTGTCCCTGCCCATGGCAAGGGGTTGGAATGAGATGAGCTTTACTTTCCTTTCCAACCCAAATCACTCTGTGACTCCATGGTGACACATGTGCTTGCTGAGATAAGGTGGCATCCTGCATCTCTTCCCAGGACCAGCCATGCAGGAATGTGGTCCCTTCTTGGAGGAGGACATGAGGAGGAGGTGGCTCACACAGGGAAGGTCCAAAAAGAGGATTCATCTGAGCTCTGGAAATGTCCACAGGTTTTCCACAGCTGTCTCAGAGGCTGGCTGGGGTGATGGGCACAGCAGGGAGGGAACACAGCCACCAGCACCAGGACACCAGACAGGGTTCCTGTCCCATCCTGTAGCTCAGATCACTGGTGTGATCAAACAGCTCTTTTTCCCCATGTCCTGAAATTCACTGGCTCCAACCAAGGCATTGCCAATCTCAGGCTCTCCAAGATGCACACAGAAAGTAACAAAAGCAATGATCTAAAAGGTCTTTTCCAACCTAGATGATTCTATCATTCCATGGTTTCAAATCCAGGCAAGCAGAGAAGAAGTCATCAGCATTCCATTTCTTCATCATTATTATTTTTTCCCCTCAGGTGTTAGAGCCTGGAGGAATATGTTGAAGTCAAACCTCACCTCAGAGACATTTTAAATGCTTCTCTTTGCCTGAGAGGTGCAAAATTCTTAAAAGCAAAGTTTTCCTGTTTGATTTTGGGCAGTCTTTCACCACAGCTTTATATTTATTTCCTAAGGAAACCAGATGCATGTAGGGACAGAGAGCGGACCCCTCAAAACTTTTAATACTGATTTTTCAGAGGACAAATCCTTCAACTTTCACACAACCAGGCACATGGAAAGAGAATAGGAACCTCAGTATCCTCAGTGAAGGAAAAAGCACCCCTGGACCATATTCCCTCCTAAATTCCAGCCAAACCACCCATCAGAGAAACTTGATGAGTGTCTCAGTCGTGGGTAAATCTTTCACTGGAGTCTGTGCTTTACTGGATGCTGGAGAATCCACCACCCTTTGGAAACCAAGCTTGCTTTGCTCTTCTGCTCACAGAGGAATTTGTTTTCTTAGCTGTGGTGCGGGGAGAGATCTGGATGTGACTTCATGTTGGAGTATGTGAAGGAAAACTGTGGGAGGGAAATGGGAAAAGCAGGGGTTTTTGAACACTGGGATTTCCACATCTTCAGCCACCAGGCTCATCCTGGGCTGGCCTGAGCTTCCCTCTAATTTAATACCTGAGGAGGCTGATTTCCATGAGCCCATCTCCCTTTTGCCCAGGCACATTTAAAAATATTTTCTTCCTTTAAATCCATGAATTCCTATCACCCCTCAAACAGCCTCCATCAGTTTGCCCCAAACCCCACGTGGGACCACAGCGAGGGGTGGGGTGGTGGCAGTCCTGAACTTCCACTTTCTCCCTCCAAATGTCCCCTGAGCTCTTGGGAATAACCCAACCCAGTGACTGCACTTCCAGCTGCCACTCCAGAGCATATATTACCCCTCCTCTGGGTGCAGTGGGATTGTTGGAGCTTCCCACAGCCCTTTCAGACAGCACCAGCCTCCCCTCCCTGCCAGCCCCTCTCTCTCCCACCCCTGATGCCTGCTTAGACCCATTAAGTTTTTAATCTGGTGTGTTTTTTTGTTTTTTTGGGATTTTTGGGGTTTTTTTTGGTTTTTTTTTTGTTTTTGTTTTTTTTTTTTTTTGAGCATTTCCTGAAAGACTCACCCTATCTGGGGCCTCATTTTGTTGCCTGTGGGGCTGGACCTCTGTGCCCACAGCAGAAATGGGCTGATGGGTGGTGCATCCATCTCATCTTGGAGCATCTTGGAAGTCTCCAAGTGTTGAGGCTTCAATCCCCTGCCAACCATCCAGCCCAGGGGTCTCATTTTGGCCAGGCCTGAGAGGGTTGGGAAGGGGCAGAAGGACCCCCTGACCCCATGTCCCACAGGGGTGCAGGAGGTGCAGAATGTTTGAGGTGTAAATCCTTGCTGGATCAGCAGCTGGAAGAGTGTTGGAAGTTTGGGCAGCCCCAGGACAAGACCTCAGGACTTCAGAGAAGAGGCTCTGGATAATTCACATATAGAGATGGTGCTTTTTCCTAGTTTTTCCCCAGGTGCCAAGTGCCACCTGAGAGGCCCTCAGGCTGTGCCCTGACTGCCACTCCAGGAGGTCAAAGGTGCTCAGTTCAGGGTTGAGCAAATAAAACTCTGCCCATGTTTTCATTTCAGTGAGCAAAACCTCTTCCACCCAGCCCAAATTTCTTTGCTTTTCCCCACTTCCATTTCAGCAGCTACACTGGAATGCACTGGATGGTGTCCCACCATCCACACAGACAAGATGACCAAAGGACTCATCATTCCTGGCTCATCCAACAGGAAACTGAGTCACAGGCAGGTGACAGCAGAGACCAACATCCAACAGGGCCTGTTTTGCTGGATTGAAACTGTGCAAGGGACTGTTCCAACAGGTGACAGCAGGAATGGTGCAGTCCCTGTCCCTGCTTCCTTCACTGGCACAGGCAAAGCCTTTCTGTCCCATCCCTACCTCTGCTGTATCCTCTGTATTTCAGGCATCTTTCTCTCCAACAACTCCCAGCCCTGCCCAGGCATTTACCCGGCAGAAACAGGACTTTTAATTACTATTTTTTATGACTTCCTTTTCATAATTGCACTGGAGGCTCTCTGCTGTTCTGCTTTAATCTGCATCCTGAGAAATCACTTTCTCAGGCACGATCCACTGGATGGGAAAGAGAAATAAGGATTTCAGAGTGCAGCCATGGGCTTGTTGGCATCAGAGAAATTTGGGATCCACTGTAGTTTTATCACAGAATGGTTTGGGTTGGACAGGACCTTAAAGATCATCCTGTTCCATCCCCTGCCATGGGCAGGGACATCTTCCACTATCCCTGGTTGCTCCAAGCCCCATTCAACCTGACCTTGGACACTTCCAGAGGTCATGGGAATTTCTCTGGGAAACCTATGCCAGGGCCTTACCACCCTCCCAGGGAAGAATTTCTTCCTAAGATCTAATCTAAATCTGTTCTCTTTTAGTTTAAAAACCTTTCCTCCATGTCCTTTCCCCATCTGCCTGAGGATCTCTCCTCCCAAAAACTTTGAGGGAATGGACAAAGCCCTGCAGATCCCCCTCACCTGACTGTTTCCCACCCAGCTGCTGATGTTTCCACAATATCCAGTACTTTGGTGCACATAATGCCTTGGAGTGGCCACCTGGAACAGAGGCTAGACAAAATCAAGAGAATAAAAGCAGGTATTTATTGAAGGCCTTCAACAGGTGCACCTTGGGCAGTCAAAAGCTACCAAGGAGCTGCACCCAAGATGGGCAATGGTCATGAGAGTAGCCCTGGTTCCGTGCCTGAGGTGTTTTGGTTTTCTGAAATTCTTTTCCCAGGGAATTTTCTGTAAACAGGAGAGATGTTTTCATAACTGTAACTTTGTTATTCGTTCCTTTTCCTAGGAGGGACTTCTTCTTGATGTCCCTCTGGTCTGACCAACGTGATTGAAGAGGTTTGTCTTTGTGTCACCAATCAAACTGGTCTGTGTAAAATACTATAAAAGGGAGACACATCTCAAAAATAAAGGAGTCATTTTCAGCCTTCTGCATCTGGGAGTCTGTGTCGTTGTGGTGTAAAACAGTGTCACATGAATTTTTCATACAGTTATAAATTTGGTCCATTTACATATCAGGGATTAATCCTCCAATTACAGGTTCAGGTAATGAAGTTATACACCCCCAGTTTGCTTCTCCCCCCAACTCACTTTTATTTATATTTTTCAGGGCCTGAGACAGTGAGGTGTCCCTGAGTCCTGGGCCTGGAGAGGAATTGTTTTGTCTGAATAAAATGGGAGAATAGCAGCTGACAGGCTATGGAGCTTTTTTTTTTTTTTTTTACAGTTACACACTAAAGAATTTGCAGGATTACAAATATATGAAAAAATACAAGAGCTAAAATCCTAAGGCATCACACACAGAGGCGTTAATTGGATTGAAATATCAGTGTTAAGACTTTAACACCCTTTAACATCCCCTCCCTCCACCCCATTGCTCCTTAGTGTCCCTGTCATTATCATCTTTCAGGATCTGGGGTTGTTCATTGTCTGCCATCGATGGAGGGGGATCATTTTACAGGAAAGCCTTCAGACAATGCCAACATTTATCCCTCAACATGAAGAAATGGAAGTGGATTTTTCATAGGGCCAAGACTGCTCAGGGTGGGGATGAGGAGCAATTTAAGAATGGAAGAGGTTTTGGGTTTGGTTTTCAGAAGCTGCTCAGCCCTCAGGCCTGGTGCACTGGGGGAAAGAGGAGATCTGGGTGCTGTAGACACTGAAGGGATGGCTGTCACTGCTGTCCCAGGGAAATGGCACAGGACAAGTTCATGGACTCTGGGATGTGGGTGAGGTCTGCTGCTCAGACCAAAGCATCTGAAAAAGGATATTGAGGCCACCAACGAACCTTCTGTCAGCAGTGGGGACACCTCCAGTCGTCCCACCCATGAGAGGTGTCCAAGACACACAGAACAGCCACCTTTGGAGGCACCCCTGCTGTAGGTGACATCTCAGGTGACCAAGTGAGTTACCTAAGGCACAGTGGCATTATCCAGAGAGCAAAGCCAGTTCTTTACAAAAAGCCACAAGATCCAATCCTCAATCCCCGTCCTGTCCTGGGCATCCCACCCAGAAACTGTGGCTGCCTCATCCCTGGAAATGTTAAAAACTGGGTTTGGAGCAACCTGGGACAGTGGAAAGTGTGACTGGAACCCTTCCAACCCAAACCATTCTGTGATTCTGTGGTAACCCAGCATGACCTGCATGGAACTGGGACAAACAACCAGCCAGGCACCTCCTGGAGTGGATACTCCCACCATAAGGACATGGGGCTGGGAGAAGTGGGAGTTGTGTGGTGAATCACAAAGCTCCACCAGCACAACCAGCTCCAAACCCTGCAAGAGAGGCTCCTTCTCACAGCAGAACACCCCGAGCCATCAGATTTCTTTTAGACTAAAGCAGCATGTAATATATAATTGATAATGGTTATTCCTGGTGCACTCCTTGTAATGAAATTTTAATGCTGGGGACAGCTCAGCGTGTGCCTGTGTGTGTGTGTAATGTAGAGCTGGGTCCTCGTGCTGTTAAACACAGCTCCCTCAGCCTTTGTTCTGGCAGCTGGAATCTCAGCTGGCTTCTCAATGTCAAAGAGGACAACCCCACCTTCAGCTGGTGCCAGAATTCCCACCAAAACCAAGATTGCAGAGCTTGGAGTGGGCGCTGTTCCTGAGAGTTAAAACATTACTCCACCTGATACCCAAAAGTCTCCCCTGCCAGTCCCTCCCTGGGAATTTGGCTGCCTGTAAATAACATTCTCACCACCTTTGGGACCCATTAAGGAAGAACTTCAGCTGGAAGCAGGAGGATCTCACCCCACAGAAAGCTGCCTTTTAGTGAGCAGACCTGCCTTTCTCTTGTCTGGCAAAAAAATGTCAGCGGTGACTGTGCAATGCCTTTTCCTTTCTTTCCAGGAGGGGTAATTAACTCCCTCTCCCACAGTCTGAGGTTCACACTGGGCTGTGTTTTCCCCTCCACTGGTTTATTTCCATGGGCCAGGGCAGGCAGCAGTATATGGAACTCCCTCCTTGCTCATGGCCAGCCCTAAGTCCTGGAAAGCAGAGGGATTTTTCCTTCAGATCAGGTTTGCCCAGATTCTTGGGAATGAGGAAAATAAGTCATCATACCCTTCTCTTTTCTACCCATTGTGATTTTTGTGAGGGTGTAAGGGCAGGGGACAGCCTGTCAGCTGGACAACCTGTCAGCTGGACAACCTGATCTGGTTGGAGATGTCCCTGCTCATTCCAGGGGTTTGGACTAGGTGACCTTTAAAGGTCCCCTCCAGCCCAGACTGTTCTGTGATTCTGTGATCAGTGTTAGCTCTGGGGAGCAACTGGTCCTGGGTCCTTTTTGGAATTTATAGGGTGGGTCAATTTGGGACAGCATTCCTTAGTCTGTGCCAAGGCTGTGTTGGGAACAAAGTCCTCCCCACACCCTGCCTAGCACTGGGATGTGGAGAAAACCTGCAAGAGTTTGGATGTTTTGTTTGGTTGTTTTCCTGTGCTCCAGGTTACAGAGATAACAAATTTACTGACCATTATCAACACAACTAAACCAGTTGTGCTTATTTTGTGGATTGGGTTGGATATCAGGGAAAGGTTCTTCCCCCAGGGGGTTGTGAGGCACTGAAGAGGCTCCCCAGGGAATGGTGATGTTCCCACAGCTGCCAGAGCTCCAGGAGCATTTGGACAATGCTCTCAGGGATGCACAGGATGGGATTTTGGGGTGTCTGTGCAGGGCCAAGGATGGGATTGGATGGTGGGTCCCTTCCAGCTCAGGACATTCTGTGATTTTATGATTCTGAGTGGTTCCTGCCCTTTATTCCCACCCTGTGGCTGCTTTCCCTGCTCTCTGCAAACACTCCCAGCACTCTGCAAAGGTGGCTTCATGTCCTTGGTGACTGTTCAGCCAAAATCCCCAGAGTCTGAGTCTATTCCCTGGGGCAGGGGACAAGCAGCTGAGAGGGGTCTGTGAGCCACCCTCAGGGCTCAGTCATTGATGGAAGTCACTGCTGCTGCTCTGGGCACTGGCTGTGACATCACTGGGGCACTGGGATGGATTGAGAGCTCTGCCAGCAGAGTCAGGTTTGCCCTGGCAGGGCTGAGTGATTGATTATTGTGAGTGGTAAATGGAACAGAGGGGAAATTGTGAGTGGTAATTGGAACAGAGAACACAAGGGCTGGGGTTGAACCTTCATATTTCTGTTTTTGCCACCATCCCCAGGGCCTTTTCAGCCCTGGCCAGCTCAGATTTAGCCAAACCATCCCTGTGTCAGCTCAGGAGTTGTCATGGGCCAGGGATTGTCCCCAATAGGGGGTTGGGATGCAGCCACTGTCTTTGGGAGGGTGGGAAAGGTTGATGGTGTGATCATGGCCAGGTCTCAGGGATGGAGATCAGGCTCCAGCATGGATTTATTGTGGAGGTGTAACCTCAGGCTGGGTGGGAGAGCTTGGGGTGTTCACCTGGAGAAGACAAGACTCCAGGGAGAGCTCAGAGCCCCTTCCAGAGCCTGAAGGGGCTCCAGGAGAGCTGAGAGGGACTTGGGACAAGAGATGGAGGGACAGCACAGAGGGAATGGCTTCCCACTGCCAGAGGGCAGGGATGGATGGGATATTGGGAAGGAATTGTTCCCTGTGAGAGTGGTGAGGCCCTGGCACAGGTTTCCCAGAGAAGCTGTGGCTGCCCCTGGATCCCTGGAAGTGTCCAAGGCCAGGTTGGATGAGGCTTGGAGCAGCCTGGAATAGTGGAAGGTGTCCCTGCCTGTGGCAAGGGGTGGAACAAATTGAGCTTTAAGATCCCTTCCAACTCAAACCATTCTGGGATTCTTTGATTCTATGATCAACCCTGACCCTGAGCCCTGCGAGGGTTTCCCCCTTTACCTTTCCTGCATCCCAACCTCCCTCAGCACCCACCTCTTGCAACAACCATTCCCAGGAGCTGAATCAAAGCGACAACCCCCAACCTGGCATCCTTCTCCTGGCTCCAAGATCCAACTGCAGCTTGGAGCTTCCTCCGAGCACCCATCGCCAGGCTGTCGGCTCGGTGGTGAGCCCGCTGAGCCCCCCGGGGGATGCACAGGCACCACGGGCTGTGCGCGGTGCCGGGGTGGGCGAGAGCTGCAATGGAGAGGCTCGAGTGAGCCAAGCGTTGTCACGGAAACCGGAGAGTCGGTGAGGAGGCGGGGAGGGGATGCCGAGAGTGCGGAGGAGGATTCGGGGAAGGCAGCGGGGCTCTCCCATCATCCCTCCAATGCGGAGATTCCCCCGAGGAAGAGACAATCTCCCTGCTGCTTTCGGGAGCTTGCTGGCTCGGCTCCTCCTCGCTGGAGTTGATGGATTTGTCTGCACTGTTCCTTCTCCCGAGTCAAAACCTTTCCTACCCTGTACCGCCAAAAAAAAAAAAAAAAAAAGAGAGGAAGGATAAAAAGGAGCAGGAAAGTGAGGAGAGAGAAAAAAAATTAAAAGGATCAGGAAAGTGAGGAAAGAAAGAAAAAGAAGAATTAAAAGGAGAAGGAAAGTGAGGAGAGAAAAAAAATTTAAAAAAATTAAAAGGATCAGGAAAGTGAAGGAAAGAAAGAAAAAGAAGAATTAAAAGGAGCAGGAAAGTGAGGAAAGAAAGAGGATCCAGAGGTGTACGGAGGAGTAATGCTGAATTCCCCCTGTGCCCATCCCTTTGATTCTTCTGTGGCACTGGGAGGCACCAATGGAGCATCTTCCACCATCCCCTGAGTGCTCTGAGGCAAACACAGCCACTCCTCCCTCCGCCTTCCCCAAAAAACACCTGGATCATCTCCTTGCCCCACCTCAGGGAGCTCTGAGGGGTGGGACAGCATGCAGGTGACACAGGACCATGGCCATGGTGGGCAGGGCACAGTCCTAGTGTGGGTGTGGGGGCCTCTGTCACTTTTTCCTCCTTCTCTGTGACTTTACTGACCATTGGGATGCTTGGCTTCCCCCAAGGAGACCCTGGGGAAGTCACCAAAGGCCTGGCTGTGGTTCAGGGGTGACAGAGCAGAGGTTCACATGTGGACATTGGGGCGTGCAGAGGGAATTCCACACTGCATCCCATGGTGTGACCCTGGGAACAGAACTCTGGGGCATCCTCAGGGCTCTGCTCACCCCCAGGTTCAGACATGGCTGGACCTGGGCTGGTATGAGCTGTGTCAAGGACAGTTTTAGCAGTTTGGGGTGGGGATGGTCAGATCCTAGAGGCATGGCAGTAACTCAGGACTGGCTGAGGGAGAGGATGAGAATCCTCAGCCAGATCCCCCTCATGGCCCAGCTTCTCCAGACCTTCCCACACCTACACTGCCTTGCTGAGGGTGCTCCCATCACTTTCCATGCTATTTTGGGGGCAGGGCACTGAAATCTGCAAGTGGTTCTGTAAGTAGCAGAAGGTAGAGTGAGGGAATTTCATTTACTAAGAGAGTGGATGAGACCACCATGAGGAAATGAAGTTCTGTGGTTTTATTCCTTAATTGTGAGGTTGAAAGTCCTCACAGCAGGGGCTGGGTGACAAGAATGTGCCTGAGCAGTGGGACATTTACTGCACAAAGAGCAGCACAAGGTCTTATTTGTGGGTTCAACTCAAAATTTTGGCCAACTCAAGGAATGAATCCCTATCCAGGTTTGGGATGGACGTTCCCACAGCAAGGGTGGTGAGGCCCTGGCACAGGTGCCCAGAGAAGCTGTGGCTGCCCCTGGATCCCTGGAAGTGTCTGAGGCCAGGCTGTAGCACCCTGGGACAGTGGAAGGTGTGCAGGGGGTGGAACCAGCTGATCTTTAAGGTCCTTTCCCACCCAAACCATTCTGGAATTTCAGGATGTCAGGAGTCACGAGTGCAGCCACAGCAGCCCCAGCAGAAAAATGCATCCATGGCAGAAAACATCCTTCCACTGGGACTTCCAATCAGGCCCTAAACATGGTGCAAATCACAGGCATATTCATCCACTTTCAGGTCTTATTCCTGCACTGAACCTGATGATGGTGATGGATATTAGGGCTGATTGGACATGGCTGATTATTATTATTATTATTATTATTATTATTATTATTATTATTATTATGCCTGCTGCAGGATGTGTGACTGTCTCTTGCAGTACTCTGCCTCTTCTCTGCTGACTCCTGGGAACCTGCTTCATTTTAGTCCAGGAGACCTGGAATTACTCCTTAGCAGGATCCTATTGTTATTTTTGTTAGAAGACTGGCCTTGTTCAGCTTCATATATATATATATATATATATATATATATATATTCTATTTTTTTCTTTACCTTTTTACAGGCAGGGAAAATCTCTTACAAATTCTGGGTTTGGGTGTTTGTGGATATAAATGTTTTTATATATATGCTTTATATATCTGTGCATCTCCCACACTGGTGCAGCCCCTTGCAAACAGCCATCCTTTATCATCCCATCCCATCCCAGTCCATCCCTTCCCATCATCTTCTCCTCCTCAGCTTCACTCACCCAAACTCACCCACTGAACATATAAAGAAATAATTACTTATTTATCAGTGTATTTAAAGAGCATTGCCCTGCTAAATGCTGTTCTGAGCTGGAGACAAAAGGAGTGGAAAGGGTTAAAAAATGCCAACTGGGGAAACGGGAATAAGGAAATCAATGTGAAGACCAAATCTGAGTCATCTGTGGAACTGCAAATCTCTTGGTCATGGAACTTGATTAATGCCCCTATTTGAGCTGGTCTGTGGTTTAGGGAAGAATTATGAGGTCACATTTTTAAACTTCAGGTCTCTTGTGACTGCTTCTGGTTTGTTTTTTTTTTTTTTTTAAATAATGTTGTTTTTTAGAAAATTCGCAAAAAATCCCACACCTCAAAAAATATCCCTCCTCCAAAAACTCCAACCAACTTGCCCAGAGCATTTTCTCAGCTTTGACTTTTGATTTGTGGTAGATTTTTTTATCAGAAACAAGTCTTGGACATGTCATAAACTTCAGTGTCACCTGGCCAGTGTGGGGAGTGTTTCTAAATTGGGGAAATGGAGGCACAGACAGAGGCACCTCTTGGAGCTCAGGGCTTTTGAGCACTCTGATGGAAAAAAAAGAGATTAAAATCCAAGTCTGTGAGCAATAAGTACCAAAATCAGGCAATTTTCAGGTTTTACAATGCAGTGTATTTTTATTGCAATGACCAGTATTTGGGAATTGTGTGGCTAGGGAGAAAATGCAAAATCCCAGGGAAAGTTTCCTCCCAAAGCATAACTGGAGGTTAATTTGTGTCTAGGAGGGTCCTTATGTAAGTGTTTGTGTAAATATATATATTTAAACTCCAGATCCTGGTGTGCTCTGTATAAACATCTCGGGTTTTTTTGCAAGTCAGCTGAGCTTTTAATCTTTTGGGCTTCTGAAGAGATGTTCTATTTAGGGAACAGTACCAAAAACCCGAAGCTCCTGACCACTTGTTAGCGCTCAGCAGAAGGAAACCTTGTGCCTCGGTGGCTCTGGGGACTCGGTGCTTTTTGAAGGTGAAATCGCGGGGAAATCCTTGCAGCAGGAAACGCAGCTCCTGCCTCATCACACCGATAAAATAAAATTTAAAAAAAAAAAAAAAAAGACAGAGAGAGAGAGAGAGGAAGAGCTTTCGGTGATCCTGTGGTCTGGATGCCCTGGGTGCGGGGAGGGATGCGGGGATGGATGGGGGGATTGTGGTGGTCCTGGAGGGGATGAAGGAGTTTTTGCGCCGTGTCTCCGTGCCCAGCACATCCCTTTTGGAAGAGGAAGAGACGGGGCAGGCACGGAGCGCAGGTCGGGGTGTCCCCGAGCAGGGATGCGGGTGCACAACTCGGGTGAATCATCCTGCCACCTCCTCTGCCGCTGCTGCAGTGAGGACGGGAATTTCTGTGCGTGCAAAGCCCCGCCGCTCCAGCGGCGACAGCTCCTGAAATGACCCCGGCGCTGCAGGACCGATCCCTTTATCCGTAGCCGCGGTGCGCCAGAGGAGGGGATGGAGCGAGGAGAGCCACGAAGGGGGGAGGAGGAGGAGGAGGAGGAGGAGGAGGAGGAGGAGGAGGAGGAGGAGGAGGAGGCTGGGAACTGATTACGTGGGAGGCATTTTGTCCAGAAGCAGCACCAGCAGCAGCAGCAGCAGCAGCATCAGCGAGGATGCAGATGAAAGGATCATCCCGCCGGGGAGAAAAGGGGATGGAGGGGATGCTCCGGTGTGTGCCTAGGGATGGGGCTGGCACGGCTGCAGCCGGCTCCAAGCCCCTCGTCTCCGGGCACCTCTCGGCCCCCGGTGGGGCTGTGCGGCTGCCGGGGCCGGGATTAAGATGGATAGATTGGTGGGAAGCACTCGGTGTGACCGGAATAGAAAGCACGGTGGCTTCGTGCTGACTTGAGGGCACGGATCCAGAAAATAGCATTGCTCGGGAGATGATTACTTTACTATTGGAGCTTGTCCTTAAAATAGCAAGCTGGCTCCTCGCTGCCCCTCCTTCCCCTGTGCCTGTGCACAGTCCTAGTGCTGGCTGTGAGATTCCTAGGGTGCTTTTCCTTCCCCCAGTTTATTCCCTATTTATTTCCTTTTTATCCATGTCACATCATAGTTGGTAAAAATGTCCTTGAAGACCTCTTGGTCTGTGCAAAGCTCACAGGGTGGGGCCAGACTCAGCTCTGATCATTGGATTTGTAGTAAGGGAAGGATTTGAGGGGAGCTTTCTGGGGAAAATCAGCCAGGGGTGACAAACACCGTGGGTGACCCCACAGCCGGGGTGATGCTGGGATGTCACTCTGGGAATATCAGAGGGTATCTCCTCCTGGGCTGGGTGCTGCTGTGACCCTGGGGCTGGGTCCTGCCAGGCCATGCTGCTCCCATATTTTCCATGCGGCCTGGCTCAGGCCGCCGGGGTTTCATTTCACATTCAAGGAGGAGAACAAAGCCAAAACCAGAGCAGGGAGCAACCCAGGGCAGACACAGATCCCTCAGAGCCTTCAGCACAGGAAGAGCCTGGTGCTGTCACCATGGGGGTGGCGTGTCCCTGCCACGTCCCACGGGTGCATTTGCGTCTT
Source organism: Trochalopteron elliotii (assembly GCA_024734555.1). NCBI lineage: Eukaryota > Metazoa > Chordata > Aves > Passeriformes > Leiothrichidae > Trochalopteron > Trochalopteron elliotii. The sequence continues at coordinate 59,947 of JANPWX010000677.1, forward strand.
CTCCACTGGCACAGGCCGGGCCGCCCATGGCACAGGAGCCATCGGTGCCAAGGGATGGAAAAGGGAAGCAGCAGAGCTCCTTCCAACCAGGAGACCACGAGTTGGAGACCTCAGCGAGGGGTCTGAGCTCATTTCAGGGCTAAACTTAGTCCAGAGAGTCCCAGCAGCCACTTGGCAAGGCTGCCACGTTGGGACGGATGCCCTGGAGCAGCGTTTTGTAGGCCAGGCCACCCGGATATTATTGTTAACGTTAAAAATATTCTCTGCTGAGTGATAGAGCAGCTTTTGCTCCTCTCAGGCTGTCTCCATGTGGATGTCTTCCTGACTCTTACATAAAGCCCTGAGTCCTTGGGAAGGAAAGGGGAATGAGATTTATTGAACTGAGGATGTCCTAAACTGAGGGGTCACAAGCAGTGGGGCATCCAGGGTGAAGCCATGAGAGCCACAGAGAGTCTGTACCAGCAAATGCAGCAGTGCTGGGACACTGACATGGGGTCTGCATTTCCCTGCCTTCATTGCTCCTTGTCCTGGCACTGATGGGCCAGGACCAACCAGCACTGACCCACACAATGCCCACGCATGGGGCAGGGGTTGTGACTGCTCCCACAAAGTGTCGGGATACAGCCCCCCTTCAGAGGAGGATCCAGAGGAGGCCATGGAAATGTTCCAAGGGCTGGAGCCCCTCTGCTCTGGAGCCAGGCTGGGAGAGATGGGGGTGTTCACCTGGAGAAGAGAAGGATCCAGGGAGAGCTCAAAGCCCCTTCCAGTGCCTAAAGGGGCTCCAGGAGAGCTGGAGAGGGACTTGGGACAAGGGCCTGGGATGACAAGGGGAAATGGCTTCCAACTGACAGTATCAACATCTGACCACATCATCTCCCTACACAAAAGCTTATCTGACAAGAATTACCAGATGCTTCCTGATCCTCTGCCATATCTGAGAATGATTTGGGTTGAAAGAGACCTTCAAGACCATCTCAGTCCAACCTTCTGCCATGGGCAGAGACACCTTCCATTATCCCAGGTTGCTCCAAGTCCCATCCAACCTGGCCTTGGACACTGCCAGGGATCCAGGGGCAGCCACAACTTCTCTGGGAAACCTGTGCCAGGATGTCCCCATCCTCACAGGGAAGAATTTCTTCCTAAGATCTAATCTAAATATCCTCTTGTTTAGTTTAAAACCATTCCTCCTTGTCACATCACTAACTAACTGCCTGTGTAAAAAATCCCTTTCCCTCTTTTTTATAAGCCCTTTTAGGTACTGGAAGGGGCTCTGAGGTCTCCCTGGAGCCCTCTCCAGGTGAACACGCCCAGCTCTCCCAGCCTGGCTCCAGAGCAGAGGAGCTCCAGCCCTTGGAGCATCTCCATGGCCTCCTCTGCAACCCACTCAAACATATATATATTAAAAAATTAAATAAATATATATTCCTTTCTATAGAACTGGTGTAGTTTTTATATTTATATGTTTGCTTATTTAAAATTATGCTAACAGCTGCATGGACATGCTCACGTGGGCTACAGCTGGCCTTTCTTCTGCTTAATTAATGGTGATGCCTCTTGCAGCATGCTTGGCATTCCCTTATAAAAAAGTGCCATGAAGGAGATGGTTCTTTCTTCTTTTTCTTCATAATAATAATGGCTAAAGCAGTTTTGAACCAGCTCAGTGCCAAATTGGAGGAGCCCTTTGGACACCAGGGTAAGGTACCCTGCAGACAGCTGTGGCAAAGGTTTATGTTTGGTTTTATGAAGGGTGAAAATTTTGTGGGCAAGCCCACAAGGGAACATCTCTGTTCTCACAGTTAATGATAAAAACAACCCCCCAAAACCCCCCCCAAAAAAAATCTCTCTGTGCTTAAGTGTTTTATCTCATCTTCTGGCAGGGACACACACACACACAGGAGACAGGACAGGTGTGGGGAGGGGGCACAGAGGCCATACCAGGAGGAGGGCAGATCCCAAGGTGTTAGGGAGGGTTTGGACAATGAGGGACAGAGAAATGACCTTTTCCAGCCATGTGGGGATGTCCAGGGAAAAGAGAGGAGCGAGGAACACGGAGGAGAAACAACGAGGTAAAGACAATCCAGAACCAACATCGAACTAAATCGCCTTAAAAGAGATTTCTGGGGCCATTCTGGTAATTTGGGGATTTATGTTTTTTTTATGACTGCCCGTTCTGGGATTAGCTCTCAGGAGAGCAAGGACTGGAAATATTTTTCAAGCTATTTGTGACTCAGCAGCTGCGAAGCGCTGATTACTGGCAGCAGCTGACGTCCAAAAAGCATCTAAGTCTTTATTGTATTATCCAAAAAGGGCACAGACTTTTTATTTTTTTTATCACCCTGGCTTCAGAACAGCGAGTTCCCAAACCTTCAAGGAGGACTGGGGACACAGGGCAGAAGGCGGCGCTGAAAGGAAAATTTAATCTCTTCCCCAAAAGCTCTTCAAATTTTCCAGGTTTTTTTTGGTGCTTCCAACCACTTGTGTTGCCTTGGGATGTTTCCTTGGGATTTAGGCAAGTTGAGTGATGCCAAACCTGGTGTTCCCATCTGCAGCTGGCAGATGAAGTTTGTGGTGTTTCTAGGGAGCATGGCTTCTGTGTTTGCATTGGGAGAGTGCTGTGCTTTCCCACATGTCCCTGGAAAACTGATTTCCTTCAGGAGATCATCATGGAGGGAGACATGGAGCTGCTGGAGAGGGTCCAGTGGAGGACTGCAGAGATGGTGAAGGGGCTGGAGCATCTTCCTGATGAGGCTGAGGGAGAGAGGAGCCCCAGCTGAGAGGGGCCCTCATCCCTGGGTGTCCCTGTGTGCAGGGAGGGCTCAGAGCAGGGCCCAGGCTCTGCTCCAGGGGGCTCAGCAATGGCACCAGAGGAATGGGCAGGAAATGATTCCCAGGAAGTTTCACCTGGACAGGAGGCAGAACTTCTTTCCTGTGCAGTGACCAAGCACTGAACAGATTGTCCAGAGGGGGAATGGAGTCTCTTTACTGGGGATACTCCAGAACTGTCTGGATACAACCCTGAGTAACCTGCTCTAGGGAAGCCTACTTGAGCAGGGGTGTTGGTCTAGAGGACCTGCAGTGGTCCCAGTGGTCCTGCAGTGGTCAAAATCATGCTGTGATTCTGTCATCCAGAGCAGCAAACTGGTCACTGCTCCGTGCCTCAGTTTCCCAGTGCTCATAGACCCAGCAGGTCACATCAGCCCGTGAGTGCACAGCTCTGATACAGACACCCAGATTAGGCATTAATTAGTGGTTATTTATCAAGCCACCAGAGTCCATCAGGCTGTTCTGACCTTTTTTAACATCAAGTTCAAGTCCAGCTCTGAAATGCTCAGCCAGGTGTGGTGAGCTGGTGGTGACAGCACAGTTTGGTGCTGCTGTATCAGCTCGGGGACGAGGAGAGAGATCTGTATCCTCCTTCTCCTGGCTGTAGCCCGTGCCTCGGAGCAGGTCAGGCCACTCTCGTGACTGCTCATCCCTTTCCCCTCAGCCTTTCCAGCTCCTGTTCGTCATCCCGAGACAAACCTCCCCCGCAGCTTTCCCCTCTGTCGCAATTACACACTCTTCCTCCTGTCAGTCTCCCAACTCAGCGTGCCCAGCGGAGCCGATAGCCAGGAAGTCCCCGGGATGCTGCGAGCCCGAGCAGCCCGATCCGAGTCGGCAAATGAGCGGCGGGATCGGGCCGGAGGCACAGCCGGGATCCGTCGGGAGAGCGGAGGCAGCAGCACGTCAGCAACTTGTACCCAGCTCTCCATATGGATGGGCAGCATCCCCGCGAGTTCCGTCACGGGCACCGAGCCTCCCGCTGCCTGCCGGACAAAGGGTCCTGCCAAAGCCGGGGAGGGGGGAAGAGCATCCCCGCCGTCGCATCTGACAGGCACGGAGGAGGCGGGAGTTCGCGATAAATGGCTCAGGAGCCCCTTCGCTCCTTTGCTTGTCGCTGCCGGCGATGAACAGGAGCGGGGATAAAATGAGATGAGTGAAGGGGAGGAGGTTTTAGAATACGGGAGGGCATTTTGTGCTGGAAATGAGCAGGGCCAGTGTGGTCCATTTGGCTGAAATTGTGTGATGTTGGGCACAGCTGGATGGAGAATTTGGATAAATCACTTAAGTGAGAAATGCTTGGTGAAGAATCATAGAGTCCTAGAATGGTTTGGGTGGGAAGGGAGCTTAAAGCTCAGCCACTTCCACCCTCTGCCATGGGCCAGGGACACTTTCCACTGTCCCAGGTTGCTCCAAGCCCCATCCAACCTGGCCTTGGACACTTCCAGGGATCCAGGGGTAGCCACAGCTTCTCTGGGCAACCTGTTCATGCTGGTGAGTCTGTGGGAAGATCCTGACGAGCATTGGCACCATCCCATTTCTTTGTGGGACCTCTGCTCTGATTTTTGTGCGGTGATGATGACTAAGAAAAGGCAGTGCCAACCCTCTGGAACCTGCAGTGATTCCCCTCTGTGATTTGTTCTCCAGCCCCCATCACCTGAGAGCAGCCAACAGGTCCTGTGGCATCCCCTGCTCACCCCTCATGGCGTGGCCTTTACAAAGGCAGGGACAGCATTCCAGCAACCATTTCCTGGTATTTGTATATCCTGTGTGTAGGAGGGGGATGAGTGATCCGGACTAGAAGGCTGGTGAGATGCCTGGGAGAATAATTCCCTGTACAAGTCAGAGCCAAGGCTCATTCCCCTCTCTGCACTCATTGTTTTTATGATTCCTCTTGTCTTTCTTCCATCACGAGCACAGGAAGTTGTTTCAGTATAAATCCCAGCCCATTCACACACATATCCCACCCACGAAGATGAGTTATGTTCTCTTTCCTCCCCCTGCTCTGCTTTCAGCCCTGCCCCTGCCTCTCACTTTGCTTCCCTCTGGGCAAAGAGCTTCTCTGAAATCTGTAATTACCAAAGGTGTGGGGAGGGATTGGAATATCCAGTCTTTGTGTTCATCCCAAATGGATGGAAGAAGTTGACCTTCAGGATACATGTGTGGAATTGGATTTCTGAAGTCGTTTCCTTCAGAAATAATACCAGCAAGATTTAGATATTAAATATATATTTGTGTGCGTGTGTGAGTGTGCACAGCTGTGTGGATATGGATACAAATCCAGATACTGATATGGATGTGTTTGACTGGAAAACTGCCCAGCAGGGAAGGACCTGGTGGTGCTGGTCAACAATGCCTGAACACGAGCCCAGGTGGGCAAGAGGCCACTGGCACCTGGGCTGTCCCAGCTCTGGGGTGGCAGCAGGACCAGGGCAGTGCCTGTCCCCTGTGCTGGCACTGCTGGGACACCTCCAGTGCTGGGAAAACTTCTGGGGTCCTCATGACAAGAGGGACATTGAAGGGCTGGAGCGTGTCCAGGGAAGGGAGCAGAGCTGGGGAAGGGGTTGGAGCACCAGGAGCAGCTGAGGGAGCTGGGAAAGGGGCTCAGCCTGGAGAAAAGGAGGATCAGGGGGAACCTTGTGGCTCTGCACAACTCCCTGACAGGAGGGGACAGCCAGGGGAGGTTGGGCTCTGCTCCCAGGGAACAGGGACAAGAGGAGAGGACTGAACCTCAAATTGTGCCACGGGAGGTTCAGATTGGACATCAGTAGGAATTTCTTCCTGGTAAGGGTTGCCAAGCATTGGAAGGGGCTGCCCAGGGAGGTTTGGAGTCCCCATCCCTGGAGGTTTTCATGTCTGGCCATGGCACTCAGTGCTCTGGGCTGGTGACAAGGTGGGGATCAGTCACAGGTTGGACTTGATGGTCTCAGAGCTCTTTTCCAACCTAAATGATCCTTTGGGTTTGTGTACAGAGACGTGGAAGTTTGCAGAGCTCCCCACCCCTTATTGCATCAACAGTTCTCCAGAGAATTGCTTGAAAAAAATCAATCAAGTAACAAAGTATTGAAATGAAATGAAAAATAATTCTGTTTCATAGTAAGTCACAACTTAATAAATTGTCTCCTTTTCCTCCCCACTCCTTTTCTTTTGTCCTTCTTTTCTTTCTTCCTTTCAGTTAAAATCACAAACATTGGTGAAGTTGTTTGAGAGGGAGCATGTTTTCAAAGCTGTGTAAATCTGCAGGAATTCATTAAGCCCCACTGAATTTATGGAAAGTTATAAAGTTTTTAAATCTACAAGTGTCTGACATCTTTAAAGACTTATTAATTAACCAAACCATTAAATACTCTTAAAACTCATGTTGCATTTATGGAGCATTTGAGCTTCATTGAATATGCAGATCAGGTAATTTGTCTTTTTAAGCTCCATCACTTTTTTTGCTCCCCTCAAAAAAGATGGGGTTAACACAAAGGAGGAAAATCCAAAATTTGCAGGTTTTTAGGGTGGGAGAATTCACAGCCAAACTCAGGATTTCTCTGTTTCCAGGAATTTTCAGCCACGACTGATGAATTTTTGCTGTCCTCAGCTTTGTAGAAGTGCCTGGTGGGGTTGATTAAGGTCACAGCCATGTCCTGGGTCGTTGTCCTTCAGCCACTGGGGGCTGAGGTGGGATGGTGAGAGGAGGTTGAGAAAAGCAAGTTTGTGCACTCATGGCAGCCACCTGCAGGTGTGAAGTTTCTCAAGGAGAACAAGGAGGATTTTGGAGTACCTGAGTGGAAAATTCCTTTCAGGTTGCAGGACAATGGTTGCTCTGAGAAGGGATTGAAGGGGTTGAAAAAGACATCTGGAAATCTGCTGGAAATCCAGAGCATGGGTGTCCCAGGATAAAAGGGTAGTTTGTGTCAGCCAACACAGCCACAGTCCAAGGTTTTCATGACAAGAAAGCTTTTTGGATTAAAATCTGACCTCCTTAAGCTGCTGCACAGGGGGGTGCTGTAATTTGCACCCAGAGCTAAACAAGGCTTTAAATGGGACAAGAGGGGAATGACTTCCCATTGCCAGAGGGCAGGGATAGATGGAATATTGGGAAGGAATTCTTCCCTGGGAGAGTGGTCAGGCCCTGGCACAGAGAAGCTGTGGCTGCCCCTGGGTCCCTGGAAGTGTCCAAGGCCAGGCTGGGTGAGGCTTGGAGCAACCTGGGACAGTGGAAGGTGTTGGGATTGGAATGAGGTGATGTTTAAGGTCCCTCCCAACCCAAACTATTCTGGAATTCTATGATCTGTATTTGGCTGAACTCTGATAAGGCGGGGACTGTGATCTGAGTAAGATTTGAGACCAATAATCCTGGTGACTTGCAGGCCAAGATCAAGCCCTAAATGTAGGAAGGACTTTGCACACTGAGCACCCCATTCACAGAGCTGATCTTGAGTGATCAGGGGTTAGAATGAGGCGAGGGCAAAACATCTGTGTGACCATTTCATAGCCATAAAATCACAGGATGGTTTGGGTTGGAAGGGACCTTAAAGATTCTCCAGTTTCAAAACCCCTGGCATGGGCAGGGAACCTATTTCCTGACAGGCAGATCAAGAGACAGACAAGGAAAAAAAGTAATTTGTTTTTGAGAAAAATTAGAGATGATGGCCTTAAGCTCCATCTATCCAAGGACTTATTCTGGACTGTGCACTTGACATTAGTGGTTCATAATTAATTCCCTGTGTTGATGCTCCTATTCCAGAATCAGACATGCCTTATTCCAAATTAGTTCAATCCACCCGGGACCCCACCACAAAACCAGGTTAAGAAATTAGCACAAAGCAGCTGAGCTTTGGTAATCAACTGGAGAGGCAAGAGAATCCATGGAAAATGCAGAGCAATTCAGCTTTATTTCACATCTCAGAGAGGAGGAAAAATTCACATAAGAATACCTGCCTCGGACTAAAAAAACACACATGTGAGCAATCCCCAAGCCTCAGCAGATGTGCAGTTGTATTTTAAATTGCAGTAATGCAATTTAGTGTAAGAGCCCCCAGCACCACTGGGAAATAGCAATTCTACGCTAAACTCTCTTCCTGCTATAACCAGAGTGATTTTTTTCCCCCCCGAAAATAAATCTGCACAGGAGATTTCGTAGATGAGTTGCCTGACTGGGACAAAGAGTTGGGAGAGCTTCATTCTGGGCACAGTGCTGATAGTTTATCCACTTTTTTACCACTCAGTGTATGGTTTTAACTAATCACTAACTTGGTGTTCCTTTATTTTTACTGTTTGGTTTTTTTTTTTCTAAATCTGAAGAACTTTTAAATTTGAAACAAACAAGAAACTTCATTCTGAGGTACCATGAACAATAAGAACGAACAAAAAAACCTGAAAAATGCAAGACCAAACAAGCAAAATGCCTTCCCCCTCAAACAACAAAAACAAAAACACACACAGAGTAAAGGAGCCTGTTTAGTAATGATGTTGCATGATTGGTAAAATCAGAGATTCAGAGTGGTTTGGCTTGGGAGGGACCTTAAAGACCATCCTGTTCCATGCCCTGCCATGGGCAGGGACACCTTCCACTATCCCAGGCTGCTCCAAGCCCCATCCAACCTGACCTTAGACACTTCCAGGGATCCAGGGGCAGCCACAGCTTCTCTGGACAACCTGTGCCAGGGCCTCACCACCCTCACAGCCAGGAATTCCATCCCAATATCCCATCTAACTCTGCCCAGAGTATTTGAGCTCTGATGGGGATGTTGCATATTTGGGGATTTGTTTGTCTTAGTGATAATTCAGTTCTTGTGTTATGGGCATCATTCCAGAGACCAAAGTGTGGAGCACACAGGTTGGCTATCTGAGGGATAACTGGATATTTTCTGTGGAATATTTAACTTACAGAACCCAAAATGTCAGTGCTGAGCCCCTCTTTTCTCTGATGCTGCATCAGGTGTGCTGGTGAGGGAGGTGACAGCTTACACCTGGGCAGAGAGACCTTGTGCTCTCCAGCATTTGGAGTCTCCAATACCCCTGTGGGGAGGGGCTCTTCCCTTTCTTGTTGCTTTCTTCAGCTTGATGGGATTGTGCTATTGGTCATTGGAAAAGTCCCCTGGCACAAATTAAACAGAATTCCTGCCTGAGTGCAGGAAAGGGCTCTTTGAGCAGTCCCAGAGGAGATGGAAAGCAGAGTCCTGATTTATTCATGGACAGAGGAGAGGTCCTGCCAGTGACTAATCTGGAGTGCTGAAGCACAGAATCCCCTGCTCTACCCTAGATGTTTCCAGGTCTGGAGGAGCATAAAGAAAATCACTCTGCTTTTAGAAAAAAAACCCAACCAACCAACCAACCAACCAACCAACCAACCAACCAACAAACAAAAACCCACCCCCAAAAAAAAACCGCAAAAAAACTCCAAAAACAAACAAACAAACAAAAGTAAAAAAGAGAGAGGAGCGTCTTAGAAGTGCTTGAAAGTGGCTTGAGATATCAACTGTTCCACCATTTCCATGAGCCACCTGCTGACTCCAGCTGGATGGATGGATTAGGCAGTGCCAGGGTGTGATTTTGGGCCAGTAGCATTGGCTTGGGTGGTTCCCAGGAGCACTTTTGGAATTAGCACAGGGCAGGGATAATGATGGGGTGGTGCCTTAAAGGTGGGAGATTCAAGAGGAAAATGTTTCTTCATGGTTTGAAGCCCAGTCCAGGTTTTGCTGTAAGAAATGGCAGGAGCTGCACTACCCAGGGGATCTCTGGAGCAGCAGGAAGGCACCAGGATTAGTGAAACACAAAATACATGAAATTAGGGAGAGGAGCTCTCTGTAAATCATCTGTCTGCTGCTCTCATGACATGACCAAGTGAGACAGCTCAGGTCCCCAGGGAGGCTGGCACTGACAGGGCCTGGGGTGAACTCCTGGATTGCAGCAGGGTCAGCCCTTCTGCACAGCTGCCCTTGGGCTGTGGGACTCAGTCCCCCCCGAGTCCAGGCTGACCAGGGATCATTGTCACTTCTGGAACAGATGATGGTGACGCCCTTCCCTTCACATTAACTTCCTCTTGATGTGCTCCCCGGGGCTGGGGGAATGATTATGGTGATGATGTTAATGTGCAGACACTGGCCAGGCTTTCTCAGGCAGGTCTGCAGTGAGGAGAGAGGCCCTGCTCTTTGGGGGAGGAGGTGTTGGTGGATGGGGCATCCCGAGGTGGTGGCAAAGCTCATCTCCCAGGAACTGCAAGTTTACCTTGCTGTGCTGGGAACCCCCCTCTCAGGGATGCTCCTCCTCGAGGATCTCTGGGCACCTCACAGCCTTGTTCACTCCCTGTGGACAGGAGGGATGGTCCAACTGTGATCCTGCTCACAGTGCCACACACCAGCTTTCCCTCGTATTTTTTCAGTGGAGTCTCTTTCCCTGGAGTTTATTAGAATCCACCTGAGCAGTGTGGCCCCTCTCCCAGCGTGTCTTCTGAAGGGCAGCACACAAGGCCTTGTCTGAGTGGGCAATAAGTGGACAACATTTGAATGGCATCTCCATTTTTGGCCCATCCTAAGGCAGAGCAGCTTCCAGAGGAAGTGGCAGGTGAGCAGTGTGCTCAACTGCTTCTGCCCAGGGAAAACTCAACAGCAGGGAAGCACTGAATCACAGGGTGGGTTGGGTTGGAAGGGAACTCAAAGGACATCTCATTCCAACCACAACATAACACCTTCCACTATCTCAGGTTGCTCCAAGCCCCATCCAGCCTGCCTTTGGACACTTCCAGGGATCCAGGAGCAGCCATAGCTTCTCTGAGCACCCTGTGTCAGGGCCTCACCACCCTCACAGGGAACAATTTCTTCCTCACATCTAGCCTAAATCTCTCCTCTTTTAGTTTAAAAACATTGCCCCTTATCCTATCACTGCCTTCCCATGTAAAAAGTCCCTCTCTCTCTTTTTGTAAGTGCCCTTTAGGTACTGGAAGTGTCCCTAAGCTCTCCCTGGAGCCTTTTCCTCTCCAGGCTGGACACCCCCAGCTCCCTCAGCCTCTTCCTCAGGAAAGTCAATGTGACAACCACTCTTCACCCATGGGAGAGGGAAAATGTCATTACCTGTCTGTCTAATTGTGGGGTTTGCTCCTTGTGTCTCCCAGCTCCAGCAGCAGCAGCCCAGAGTCCCATCAGCCACACGAGATGTGGGAAGGGGAGTGGACAGGGCTAATTAAATGAGAGCACATCGTGGCTGGAAATAAAGGGCGTTAAATGAAATCCATCACAGCTCTGAGGCCACAGCTGCAGGTAAAGGACCAAGAAATATCTGTGAGAGATCAGTAACACAGGCAGTAAGTTCTTTATGAGTGTCTCACAAGGTGCAGTGAAAATGTCTTTGGTTTTGTATGGGCTGTGCCAAAGGCCTGTGATAATGTGTGTGGTAATAGTTTTCATAAAAATCTTTTAAAAATAAGGATTAACAGAACTTACACATTCAAGGCTGGATTTTGCAGAGCTGGGCTATCTCAGCTCCCACTGAAGTCAACAAGGAGCAAAAGTCAGTGAAGGAGCAGAGGTGCTGATTCTGAGAGCTTTGGAAATGCTCATCCCTCACAAATATTTTTGGCTAAGCAGGTAAATAAATAAATACCTTCACAAAAAAAAAAAAAAAAAAAAAAAAAAAAAAAAAAAAAAAAAAAAAGGCGCCATATCCCCAAAAGCCCAGTTCTTCCATCCTTCCTTGTGGAGAGAGAGGAGAGAATGATTTCCTGGAGGGACACTAATGATACCAATGGATTTACATCTCTCATCAAGGAGTGCACCTGGATCCCTGTTTCTCAGGAATGTAATGTCAGAGGATGCTTCTCCACCACATCTTCCCCTCCCACAGCAAATCTATGGGATGAAAATGATCCAGCTTCTGCTTTCTGTTCCTGCTGGATCTCTCAAGATGCTTTTGCAGCCCTCCCAGCTCCAGGTGAGCCAAGGAGACAGGCTGGGGACAGGAGGGGACAGAAGAGAGGAGTAACAAAATCCTATCAGACAGTTCCAACGGGCAGAGCAGGAGCCTCAGAGCGTGGAGATGCCTTGGCTGGAGCAAAAAGAGGCATTCAGGGCATAACACAAGTAGGTCATCCTGCCTCCCACTCCTTGCATGATGGCAGGAGCAGAGTGGAGAGGGAAGGAGCCTCATCCACTTTCTCCTGCCCGCAGGGATTGTGGAGATGCCGCTTCCACCTGGTCCTGTGAGCATCAACAGACCCAGTGCCTGTTCTGCCCTGAGCCACCAGCACAGCAAAAGCCTTTAATGCTTCTAAAATGGAACAGTTTCAGCCCTAAACTCATCCTCTGCAGGGCAGCCAGGGTGAGCACAGCCTTGCTGCCTCGGGCAGGAAAACAGCCTTAGGATACTTTGTCCGTCTGCAGCTTGGCTTCCTCTGCTCCATGTGGGCTGTTACACCTCTCCTTTCCATGCCTTTTTGTATTTTTATCTTCCCATTTGGACATTTTTCCTGGCTTGGAGGGGCCAAAGTTGTTCATGCCAACCTGGCTGGTTTGGCTTTCTCTTCCCTGCTCCTGGGGACTGTCTGTGCTCTGTGGCCACATTGCAAGAGACCAACCTCCAGGGGAAAGAGAATCTTGTTTCTCAGCCTTCCTCCTGAGCTGTTGCCTAATTCTCTGTGGAAAGCAAGTTTGTGGGATTTCTCTGCGTTTTCTCTTTGCTATCAAACTTTTGACTGCTTTGCAAGGGATTCCTGGAACCCACATTCCTGTCTGGGTTTGCACTGCATGGCTTTGACTGGACACAACCTTCCCCACTCCAGGTATTTCCCAGAGTCACAGAGGATTTCAGTTTGGAAAGGCCCTCAGGACATTGTTCAGTCAACTCCCCCCATTTTTAATTTCAGTCTCAAAATCACCAAAATAGGAGTGGCTTGGTTTGGGAATTGCCATCGGCACCACTCCTACTCAGGTCCTGTGTGACTTTGCCCCCAACAATTCAGGGATAAAACATATGTGTGTTTTCCTTGGATATGGCCTAGTGGAAAGTTCCCTGCTCATGGCAGGGGGATTGGAATGAGATGATTTTTAAGGTCCCTTCCAACTGTACCCACTCTGTGACTCTGTGATCGTTACCATCCATGTTCCTCTCTGCAGTTGGCCTCAGTTCTTCTTCCCATGCCTGTATGGATTGATTCCCTGGCAGTCTCCTGGCTGCCTTAATCTCTCCATGCTGCCTCTTCAGATTCCTTTCCTGGCTGCTGGGTTGTTTCCCTGTTAATTAGGCCTTTCCATGCTGCCTGTCTGGCCATGCTGCCTCCTGCTACCATGTTCCATGTAACACCTGCTGGAATGCAGCAGGGAAGGGCTCCAGAACCAAGAGACCTATTTGTTAAATGAACTTTTTAGAGAGAAATGCTGAAGCCTGGGAGGCAGCACTAAGGCCTGAGAAGCCACGTAACCTCTGTGTCCTGTTTGACCACAATGTCATAATTCCCCTCCTCTCTGCTCATCCTGCAGCTGAAAGCACCACCACTTGTATTTTGGCAACATCTGAGCACTTTGCATACTTAACATAATAATATTCATATGTTATTATGTTATTTATATTAATATTATTCTATATTTTAATATATTCATCCTCCTGGCACTCAGGGGCTTACTGAAGGTGGGAAAATGTTGCTGGTCCTTCTTTGCCACCCAAGGAGCCCTTGGAGACAAATGGCCACAACACCATCATTCTCAAGCCAGTAAATTAATTTTGCTTAATTCAGCCACATGGGGAGTTTGGCAGGACAAAATCTTTTGTGATGGTTTGGCCCCTTCTTTCCCTACCAACCCCCTGCTTGTGTGCTTCTCCCTCTGGTCACACCTTGCCTGTCACCAAGGGGAATTCCAAGGCAAGCAGGGACAGCAAAATTCCCCATTTGTGTACAACACCATGGATTGATTTAGTCTGGCTCACTAAATAAACACCAGGGACATCCCCTGCCCTAAAAGGCTGCTTAATTTATCAAGTTCAATCACAACAAGATCCCAGCTGCTGAATTGGCAAAATTCAGCCTGGAAGTCAATGCAGGACCAGGGAGTTGCAGGCAACACGGGGACACAAACACGATCAGTCATTTCTCTGCTGAAGAAACAAGATATTTTTCAGTCTGCCTCTAAAGGCAGCTGGGAATTTGGTCCCCAAGGGTATAACTTGGTCACCAAGGGGTGTAGATGGTCTGAAACTCATACCTGTGGCCAAAGTGCCCAGCAAGGCTGACTTCTGACTCCTTTTTAGGGGATGGAAGAGATTTGGCTTAAATGGGAACTGCCATGGGCTGGGTAAAACTTCCTTTCCCAGCTGGTCTCAGTGAAAACAGCACATATTTGTGTTATCAATCAACATATTTGTGTTATCAATCAACATATTTGTGTTATCAATCAACCACTGGCCGGTTCCACTGACCAGTATCCTTTTCAAATCCATTCTTTTAAGTAATGTATTAAATCTTTGGGAGACTGTCCAAACAACCAAACGAGCTTTATTAGCTAACTGCCAATAATCCTGTGCTTTTCACAGAAACAGGAAATCCAGGCAGGACTTTCCTGGAAATCACACACAGAATCACAGAATATCCTGAGTTGGAAGGGGCCCACCAGGATCATCAAGTCCAGCTCTTCCTTGTTCTCATTGATTTCCTCAGATCAGTGTCACAGAGTGTGACCTGCCCTGAAAATGTCATTCTTCCAGATTTCCTTCAACCTTTATTTTCCACTGGGACAGCTACCCCAGAGGATGAGCCAATTCCTCCACACAGCTGAGTCCTGCCTGTGCCATCAGCTGTCTCAAAGACTCGGGAATCCAGCTCAGGATCTCTTTGCAAACATTTCCAATTCCATATTGGACTGCATTTCTGTGAAGTGGTGGTCCAAAAGCCAGACATGACCTCGTTAATAGCCACTGTCACCACTCACTGATTACCACCAGCAGATTAAAAACTGCCAGCTGTGGTCAGTGGTGACTTCTGGGGACTCACCCCTGCTCCGTGTCCAGCCAACTCTCTCTCTGGCTTTTCTTGTGATCCCACTGGCTTTTCCCAAACACCCCTTGGACTTACCAGGTGTTGGCTGCCTCCTGAGCCTGGATTTGAGTTATTTGGGATGCCCAACCCTGGGAACACCATAATTTCTGTGCCCATCAGTCACAGCACATGCACGGGTGGCTGCCACCACTCTACTGCTGCTCCCTGAGAGCCTCTGCTTTGCAGCCCCATTAATGACCATAATTATTTCCCTGAGCATAAATTGTTCCTAATGACTGCAGTCATTTTTAGCTAGAGAGCACAGCAAATGATGCATCCATGGGATGAAGGCAGGGAACAGACCTTTCAAACCCTGTGGAATGCCAGGCATGCTTTTATTTACAGGGCTGGGTGGTTCCTATTGCTGGTTTGCAGGTTCAAAAAGTTTGTCACTTCTCCTTGGCCCTTTTTGGCTGTGATCATGGGTGATCTTGGTGTGTCTTTCACTGCCCCACTGCTCAAAATTAGATATTTTGCTCCAGTAGGACTCAGTAGGTCTCTTTCAACTGCTGGTCACTGAGTGGTTGGTAAAATTATCAGATATTTCAAGAGAATCTGTCAAATCAAATTTGTCTCAAATTATTCAACACTCCAAGCTGCAGATTATAGGTAGGTAGCCTCCTTCTCTGAAACCTACAAAACTTTGTTTTTTTCATGCCCATCACTCCATTTAATCACCACTCTTTTTAGTCTCTGCTTTGGGGCTCTGTCAGAAGTATCTGCCTCTCCAGCAGAGTGGAAGTCTTGGGTGTAATTTTCTTAGAAGACTTCATCACACATGATTAACTCATTTGTAGTCTTAATTAGACCTTGATCCTGGATGACTATTGAAAGATCTATAAGTTGATATTAGATTATTGGAGTAGTTAATTGTGCCCTGGGCACAGGCACCAAGGATCGACTCTGCAAAGCACTGAAAGTAGAAACACCCACAGTACTGCCACAGCATCCAGGTGAGGGACAGGGCTGAGTGACAGCCAGTGACTTCTGCTCCTGGGATGTCACCACCACTCAGGATTGGTGTTTTTTCCTCAAGCTCCAGCATCCTGAAATCATCTTGTTGTTGGAGAGACTTTGCTTCCATCAAAGAGGTGTTTCTGTCTGTCACACTTGTTAAGAAAAGCAATTCCAGTAGTGCCTGTGAGCTCAAAACTTAAATAAAAAAAATCTATGGCATTATTCCTAATGCCATCCATTTGCAGAGGGAAAGGTTTCCCAGGAGCTGGGGCTAACTGCACTTTCTGTGCAGGGCTGGAAGTCCCAGGGAAGCAGGAAGCTGTGTCTCAGAGGAGCTGAGTGACTTGCAGACAGCACAGCCCCGAGGCTCCTGGTGCTGTCACAAGAGGTCTCAGGTGTCATTTGTGGGAGCAGGTGCCCTTCCAGCCCCAGTTGCTGACTGGGAGTGTTGTGACTGTGGTGACTGAGCTGGGCCTGGCTCAGGCAGAGGTGTCCATGTGTGTATGTCCATGTGTAGGTGCCTGTCCCAGGCCTGGGATGGGGTTTGCCAAGTGCTGTGCACCTCAGGAACACATTCCCAGATATGTTTCCTGCCTCTGAGGCCAGTTGGTGAAACCTGGCCATGCTCTCATTGCCATGTTTCCCATCCCTCGTGCCCTTGCATCCTTCCTTCCCAAAACAGCATTCCCATCCAGTCTACCAGCTGGGAACTGTCCCCCTTCTGGGCCACCTCCCAAACCAACCTCAGGAATCATTTTTGGGTTTTGCTTCTTGTTGGGGGCCAAAACACTGGAGGAACAGGCTGTCCAGAGCAGCTGTGGCTGCCCCTGGATCCCTGGAAGTGTCCAAGGCCAGGTTGGATGGGGCTTGGAGCAACCAGGGACAGTAGAAGGTGTCTCTGCCCATGGCAGGGGGGTGGAATGAGGTGATCTTTAATATCAAACCATTCCATGATTTCACAGACATTTTAACAAGCCACATCACCAAACTACATTGCCGATTTTCTTGACACTACTCCAGGGAGATCTTCACTGGCTCTGAAGCCTGACCTACCCAGCTGAGTGATGGACAGGCTGGAGAAGGTGGCTATGTCTTTCAGGACGATTAGGGAGGACTTAGGCAAGGCAGAGACCACACAAAGGAGGACAACAGGCTGCTGACACAACTCCTACTCCTTCCCAACACAACCTTCCAGGAACTGGGGTTAAAAGGCTGGTTTGGGGCTACATCCAGGTCATGCCTGTGGGCTCAGCTGACAGCACACAAACACCCTGAGGGAGTGCAGAGACTCTCCTGAGGATCCTAAACTTGGAGGAGCCCTGCTCACCTTGAATACCTCTGTCCCTCGGGATGTGCCCGGCGTCATCCCTGCCCGGAGGGAGCTCCAGCTGCTCGGCTTTTCCCAGGGATAGAGCCGGGAAAGGAGGCTGCAAGCAGCTGCACCACCTGCCTCTCGAACAGGGCTCGTTCCCTGCGCTGATTCACTGCAGGCAGGGCTAAATCCCGATGCCAGGCGGGAGGTGGGACTGATCCCGTGGATTTCCTCAGCCCGACGAGTGTTAATTTGATCCACGCCGCTGTGGCAGGGGGGGAAAACATGGGGGTGGCGCGGCTGAACGCCGAGATTCTGAAAAGGGTGATGGAGAATTTAATGGATCTTGGTGGCTTAATGCTCCGTTTTTTTCTCGTGATTCCCCTTCGTTTCTTATCTCTCGTATTTACATAAATTATGTGGACTCCAGGGAAGATGCAAGGCATAGAAAATTTAATCAACCTGAGTCTCAGGAGCCTGGTCACTGTGCAGCAAAAGGAGGAAAAGAGGGGTGGGAAATGAAAAATAAAATAAAATAAAATAAAATAAAATAAAATAAAATAAAATAAAATAAAATAAAATAAAATAAAATAAAATAACACAAANAAATAAAATAAAATAAAATAAAATAAAATAAAATAAAATAAAATAAAATAACACAAAGAAAGAAAGAAATCATCAGAGCACAGGATGTGTCAAAAGGGACTGTTAATAACACCAGCCCTGAGCCACGTTCAGCAACGAGCTGGATTTCAGGAGCGGGGAAGGGATGACATCACCTTTTGCTGCACACAGGTTTTCTTGCAAGCAGGAGGGATCTGGCAGGTGAACAACAGCCAGGGAGGCACTTCCACCCCTCTCAACCCGGCACCGCAGCTCTTCCCCTCCTGGGATGCTGATCGGGACATCCTGGCGTGGGATCTCCTCTTGTAACACCCATCCCCTGGGGCCAGGCTCCTTTTTCCCCCCCTCCCCAGTTCTTCAGCAATGCTGCTAGAGGAGGGATTGGATAAAAGGGTTTGGGGAGAAGTCGTTGCAGGATTGCCCAGCTCCTCCTCGCAGGATGACATAATGCCTGCTGTGGTCTCTGAACTCCTGGTTTGCTGCCGGGCTGCAGCGTGGAGAGAGGCAAACCCACATCTCGCTAAAGGCTGAATTCAAGCACGGAATGGAAATCCAGGAGTAAAGCTGGAGGAAGAGGTGTCCATCCCTGGTTTTACTACATGGTTTTAAGTGCTGCTGCTCTCTCCATGTTCAGCAGACAGACCCTCCCCTTCCCATTGCAGCTCACTCTCTGCTTTTGGATATTAAAAAAAAAAATCCTTTGTTTCAGGGTGATTTTTCCATTTTTCTTTTGAGCTAACTGCTGACATGGGAGATTGAAACACTTGATTTGTGAAATGTCAGTCTGAAATTCTTGCACTTTTCTCCTCTTTCTTTGATGCTATTTTCTTTCTAATTGCAAAACTGATACCAAAATTCACATTTTGCTTCCCTTTTTCAGTTAAGCCATTTTGTTCACTCAAGAGTTGTTGGATACTGAAAGAGGAGAGAGATTTAGATAAGATATTGGGAAGAAATTGTTCCCTGTGAGGGTGGCGAGGCCCTGGCACAGGTTTCCCAGAGAAGTTGTGGCTGCCCCCGGATCCCTGGAAATGTCCAAGGCCAGGTTGGACAGGGCTTGGAGCAACCTGGGATGGTGGAAGGTGTCCCTGCCCATGGCAGGGGGTGGAACTGGATGAGCTTTGAGGTCCTTTCCAACCCAAACCCAAATCCCAAACCATTCTGGGATTCCATGATGATGCTGGGATGTTCAGATGGAACAGCAGGAAAGGCTTTTTCACAGGAGATTGTGCAGCACTGGAAGAGGCAGTCAGGGGAGGGGGGGAAATCTCCGTTTTTGTGGAGGCTCTGGAATCATGGATGTTGCCAAGCCCTGGCTGACCTGATCAGGTGGTGGACACAGATGGTCAGACAGAGACCTCCAGATTTCTCAACCCTTCTGTGATTCTCTGCCACCCCAGCCAGACAGGAAATCTGCTGGGCTGCTTTTCCACCGGAATGTTGCACTACACAAAGCCAAGTGTGTGACAGAAAACCTTTGCAGTCCCCTTATTGACCAAAGCTGGTGTCTGAGCAAAGGAAGATGTGAGGATTCAGCTGTGGGGATTTCAGGCTGCCATCACACACTGCACCCTGTTACTGACCCTGCCCTTCCTCTGCCTGCTTCCCCCCTCTGCCAGCAGGACCAGCACAAGGAATACTTTGGAAAAGTCCCATTACGCTCCCTCCTTTTCCTTTGCTGCTGACAGGGTGGGAAACCACCTTGGCTGTCAGTGTTGAGGACAGTTTTTGTGGGATGTGGGCTTATCACAGCTCACCTTACACACAGGGACAAGCTGCAGTGGCTGCATGATCCATCTGACAGCCAAATGCCCCTGCACATGGGGGAAAAGGCCAGGATATGATCCATTAGATCCAGGGATATTCCTGCCCAGTGTGGAAGGGGAGCATCCCTCCCTGCCATGCCCATGAGCTGGACTGGCTGCTGCCAAACTGCTCAGGGAATTGGGTCTGAGGAGCAAAATGCTGGTCCAAAGTCCATGGAAGCAGGACTGGAGTTTCCTTGAACCAGTGAAGGGATATTTTGACAGTTCATTGTGTTTAATGAGCCAGCTGAGGAGGGGTTGAGCAAACCTTGTCTAGGGTGGAGGGCTTTTTTTTCCCCATGTTCATTTCCTCCTGTGTCTTGGTTTAGAAGGACAGGTGCCCACCAGGGAAAGCTGGAGCTGGGGCTTCCCTTGGAATGGAGAAAACCTCCTCCCTCCAAATTATTATGATTTTGCAATTAGGGGCTTTCATGCAAATATATATGGGAATAGGAATAACAGTTCTTTACTAGGAATGTTAAAAATACAAATGTAGAAAAAAACAAGCAAACAAACAAAATCCTGGAAGCACTGACAGAGTCAGAGTATGACCTGACACCCTGTTGGTCAGGGTGTTGGTAGCAGTCCAAACAAATCCTCCTGGAGTGACAGATGTGGTTATGTTGGAGCAGAGATGATCCTGTAGAAGGATCCAGTGGTGGTGAGAAGGGTCTGGTCTTTCTCCAGGAAATCCAGTGGAAAAACAGGCTGCCCTGTTGTTTCTGACTCAACTTTTATCCAGGTAGGAATGCTGGGCTCCTCCCCCTGGGTGGAGCATCTCCCAATGGGATGATGCAATTGTATCAGCCCTGCAGTGAGCCTGGATGTCCCATTAACAGCAGATATCCCCTGGAGGGAGAATGGGTGGTGGAAGAGATAAGAACACTGCCCCAGCTGGTTTTAACAGCTGCCCATTAACAGCAGACACCAGTCCCCTCCTCCCTGGAGTTATGAGAAATGGATCACAGAAGAGATAAAGAAAACATCTCCCCAACTGGTTCCAACAGATGAAAAATAGAATACACATTTTTTTGGTTACATATTGCAACCCAAGACATCCTGAAAAAAATCCTTCTTTAAGGTTGTTATAACCTTCCAACCCACTGATTTGTGTGGATTGAGCCTACATAGAGTTGGTCCATCACTGGCAGCAGAGCAGAGAGAGAAGCTCCACTGTGACATGGTGCTGGGAGGGGTCAGGCACTGGATCAGGCTGCCCAGGGAAGTGGTGGAATCCCCATCCCTGGAAGTGTCCAGAATGTGTCACATGGGGACATGGCTGGGTGGTGAGCACAGTTAATGGTTGGACTCAAAGGAAAACAAGAGTCACCTGAGAAGAAGAAAATCTCCAAAAAGGAGAGACTTTTCTGAGCACTCCCCTTCACAGTTAATGGAAGGACACCTGTGCCTAAAGGAGCACAAATGGATTTGTCCCAGCTGGTCACAAGAAGGACCTGGGGCAAGCACCTCAGATCCAGGCACACATTTTACTCACCTAAGGTTCAGCTCAGCTCATTGCATCCATCATTTCTTGCTGCTTTTTCAGCTTCAGCATTTTGCTTATTTAAAGGTGCCTTGCAATAAAGGGACCTTAAATCTCATCCTGTTCCACCCCCTGCCATGGCCAGGGATACCTTCCACCAAGCCAAGTTGTTCCAGGCCCCATCCAACCTGGCCAAGACGTGTCCAGCATCACATTGGCTTGGTCCCTTAGCCTGATAAGCAGTGACAACAAAGTTCATTTGGTTGCCCCTTGAACCATAAGCCAATTTTAAATCCCAGATCATTCCTGACGTGTAATTTCACTGGCAAAACCCTCCAAAGTCTGGGCTCTTCCAAATGTTTGCAGTGATTTATCTCCTGCAATATAAAGAACAGCTTTGTACTGTAGTTTTCTTCAAAAAGTTTAATTAAAAAGTTCTCTTCCTTTCTTTCTTTTTGTGCGCTGGAAAACGTACAAAGAGAAAGGAGGTGGATAAAAATAAAATAGAAGCGAAGTTTAAGCATGCAAATGTTGATTAAAAAATATCAGCCCACTCTCCTGTGAAATGCTAACAATGGTTCCCATGGCTCCTGTCTCCCGAGTCAGAACAGGCCCAGCGGGTGAACTTTTGATTTCTGAAAGTACAGTCACTCCTGCAAGGGGCACCACTGGTTACTCACCCTCAGCGAGGCAATCTCTGCTCTGTGGAGGAGATAAAATCACCCAGTGAGCTCCAGTGTTTGGAGAGGGATGTCAGTCAAATTCCAGCTTGGAACAAGCTCCACATCTTCGAGGAGCGTGGGAAGGCACTAATGGGAACAAACCACCAGCAGGGACTGTGGGTATTTTTTCCTCCGTTATTTGTGTGGGTAAACCAAACCTGGATAGCTCTGGAAGACAAATCCAGGCATCTGATGGCATTCTCAAGTGAAATTCCCCATCCCAGGAGCTAAGGGAAATCACTCCAAAGCTCATTCCTGACCTGTTACACCGCCTCCCCCCTCTGTGCGTCCTCAGAGAAGCAAATAAACCCTTAAACAGTCATTTATTAAATATCTAATTGTCACTCTCACTTTGCCCACTTCACAGCAATGCTTAGCACTTCCACCAACATGTGGGAATTTCACAGTGTTTATTTTGGCTGTATTGAAGAGCAGGAGCAGCCTCAGTGTGTTTCTCCAGAGCTTGTTCCTTTATCCCTTCTCTTCCCAAAGCTCAGCAGAATTCCACTCACAATTCATATGAGCACTAGAAAGGCATTCACTTCCCATAAAGATTCCCAAATCCTTTTGCAAGCCAGCACTGCAAGGCAGGGAGCAAGGTCAGGACAGTGGGAAGAGCTGTATAATCTTGATGAAGAGATCACAGCAGGTGGCTTTGATGTCCCAGCCACCATCAGGTGGCCCCAAAACACATCAGGCCTGTGATGCTCTTTGCAAGCAGGATGTGGGATGGGGACAAATCATCCCACACAGTTCCCCCTGACCAATTCTGTGGCTGTGTCTTGGTTTGTAAAGACAGGTGTCTGTAAAGGAAGGCAGGAGCCTCCCTGAAAATGGAAAATATAAACCCCCTCGCTCTGAATTATAATTTTGAAATTAACAGGTTCTTGCTCTTTAGTAGGAAAATTAAACTAAAAATGCAGTAGTACAAAAGAAAACACTGACAGAGTCCGGACACAACCTGACACCCTGTTGGTCAGGGTGTTGGTAGCAGTCCAAATAAGTCCTCCTGGAGTGACAGATATGATTCTGTTGGAGCAGAGATGATCCTGTAGAAGGGTGTCATTTTCCTCTGAAAGTCCAGTGATGATGTACATGTGTATGGCCCTCCTCTGGGAATCCAGTGCAAACAGGCTGCCCTGGTGTTCTGAATCTCAGCTTTTATCCAGGTAGGAATGCTGGGCTCCTCCCCCTGGGTGGAGCATCTCCCAGTGGGATGATGTAATTTTATCAGTCATGCAGTGAGCCTTGATGGCCCATTAACAGCAGATATCCCCTGGAGGGAGGATGGGTCCTGGAAGAGATAAAGAACACTGCCCCACTTGAATTTAACAGCTGCCCATTAACAGAAGACACCCCTGCCCCTTTCCCCCTGGAGTTATGAGGAGTGGGTTATGGAAGAGATAAAGAAAACACCTCCCCAACCTGTTTCAACAGATGGCAATAGAACACACATTTGTGGTTACATCTTGCATTGCAACCCAAATGTGCTGGTTTGGCACTGACTGAAGAAAAGCTGTGGCAAAACCAATCAGTGGCTAAAATCTGGGGCAGATTTTGATGTTGCCCTGGGAAAGCCAGGGCAAAGCCATCCCTGGTCAGGATTTCAGGGCACTGGGTAATTTCCTGCAGTCACAAGCATCAGGCTCAGCACAGGCTGCCCTGCAGATGTTAACTCAACTTTTGGGTGGAATTTGCTGAGAAACTTGAAATGGGCCATGTTTGGGACTGCAAATAACAGTTATGCTGGGCCAGGTTTAATGTCCACCAGGAGCAGGTTGAGTAACAGCAGGAGGGTGCAAGAACAAGGCAAGCATGCAGGGTTGCATCCCAGGATGCTCCTGAGATGGATGCACTGCTGTTGATTTAATAACAGAATGTTCCTTGGTGGTTGAGTTTCTCTGTTATTCTTTTTTTCTAAATCCTTGGCATTACAAGAAGGAGTTGCCCAGTTTAGCTGTGCTTTATAGAAAAAAAAGGAGCCTTCCTTTTGCTGGGTTTGAACTGTCACCCAACCATCCCTTAGGGAGCTCCTGGATCTTTGCAGGGCACTCTGGATTTTACAGCTCTTTATTTTGTATGACATCATCTCTCCCTTTTCTGCACTGAAGAATCTTGGTCTCTGTGAGACATATTTGTCTGGAGTCCTCAGCATAAGAAGGATGTGGAAGTGCTGGAAGGAGTTCAGAAGATGCCATGGGGATGCTCCAAGGGCTGGAGCCCCTCTGCTCTGCACCCAGGCTGGGAGAGCTATGGGCGCTCACCTGGAGAAAAGAAAAGGCTCCAGAGAGACGTCAGAGCCCCTTCCAGTGGCCAAAGGGGCTCCAGGAAAGCTGGAGAGGGACTTGGGACAAGGGATGGAGGGACAGGACACAGGGAATGGCTTCCCACTGCCAGAGGGCAGGGATAGATGGGATATTGGGAAGGAAATCCTACTTATGAGGGTGGTGAGGCCCTGGCACAGGTTGCCCAGAGGAGCTGTGGCTGCCCCTGTGTCCCTGTAAGTGTTCAGGGCCAGGCTGGACAGGGCTTGGAGCTCCCTAGGATAGTGGAAGGTGTTCCTGCCCAGGGTAGGGGGTGGAATGGGATTACCTTAAAGGTCCCTTCCATCCCAAACCAATCTCTGAATATACAGAAACTGCTCCACCCCCCCACCCCCGATCTCCTTCACCATCCTTCTCTCAATATTTTCTTGCTCTGCATCTCCTTTGGGAGACGAGTGAGGGCCACAAGCACACTGCAGGCAGCATCCTGGACAGTGCAGCAGCAGCAGCATGTTCCCCTGCTCACCCCCTTCCCTCCCCAGCCCTCCCTTTTACCCGATTTTGCTCTTTCTGACCCATCCCCAGCTGCAGGAGCCGCGGTGGCTGCGGGGCTGGCAGCAGCACATTGCAGCCGTCTGGCTGCAGAGGATGTGGAGCAGTAAGAAGGTTCCCAGCCCTCCCTGCACTGCTTTTCCCCCCCTCTCCTCCCTGCCTGGCTCTGCCTCCTCTGGCACAGATGGCTGGAGGTTTTCCTGAAGTTCAAATCCCAGTGTAAGGACTCCCAGGCCCTCCTGTTCCTGCATGAGGCTCAGGGAGCTTTTTGGCCACCGTGGCCACCGAGCAGCGTCAGCTCCTCGTCCCCCTCTCTTCCCGTTGACCCAGAGTGGGGTTTTGTTACAAACAGGTTGGTGGATTTAATTAGGAGCAGCAAAACATTTTGATTTATGCTTCCTACCCGCCTTACCTCCTCCCCTGCCTCTCTGCCTCTCCAGCTTCACGCTTGTCAGAGCAGATATTTTTAATATATATATATTTATCACAAGCCGCTCCTTCAGCGCTACAGGCAAAGCTTTTAGCAGGGGAGAAAATGCCCAGCTTACAAGTAGCTCTCCAATTACTATTGCTTGCTTTAGTGATTTTCTAGGAGAGGCAGAAGGCTGGATCCTGGCTCTTTCCCTTTCCTCCACAGCAAGATATTCACTGCTTCCCGTGGCATCATCCCCCAGCTCTCCTGGGTGGCACAGCCACGTCTCCGTGGTGGAGAAGGTTTCCTCTTTTTCCTGAGTTGCATTCAATCCAGGGAGGTGATTTTTGGCTGCTTTCCCCCTTTCCCCAAACACCAAGGCATTAATAAAATCCACCCCCCAGCCTGTTACTCTTGAGATTACCAAAATCTGAACTAAATCCCAGGGCTGGCAGGAGGGGACCCTCTCCTCAACCACATTTTGTCAGACCCGCGTCTGAGCTTGGATTCATGAACTGATGTGGACGAGATTCCTTTCTCTCAGCCCGGGATCCACGTGCGGGTCTGTCTATAATCCAATGAGTCACTTCAGTGCTTTTTTTAGGTCAGATTTAAAGCTACACCTCCTCCCAGAGCAAAGGCTGGGGGGCGGCAGTGGCGGAGAAGGGGATGCAGGGACGGGACGCAGGGATGGGATGCGGGGATGGGATGGCCGAGCACTGAGCACCGATCCCATCCCACATCCACGGCAGGAGAGGCTCCTCCATCCCTCCCTCGCAGCATCCAGGAGCAGAGATACGATCTCTGCTGCCCTGGCTCCGGGGAGACTCTGCCCAGACCCGCCGTCTGCAGCTCGGGAGGGAAACCAGAGAAAGGCAGGGGGGAATGGGGGCACTGGGGGAGATGCCAGGATCTGAGCGAAGTTCAGCTCGTGTAACGTCCCCCGGGAATGTCGGGACGGGGAAAGGACAAGTGAGAGCTCGGCCGTGGTCTCCTGATGCCTCCATGTGGAGCAGCAACCTGATAGAGCAACTTTTCTCCATACCTTCAGCTGCTTCCCTGCATCATCTGTGAGCAAACCCTTTGCCTTTCCAATGGCAACAATTCCATCTGTATGAAGCTACAGCAGCCTTTAATATTTTATTTTATTATTTTATTTTATTTTATTTTATTTTATTTTATTTTATTTTATTTTATTTTATTTTTTATTTTATTATTTATTTTATGATTTATTGTGCCTTGCTAATGTCACACAGCAATGGGTCACTACTGCGAATGGCAGGCACTGAACATGAAGTGTAAAAAAGGAAATACAACCAGGAAGAACAGTTTTGCCAAGAAGTGACAGTCCCTACATTTCTAAAAAGGGCTTTTACAAATCATCCCAAAGGTCTTTTACATGAAACCATCAAAATATTCACTTATTTACTCCAGTTTGACTTCAAAACTGAATTCCCATTTTTACATCAGACAGCAGCTCCTGGTTTCACCTCTCTGCTAGCAGGAGATTGCTTGTATAGATGTAGAAATGAATAAATAAACCATGTATATGGTCATATATATGATATATAAACATATACGGTTTACTTATATAAATATGTAGATCATAAATCAGATTTATTCTTTTATTTATATATGCCATACACCTCTCTATATACAGGTATATGCACCTCAAATGAATAAATAAGCCATAGATTCATATAGGTTTGCACATATATATGAACCTACATCTACGTTTAAGGTATGAATTTATACACATGGTGTGTTTGTTTACGACACATTTTTCCTTGGAATGCACTGTCCTGTGTGGCATTCATTAATGTAGAAAAAAATATCAAAACTGTTTAAAAATTAATTCCAGAATCATTAGATATAAAGATTTGTAAAATCCTGGGAAAGATTAAAGTAGTGCAAGGATCTGGTGTTGGGAAGAGGATTTGGGTGGATATGGAGGCAGTTCCTAAACAGGAGAATTGCTGGACCAGAAGTGTGGGGCTCACCCCACTTGGTACTTTGGCAATGGAGAGATTTCCCAGTGAGGCATTTAATATAAATTAATCCATAATTTATCTCAGCTTGAGGCAGGGGTCTGAGAGCTGGACATGTCCCATCCCAAACTCCCCATGTCCTGGGCTGATCCCACAGTGTGGGCAGCAGGGGAGAGGGAGAATTCTGTCTCCTCTGCCCCTCTCAGGTGAGACCCCACCTGCAGAGCTGCCTCCAGATCTGGGATCCAACATCAGAGGGACCTGGAGCTGCTGGAAAGAGTCCAGGGGAGGCAGCAGGGTGATCAGAGGGATGGAGCAGCTCTGCTGTGAGGAAAGGCTGAGAGGATTGGGATTGTTCAGCCTGGAGAAGGCTTTGAGATGAGCTAATTGTGGTCTTCCAGTTTCTGAAGGAGCCTACAAGAAAGATGAGGAGAGACCATTTACCTGGAGGGACAGGATGCAGGGAAATGGTTTCCACTGCCAGAGGGCAGGGTTAGATGGGATATTGGGAAGGAATTCTTCCCTGTGACTGTGGTGAGGCATTGGCACAGGTTTCCCAGAGGAGCTGTGGCTGCCCCATCCCTGAAAGTGTCCAAGGCCAGGTTGGACAGGGCTTGGACCAACCTGGGATAGAGGAAGGTACCCAAGCTCATCCTCCTTCTCCCCATCCCAGAGATCAGTCCCTCCACAGGGTGACATTGTGGGAGGCTGGCTGTGTGACATCAGTCACCCTCTGCACTTGCCCCGTGCTCTCCCTGGGCTGCAGAGGACTCCCACCTGACATCAGACATCTGATGCTGGAGTCAGGAATGACCTGGAGCCCTGAGCATCAACTGCCCAGAAACCCCAAGGTTTGGTGGATTTAATTTAATTAATCTAATCTCTGCCAATATCTCAGGGAGACCTGCAGTCCTCAAACCATGACAAAAACATGGACCAGGAGGAGAAGCCAAGGGTATCTCCCTGTCCCACCAGGTGTGGCTGCACCAGAGCATTCCCACCATCCACCCATCAAAAGTGATCCACACAGATCTCCTTCTCCTCCCTGGCTCCTCACCCAGCCTCTCCTCCTGCCTCTGTGACCCAACCCTCCCATTCAGGGGTGGTGGCAGCAGCCTGGAGCTGTGCCAGGCTCTGGGAACCAGGGGTGAAGCCACACTGGCTGCAGGTGGCACTCCCAGCACGTCTGCAAAGGGGCTCCTTCCCACAAAGCTGGTCAGGAAATCTTCCCCTCACTGAAGGATGAGCCTAAAAGTCTTTGACAGCGTCCCCCACTGTCAGCTGTGATTGTCTTGGACGTGGCACCCCAGGCTCTTGCTGATTTGGGATGAGAGAGGATGGGGCAAGGAAGGTTTAATTTGTTGCTACTTTTCCTTCTCTCCACCTGCCTGTCCATCCAGCTCCAAGCAGTGTGGAATGGCACGGGCAATCCCACAGGACTTTCTGTGCAAAGAAAGAAAGTCTGTGTCTTTCTTTCAGGAAGTCTAGGAGATACCCTGCCAGCTCCCAGGAGGCTCTGCAGAGCTCTCAGTGCATCACTGTGCTCTCACCCACGGGGTGGGGGGTCCCTGCACATCTGCAAAATGCTCATTAACACGAGGGAGGCATTTTCCAGTGACTCTGTTTGCTGTCCCCCGAAGGGAGATGCCCATTTGTCAAAAGGAAATGCTTTAAGTGGGAAACCACCAGGGTTGGGAAAGGCAATCAGGAGTTGTCAGCATAGATTCTCTGAAGGGAAATCATGTTTGACCAACCCAATTGCTTTTTACCATGAGACAACCACCTGGATGGATGAGGGGAGAGCAGGGATTTTGTGTACCTGGACTTCAGCAAGGCTTGTGACACTGTCTCCCATCATATCTGTTGGATAAACTCAGGAAATGTGGACTGGCAGAGTGGATGAGCTGGACTGAGAACTGTACCACAGATGTGGTGCTTAGGGACGTGGTTTAGTGCTGGGCCTGGCTGTCTTATCTTGCTAGTTGGACTTAGATCTTGAAGGTCTTTTCCAACCTTAACGATTCTGTGATTCCATGAACTGGCTGAACAGCAGAGCCCAGAGGGTCATGATCATTGACACAGGGTCTGGTTGGAGGCCTGTCACTTGTGGTGTCCCCCAGGGTTCAAAACTGGGCTCAGAAATGTTTAACTTGCTCATTAATTACTTGGATGAAGGGACAAGAGCCTCCTCAGGAAGTTGGGTGATGACACAAAGCTGGGAGGAGTGGCTGATCACCCCAAGGGCTGTGCAGCCCTTCAGAGGGAACTTGATGTGTTGGAGGAATGTGCAGAGAAGCGTCTGAAATGCAGCAAAGGGAAATGCAGGTCCTGCACCTGGGGAGGAACAACCCCAAACACCAGCACAGGCTGGGGGTGACCTGTTGGAACAGCTTTGTGGAGGAGGAACTGGGTGTTTTGGTGGACAACTGGCTGTCCATGAGCCAGCAGTGCCCTGGGGGCCACGAAAGCCAAAGGGATCCAGGGGTGCCCCAGGAAGAGCATTTCTAGCAGGCCAGCAGCCCCTCTGCTCAGCCCTGTGAGGCACATCTGGGGTGCTGTGTCCAGCTCTGGGCTCCTCAGGACAGCAGGGACATGGAGCTCCTGGAGCAGGCCCAGCAAAAAGGATGATGAAGGGCCTGGAGCATGTCCCTGAGGAGGAAAGGCTGAGGGAGCTGGGGCTGTCCAGCCCCAGAGGATCCCCAGCTGAGAGGGGCCCTCAGCCCTGGGTGTCCCTGTGTGCAGGGAGGGCTCAGAGCAGGGCCCAGGCTCTGCTCCAGGGGCTCAGCAATGGCACCAGGGGAACGGGCAGGGACTGAGCCCAGCAAGTTCCACCTGGACAGGAGGCACAACTTCTTTCCTGTGCAGTGACCAAGCACTGAACAGATTGTCCAGTCTTCTCACTGCGGATATTCCAGAACTGTCTGGACACAACCCTGTGCTCTGGCCCTGCTTGAGCAACAAGGTTGCACCACGTGACTCTCTGTGGTTCCCTTCCAACCTGACCCATCCTGGGATCATGGGGAGTGTTTTATTTTGGGACTGAGACGATCTTCTGTCTCCATACTCCATCTTCTGAAGTCAAAGCCTGGGGATGTCCATCAGGGAGGAGGTGTGTCTCCTGTACCATGGCATGTCCAGAGAAGAGGGAGACCAGGAGCTGGAAGGTTTGCAGGTGTAGGCATAGCCTTTCTGTCCCAGTTTTACCTTCTGGCCCTTGTTTTATAAGGAGTCCCAAGCTGAGAAAGGCAAACCCCAACCTTTATCTCCTCCAGGAACTCCAGACCTTTGAGGAGGCTCTTGTTAAGCCCACGCTCAACATTCCTGGCTTGTCCATTTGTTGTTTGTGCCCTGCACCCTTGCTGTTAATCCCACAGACATTTTACACTTAAAATTCACACATCTACCCCAAAATGCATCAGAGGAAATGAGGGGAGATGCTTGGAGACATCAGAGGGGCTTTCTGCAACCGGGCTCTGCAGGAGCCATCCATCATCCATCCCCATCCATCCTCCATCTCCATCATCTGGATCCGCCTGCACACGTCGGTTTTGAGGAGGATTTTTTGGAGCCTGGGAGGGGAGCATTTTTTCCTGTGAAAGCAGCAGAATGGAGGGTTCCAGCTCCCGAGCTGGCTCTCAAACACAGAGAAAAACCATCCCCAGCTCTCCCTGTGCTCATTAACGTGCAACTGGGAGAGAGGCAGGAACTTCCTAATGACTCGCGAGCGCTTTTGTGATTCCTCGTGTCGGAGCCGGTTCCACCTTTGATTCTGCTGGTGCTGGGAGGGGACTGCTGACAGCTAGGGCTGAAAGCAGGAATCATCAGGAGAGGAGATGAAGGCCCAGCCTAACACCTTTTTTTCTTGTCCTGTGCATTTAAAGAGCTGGGCTGGATAATCTGGAGGTTTGGATGGCAGGAAGCCCCTGGATTTTGAATGGCTGCGACAATTTAAATGGGGGAACTCAGAGACAGTTGTGGGTTTTTTTTTTCTTCATAATATCTTTTGCATGGTTTTTATTGAAGTGGTAGTCATGGGAAGAGCTGGAGTTAACTGGTATATTCTGTAATTCCTGCTCACTGCTGGGAAATCAGGCAGGAAACCATCAGAAAATAAGCCCCATAACTCCAGGAGCAATGGAGCAGTTTATTTGCCATGGGAGATGCATCTCTGGATTTCACAACAACATCACCAGGGGGGTTGAGCATCATTTCCCCAAAACAGGAGGGTGAACAGGATCCTCTGCTCTACCTTGTGGTGAGTTGGTGAAGCCAACTGAGACAGCACAAGACCTGGGTTCAGATTTTCTCCGAAATGCTTTGCAGGGCCACAGGTTGGAGTGAGCTTTATTTATCACCTTCATATCCCCCCCCAGCACTGGTTATGGGGCTGGTGACAATCCTGCACACACAGGGGTGATGCTTTCACCACGCTGGCTCCTCCAAAAGGTACATCCAAAGGGTACATCTCATCCTGCAGCTGTCCAAGGCCAAGCTGGGCAGAGCCCTGAGGAACCTGGGTTGAAGCTGTCACTGCCCACAGCAGGGGTGTAGCACTGGATGGCCTTTGAAGGCCCCTTTCAACCCAAACTATTCTCTGATTCTACCAAAATACATATTTCAATTATCACACCATTACATTATTATATCCATTGGGATTTTCTTTTCATTGCAAACCAACCAAACCTCACAGACACTACCATTTATTGCACTCTGTTGTATTTGCAGGCGATAGGTGATTTACTAAAGTGTTAATTTCCTATAGCAAAAGTTATAATGGGAAACCAAAGTAAAATTGATTTTAAATTACCATGGCAAGCTTGCAGAAACACTCCCATTATTCAGAGGAGTGGGTGAAGGCACTGCAGTTTTCACTGCTGGGAAGGAAAATACCTTATTTAAGATCAGGGGCTCTCGAGTGGCGTTGCCAGGCTTTGGTGACACCATCATGGTGGAATCCTGTTATTAAGGAACACTTTCTTGGTTGAGAACAGCCTGATCCATGAAGAAAAGCCATGTTACTGTTGGTTATTTATTGTTTTTTTCTTGAAATTATTCTGATGGGGATGGTGCTGTGGCAATCACCAAGAAGCTTCCTGACTTGGATCAGGGTAACAGCAGGAATTTCAGGCACGGCTTTGCCTCCTGGGGACTTGTCCTTGATATTCCTAAAAGCAAGGATCACCCCTTCCTGCATGGACAGCTGCCCTCAGTCGGTGCTTCCCAAAAAACATCATTTTTCACTCGAAGGCTGCTGTCCTAAATTAACTTTCACCGAGGGAGGCCAGGGGAGAGGGAGGGGGGCAGATTGCAAAGCCCAAACACAAAAATCTGCTCGAGCCAAGGCGATGTTTTTTGTGCTGGGATGGATCAGAAGCAAAATGCAAAACAATCAGCCTAATTGTGATGAAAACTAGACCCGATGACCTCTTAAAGCCTCAGTGATGAGTTGTGGGGTCACATCCTGAAAGCTTTTCCCTTCTCCAGGGACTGTCCAGGGATGTGCAGGCTCTCAGTGCCCTGGGACAGGATCCTGTGCAGGACTGAGGCTTTGCAGAAGCAGCAGCTCTCTCTGAAGCTCACAGTGTTGGAAATGCTTTCTCATGGAACACTGACAATATGAAATGTTTACAATAAATCGACACGAGGCGTTATTACATCCTGTCCTTCCTGTTTGATGAGAGCAGAGCTGTGGAGGAGCTGCTCCCATTCCTGCTCATCTCATTCCCTGCAGGCTCTGGATGTGCCCACCCTGTTCTGAAGGCTTGAAGTATTCTGGAGCATGGATGAGGCCAGATTCTGCCCATTGGCCTCAGGGCCAGACACTGACCCTGAAATTCTCAGTTAATTACTTTATATGAGGTCCTGGAGACTGGAACAAAGCTCGATGCTGCAAAAAATTCCTTTTCCTGGCCCAGTAAATGACACGAGCCCTGAAACTGCTCATTCCTCACCTGATGCTTCTGCTCCATAAATATCCTGTAAGAAAAGGGCCTGTTTGCACTGGGGAGGACACAGAGACTCCAAGATTTGACACAAATAATTCATGGGAATGTTTGCTCCTGCAAGGAAGGAGAAGGATGAGCTCAGACAGATTGTTTGAATTCCTGTTGCCGTGGCTGCATCCGAGGGTTCACACACAGACACTGAGAGCACCCACAGCAGTAAAGTATTTATTGATACCAAAACCATTCCTGATCCAGCTTGGATTCTAGGGAAAGGGAGAAAGGGAGGCATTTACACAAAAAGATGGGTCTATGACCAAATGGAAGCAGGGTGATCTCAGAAATAGGAGTTTTGCTGTGCAAAACTGTGGGCAATTTACCCTGATTTCCTAAATCGTGGCTGTGTTTGTCTGAGGAGTCCAGGTGGATATGGGTTCAGAACAGAAACCAGTGTCATGGCATGTCCAGGGAAGGGAACAGAGCTGGGGAAGGGTCTGGAGCATCAGGAGTAACTGAGGGAGGTGGGAAAGGGGCTCAGCCTGGAGAAAAGGAGGCTCAGGGGGGACCTTCTGGATGTGGTAAGTCAAAAATCTAAATTTAGTGATTGTTTTCAGCTGAAATCAACCCTGCCATACCTAATCCTAAACTCTTCAGATTTGGGGGTTCCAGTGAATGGTAAAAGTCTCCCTTGTGTCACTGCTATGGCTAAAATCCATCCCTGAGAGTTAAGGAGCTTTGGTAGGCTAGGTAATGGTACAGGAAATGATGTCAGAACAAAATCTCAAAAATCATGGAATCACAGGATCACTCAGGGTTGGAAAAGAGCTCCAAGACCATCGAGTCCAACCTGTGACCAATCCCCACTTTGTCACTCAGACCAGAGCATTGAGTGCCACATCCAGTCATTCCTTGGACACCTACAGAGTTGGACACTCCAAACCTCCCTGGGCAGTTCCAATGTCTGACCACCCTTTCCATGAGGAAATTTCTCCTGATGTTCAACCTGAACCTCCCCTAGCACAGCTTGAGGCCAGGACAAATGTAGTAGGAGCATTTGTATAAGTGGACAGAGGTAATTTGTTTTTCCTCATGTGCTTTCTCTCAGGTGTGTGGGCAGGGACTGTTGCAGGGCAGGTGTGTACAGACAGGTGGGACAATCTCTTTGTGCTTTGAGATGCCCTGACAAGACTCAGAAATTACCAACAAGTCTCAGCCCAGTTTTGTGCCCAACAGAGCAAACTTGCTGTGGGTCACCCTTTCCCATAGGTGTCCCCTGAGGCTCACTCTTTCAGGCAAGTTTCCTCTAAGGAAAAGTGATTTCAGTTTCCCCTTCCTAGATCAGATATTAAGAAAAATTTATTGAGAGAAAAGGTTGTAAAGCATTGGAACAGACTTCTTAGGGAAGTGGTGGAGTCACCATCCCTGGAAATGTTCAAAAATCATGTGGATGTGGCATTTGAGGACATGGTTTAGTGGTAAGCGTGGTAGTGGGGCTGGGCTAACAATTAGACTTGACACCCTTAAAGGTCTTTTCCAACCTCAATGATTCCATGATTCTGTGATCCTGACAGTGTGTAAAAGTACCTGGAGTGGTTTATCAGCCTGAGCCCTCTAACAGGGTTTGGAATCTGAGTGAACAAAAACTGGTTGGGATGATGATGACACTGGGGGTGTTGGTGTCAGAAGGGGCTTTTCTCCTCCCTCCCAGCCATACATAAATAAACCTGGGGCAGGGGCAGGAATGCCTTTGTGAGGGGCTGTGCTTTTTGGCAGGGTTCCTGACCTCACCTGACCCATCAGCAAAACTCCCAACTCACCCAGATTCCCAGTGCTCCTTCCCTGGTGGCTGAGACAAGGCAGCGTCGGTGGGAAACCAAGGGTCAGCTTTTGGCTCCTCCACGAGCTGCCCATGTGACTGCAGGCAATTTATTGCATCTCTCAGTGCCTCGGTCCCCTGCTGTTAATAACACATCCTTTCCTTTGCTGTGGTTCTGTCCTTGTCAGTTTAGATTGTAAATCCTTTAAGGCAAGAGCTGTCTCTTTCTCTGTGTGCGCTCCGGACTCGGCACAATCCAACTCTGATCTCAGCAGAAGCCTTTTAACATTGCTATCATATAAATATCAGTGATACCTGGGAGCCAGGGCTTCTGGGTCCTGTGCCTGGGCCTCTCAGCCCTGCCCGGCAGACAGGGATGAGTTTATTTTACCCGTTTCTAAAATAAAGACTGTCTGAAATAGTGATCAGAAGGTTGAGGAGTACAGGATTTGTTTATTAATAACTTTAATGTGGGGTTGGTGGGGTGCAGGAGTTGAAAAGTCAGTTGGGAATTAATAATATGAATTAGATTTGGCCTCTTGATAAAAAGTCCTAAAGGAAAAAATGGAAGGGGTTGCACTTACTCATAGAATTGCTCCAACACCAGAGCAAAGGATTTATGGGAAGTGTCTTGGCTCCACTCTATGACTGTTATCCTGCTCCTTCACACTTCCCAGCCTTCTCCATTTGCTCCCATAACAAGCAAAGCTGTCCAGGGAGATTTATTCTGTCCATCTTCTGCTCTTTGCTGCTACAAACCCACCAAGGGAGCTCCCAAACCCCCTTTGGGTGCTGTCCCCTTCTCTAAGCACTGAGCAGTGACATCTTTGAGCTGGTGACAGGGGGACCAGCAGCCCTGGAGGCTGCAAGGACACCAAGTCCTGGTAGCTGTGGCTTGCAGGGACATGCAGACTGTGCTGTCACTCTCACAGCAAGGGATTCTTCCAGCTGCTTTGTGCAGAAGGGGCAAGATTCCCATGGGAAACACGTGGATGGAGCAATGAGTAGAGTGAGGAAGAGGAGGACATGGTGGAGTTGTCCTGTCTGGTTCCGTGGTTCTATTGCTGTAGAGATTCCCCTTCTGGACTGAGGCCCAGGAGCTCCATTCCCTTGTCCAAACTGTTCAAGGTGCTCTGGGCAGCTCAGTGCACCCTCAGACGTGGGTCTAGAAGGGCAGAGATCTTTTCCATGCCCTGTATCCCACCAGCCAGCAGTCCATGGATATCTCTGGTATCCTCTGAAACAGTGCCAAGTGCCTGTGAGTCTTGCTGATCTCCAGCTCTTCAGGGATGGCTTGGAGAAGCCAGCAGGAGATGCTGGAGCATTTCCAAAGGATGGCAACGGAGCTGGGGAAAAGTCTGGAGCACTGCAGTCTGATGAGAGCAGCTGAGGGAGCTGGGAAAGGGGCTCAGCCTGGAGAAAAGGAGGCTCAGGGGGGACCTCCTGGCTCTGCACAACTCCCTGACAGGAAGGGGACAGCCAGGGTGGGGGTCAGGCTCTGTTCCCAGGGAACAGAGACAGGACAAGGGGACACAGCCTCAGTTTGAGCCATGGAAGGATTAAGTTGGATATTGGGAACAATTTATTCACTGAAAGGGCTGTCCAGCCCTGACACAGCTGCCCAGGGCAGTGGTGGATTCACCATCCCTGTATGGATTTAAAAGATGTGTGCATGTGGCACTTGGGGACATGGGGCAGACTTGACCCTGCTGGGTCAACAGTTGGACTTGATGATCTTTAAGAACTTTTCCAAGCTCAATGATTCTGTGATTCTGTGGTAATGCACAGGATTGATCTCCACAGGGATTCCATTGAAAGGTAGTATCAATCCTCTGGGTAGGACATAAAAACTATGGGATAAGAACTACCCATGGCATGTGTCACCTTCCCAAAGCTGTGCATTCGCTCCACAAGGGGAAAAAAAAAAAGGCCAAATTAAGAGATGATGGGAACAAAAAAAAAAAATCCCAGCCAGCTCTGGGAGCTCCCATTCCAGCTGTCAGATGGGAATGCACTTCATTTTAACATGAACTTTGCTGCCCACAGGAAAATTCCTTTCCTACCTGTTGGCATGGCACTGCCACAGCCTCCGTGTCCCCCATATCTTTTCCATGGGGGAAGTACAAGTGATTGCTCAAAACAACTTCTCAAAATGACAGCAAGGAGGTGAGAGGCATCTGATAGGGAAGTGATGCCAAGGAGATGGGAGACATCTGGTATCAGCCATCAGCTCTCAGTCGGTCGTCTGGACCCTTCTGTAGTCAAGGGAAGGAGACAGGAAATCCGTGGGAGGTGTTGCAGACACTTATCTGGAGATGGGATGAGTGGCTTTCTGGAAATCTCTTCTCTTTCTCTCTGTTGATAAATGAGGGAGCCGAGATGATGACTTTGGATCAGCTTTCCCATTTTTCAAACAGCTGAAGAATGGAAATCCCATCTGAGGAGGGTTGGGTCCACTGAGGTGGATCCAGAAAGATTTCCAGTCACATGAGCTTCACAAAAAAGCTGCGACCAACTGGGCCACCCCAGGGGCTTGGGGTATCAGAGGGGGAAAACATATGACACAAAATATTCCATACAAGCCAGGGAGGAAGGCTGCACGAGGAAACCATGGGGGAAAGGGACTTGATCCCAAAGCTGCTTTAAAAAGCGCAGGCTCGGTGTCCTGCTTTTGGCTGTCACCTCAAGTGGCAGGACATGCAGGCAGGGGGGGTGGGAGGTGGAGATTTAATTCCCTCCAGAGCCTGGAGATGACTCAAGCCTACAGCATCCTCTTTCCAGCAGAGTGTCCTCATGAGACCAGGGTGGAAGAACCCGGCCCGCTGGCACGCGGCCACCCCAGGGAGCGTTTCCGATGGCAGGGAATTCAGCCCCGGCAAAATCCTCTCCTCCTGGCCACCCTTGGAGCCAGCAGACAAGAGCCTTCCTGACACTCTGCCGTGTCCCAGGAGCTGTTCCAGGCTTGGATATCCTGCCCAGCAGCCCCAGCACTGGAACCTGAGAGCTCTGTCTCCTCGGCCGGCTCGGGGAGGTTGATGGGTTTGTCTGGGATGTTCGATGGCCAAGGTCGAGCCTGGCCTTCACGTGGAGCAAAGGAAGGCTTGGAACTCACAGAAAAGGGGTTTGAACCAACAGGAAGGGCTTTAAACAACTGAGGGAGCTGGGGTTGTTTAGCCTGGAGAAAAGGAGACTCAGGGATGACCTTATCACTCTCTACAACCTCCTGAAGGGTGGCTGTAGTCAGGTGGGGGTTGGTCTCCTTCTCCAGACAGCAACTGACAGAATGAGAGGCAGATCAATCCTGTGTTCTCAGAGAACACAGTCTCAAGATGTCTCAAGGGAAATACAGGTTGGATATTAGGAAAAAGTTTTTTACAGAAAGAGTGATAAAGTACTGGAATGGCCTGCCCAGGGAGGTGGTGGAGTCACCATCCCTGGATGTGTTTATAAAAAAGACTGGATGTGGCACTCGGTGCCATGGTTTAGTTGAGGTGTTAGGGCTGGGTTGGACTCAATGATCTTGAAGGTCTCTTCCATCCTAGAAATTCTGTGATTCTGTGAACCCACAGGGAAGGGATTTGTACCAATAAAAACGGAATTGAACACACAAGGAGGGATTTGTACCTACAGGAAAGATTTGAACCCACAAGAAAGGGTTTGGACCCACAAGAAAGGATTTGAACCTACAAGAAAAATACTTGAACCTACAGGAAGGAGTTTGAAACTACAAGAAGAGATTTGAACCCTCAGGAAGGGATTTGAACACACAAGGAGGGATTTGAACCCACAAAAAAGGATTTGAACCCACAAGAAAGAGTTTTAATCTACAAGAAAGCACTTGAACCTACAGGAAGGGGCTTGAAACTACAAGAAGGGATTTGAACCCTCAAGAAGGGATTTGAGCCTACAGGAAGGGGGTGAACCCACAAGAAGGGATTTGAACCTACAGGAAGGGATTTGTACCAATAAAAAGGGATTTGAACACACAAGGAGGGATTTGTACCTACAAGAAGGGTTTTGAACCCACAAGAAAGGGTTTTAATCTACAAGAAAATACTTGAACCTACAGGAAGAGGTTTGAACCCACAAGAAGGAATTTGAACCCACTGGAAGGGATCTGTACCAATAAAAAGGGATTTGAACACACAAGGAGGGATTTGTACCTACAGGAAAGATCTGAACCCACAAGAAAGGGTTTGAACCCACAAGAAAGGATTTGAACCTACAAGAAAATACTTGAACCTACAGGAAGGAGTTTGAAACTACAAGAAGAGATTTGAACACACAAGGAGGGATTTGAACACACAAGGAGGGATTTGAACACGCAAGGAGGGTTTTGAACCCACAAAAAAGGATTTGAACCCACAAGAAAGGGTTTTAATCTACAAGAAAGGATTTGAATCTACAGGAAGCAGATTTGAAATCGCAAGAAAGGATTTGAACACTGAGAGAGCAGATTTGAACCCACAAAACCAGGATTTGAACATACAGGAAGAGGTTTGAACCCATAGGAAGGGATTTGAAGCAATAAAAAAGAGATTTGAACACACGAGGAGGGATCTAAACACGCAGGAAAGGATTTTAACCTACAAAAAAGGGTTTGAATCCACAAGAAGAAGTTTGAACCCATAGGAAGAAGTCTGAACTCACAGGAAGGAGTGTGAACCTAAAAAAAAAAAGGGCTCTGAACCCATTTGGACACACTCCTGAGTGGCAGGAAAGAGCACACAGACGCTGTTCCTGGTTGGGTGTTGAGGTCTGGGCCAACACAGTGGATGGTCTGTTGGAGGCAGGGGAGGATGGAAGATGAAATGATGAATCTTTTGGTGGTCTAGGACAGTCACTGGTGATGGCCAGGCCTCCCTGTGCCTGCCTGCCATGGCTTACCTGCTAAAGGAGCTCAAAAACTTGCAGTTTTAGGGCTCAAATACCTGAAGTTTTAGACTAGGATTTGAAGGACTTGTGTCCAGGGCTGACAGTCTCAGAGCCAGCTGCAAATTTTTAACTGGTGAGGCCCTGGCTGTGGAGGCAAAGGGCAACCTGAGCCAGACTGGGAGTTTGTAATGCAGAAGTTATGTCAAATCCCAGCTCTCTATGGATGCTCTGCAATCCCAGGTTTATGGGCAGGACATCTCTTGGACCTCGTTCCAGCCAGGTCTGTTGGCAGGTCTTTCCAAATCTCTGCAAACACAGGAGGTGACAAATGCCTCATCCCGTGATATTTGAGGTCCTGACTCCTGTGGAGAGCTGCCAGGCAGGACTTGTAGGGACAGGAGGGCTGACAGGCAGTGCCAGGCTCCTTGGAACATGTGCACAGGGAGCTGGCATGTCCTTCCCCTTGCAGAGCTGTCCCCTGGGCCACCAGCAGCAGGGTGCAGGACAGGTCACTTGAAGGTGGGGTGACAGGAAGAGAAGGGTCCCAAAAGGCAGGAGATGGGCTGTGGCACTTCATCTAAGCTAAGGACCTGGGGAGAAGTGGGTGGTGGGAGGGGGTTATCCAGGGAGGAGCTGGGGGGAGCAGGGAATGAGTGTTTTGGGCTTGGGGTGAGACCCTCATTGACTCCCAGAGTGGTTTGGGGTGGAAGGGACCTTAAAGATCATCCAGTTCCAACCCCTGCCATGGGCAGGGACACCTTCTACTATCCCAGATTGCTCCAAACTCAATCCATCCTTGTCCTGAACACTTCCAGGGATGGGGAGTCACAACTTCTCTGAGCAACTTCTGAGCTGCCCCCAGTGACACCAGAGTTTTTCCTCAACCCACAACTGCAGCCTCCCCAGCTGCAATTCCTTCATCTCTCCAACAACCAAAACATCTGCTCTGCTCCTGTTAAAGAGCAGATCCCTGGAGAGTGGGAATCTCCTCCACAGGCATCTCCACCTCCTTTCCCAGCCAGTTCTGCAACCTCCAACGCACAGCCTGAGCTTTCCCAACCACTCTGGCCACACACCTTCCTTCTGGAGAGGAAAACTCCCCCATTCTCCTCGCCGGAGATCCTTGCCTCACTGAACTGGTTTAAATCATCCCTCCTGGAGGCAAGATCAGAGGAGATCAGGAGAAAACAGTGGAAACCAAGGTCAGGGCTTTGGAGGCAGCACACAATTCCAGCAGGGAAAGGCTGTGTGTTTGCACTTTGGAGAGGCATTTGGGCAGTAAATGACAGAAGCCCTGAATTATTCCACGGGAGAGGGAGGAGGTGTGACTGCAAGGGGGGGAAAATCCATCCATTCATTACAGAAATCAATAGCCCCCACGTGTCATTGAAGCAGTCCTGGCCCTGGAGAAATGCAAGATGGAAGAGTCCTCCACTGCTTTGCTGAGGGGAGCAGAAAACTCTGCCCAGGCTCAGTCAGGGGAAGGTGCAGAGGGAGATTATTCAGTGGTGGCTCCTGAGTCACGTCTGGATCAATGCATCCAGCAATTTATTGGTGCTTCTGGGATAGATCTCGTCCAAGCAGCTACAACAGTCAATGTTAATGCAAACATCCTCCTCGCAGGGCAGGACAGCTGCCTGGGCTGGAGCAGGTATGTGAGAGGCATCCAAATGGGCTGGGGAAGCATTTGGAGCAGCAGGAGGTCGAAAGGACGTGTGTGAAAATGAAAGGCTTTCTTTCCTTTGGATTGAGCACTTCCAAAAGGAGCCCATCCAGCAGGCAGAGGGAGAAAAGGACCTCCCCAACTGGAAGCTGGACTTGATGGTCATTGCAGGTCCCTTACAACTGAAATTATTCTATTCTATTCTATTCTATTCTATTCTATTCTATTCTATTCTATTCTATTCTATTCTATTCTATTCTATTCTATTCCATCCCATCCCATCCCATCCCATCCCATCCCATCCCATCCCATCCCATCCCATCCCACCCCATCCCAAATTAAACCCCACCAACCACCACTTGCCCCGGGGGAAGTCACTTAACCTCTCTGCCTCCATTTCTGCACCTAACTGTGCATGAACATCCCTCCCTTGGGCTGAGCTGCAGGATTCCATACCTCGCCTCCCAGATGCTGCCTGCTGGTAGAAAGCTCCTGTGACCTCATTTGTGTCACTTGGATAAGCTGGCTGCTGGCACGAGAAGCCTCAGCTGCACCCAGAGGGTGGTGGAGCAAGAACGTGGTCAGGTGGCTTCACTTTTGTTAAGCTTCAAGCAGAAAAACTCCTTTTAAATTAGCAGGAGAACAGGGAAAAGAGAAAAGTGCTGTGATACTGGGTAGTGCCATGCCTGGGCTGGTTCTTCCTCTGAACATGACCACTAAAAGGTGGTCCTCTTTGCAATGTTGTTTAGAACCTGTTTTAACTCAGAGTTACCTGTTAAATGAAACAACTGCGAGTGCTGCCACCCACAGGCTCCTGCGCAGCTTGACTTGCTGATTTTTATTATACATACCCTTACTTAGAGCCCCCAGCAGCTGGGAGAAATCCTGCAAGCAGGAAAAGGGGCTGGCAGGCCCGTGGTTAAACACAGGGCTGGGAGGAGACTTGGAAAACAACAACAAGTGAAGCAGGGTAAGGATGCTCAGGTGAACTTCCTGAGGGATGTTTCTGCAGGGATCAGCAGGATACACTCATGGAAGGGTTCCTGTACCTTCCAAAAAGGCTGTGTCTCCTCTCCCGATGGGCTAAGACATCCTGGTGGCCTTGGGAAAGCCACTGTGAGGGGATGGTGTGGCTTGTCTGAGTCTCCTCCCTCCAAATCCACCCGAGGCTGTGCTGGCCCAGCAGTGAGTGAGTGTTTGAGAGGTGCTGCTGTACTTGTGGCCACCTCAAAGAGAACAGGGAACGTGCCACGCTCCAGAACCCACCAGTACATTTCCTCTGGCCAGGAATAGCTGATGAGTAATACAAAACAGCAGAGGTAATAAATATTAAAGAGCTGGAAAATGTGAAAGTGCACGGGCAGCAGGGCTGACAGGCGCTGTGGGTGTGAAGTGCAGAGATCAGGCTTTGCTCCTCATCCCTACGAGGAAAAAAAAGTGTAGGAATAAGCATTGAAATTAATTTTTTGTTAACTGTGTGCTGAAAGGCATCACGTGTTAGAGCAGGGTGGTGAGCTCACCCCTGGCCTCATTCCCTTTACATATCCCATGGTTTTCTTGGAGTGATGTGTCTAGAGCAGTGGAGACACAGCCAGTGGGAGGAAGGAGATGTGACACCAAGGGTCTGAGGGTGATGAGGTTTTGTTTCCTAGGAGGTTGCATGGCCAGAAGTTTGAGGGTTTGGGTTAAGTAACTCATGGTGGTTAATTTCCCCATCTCTAGAAGTGTCCAAGGCCAGGTTGGAGGGGACTTGGAGTAAGCTGGAATAGTGGAAGGTGTCCCTGCCCATGGCAGGCAATGGAACTAAATGATTTATAGAGTCCCTTCCACCCCAACCATTTTAAGATTCTATGATTATTCTTAAATAAATTGTTTCCCATTGCAGGGATATGTTGGCCTTCTCTTAAATGGAAGTGGCAGGGGGTGGAGCAAGATGAGGGCTAAATTCCCTTCCAACCCAAACCATCCTGTGATTCTGTAAAGCTGTGGTGGGTGAATTGAAGGCAGCACGTGGCAATGCACAAATGGCCATCTGTCCCTGCTGTCAGAGAAGTCACTCGGGTTGAGGAATCAGCTTTCAGGTTCTGCAGACTCTGAGCTGCTCCCTGCCCCTTTCAGCCCGTGGTGTGGCTGTTCCTCAGACAGGGCTGATGGTGGTGGCAGTCAGGTATCATTTCTGTGCTGGAATTTTCTTCCAGTCCCTGCTCCTCCCACCACACATAATGGTGTAAGGTGCATCGGCCAAAGACACTTTTCCTTGACTTTGCAAGAGCCAAAACGCCCATGAAGACCTTTCTCCCCCTCGCTCTGGCCCCCACCACGATCCATGCTGAGGTGCAGCTGGCTGGGGGACAACAAGGGTTAAACTCTTCCCTGGCAGGCTGGGAGGACACCGTGTGATTTCTGCGAGCCTGGAGAGGAAGGCAGGGCCCCTCACTAATGTATGCGCAGATTCTGTGTGGAACTAAAAATAGCCACGATCTGAGGGCTGTTCTTCCAGGATTTCACAGGCGCTCACCCAATTTTTTTAGCTCCTTTCTCCTCAAAGGGATGGCAAAGCCAAGGCGACAGTCCCGGCCCCCGTGCGAAGCCGCCGCCGCGTCGGGAGCTTTGCTCCAGGGATGCCCCTGACCCCTGCGGCACAGGGGGAGCTGGGAACGAACAGACCCGGCTCTGAGACGGTCCCCGGCAAGGCTGGGGTGGGTTCAGGCGTCCCTGGTAGCTGCTGAAAAGCATTCCGAGTATTTTCTGGGAGCCCCAGTGCTCTGCTCTGGATGCAAACGGAGCGCGCTGCAGCTGGCAGCGAGCCACGGCTCTGACCCTGGCAGCTCTGCAGCAGCTTCTTTGCAGCTGCACCAGCTCCTCAAGAACCAGCTCCCCTTTTCCTAAGCAGAATCTTTTCCTCCTAAACCCTTCCTGGCTGCTGTTTTTCTGGCATGCTGTTTGAAAATCCTGGAGCGTCCACCTCCTCAGCTCTACAAAGCCACTCTCCGTGGGGGTTAGGAGAGGCTTTGCTGCATGGAAAAGTCTTGTCTGGTGATTTCGGGTCCTGCTGAAGCATCAGTCATCCTGGTGGCTGGGGAGAGAGTAAATGCTGTAAATTCAGGGAGTGCTCTCCTAGAATCCGTATCTGTTCCCTGCTCTCCCAGACACAGAGGTGACCCCCTTGTCTTTTCCAGCAGCCGGAGTGTGGGAATGGAGATGTCTCCCTCTGGGTGAGGGAACAAACTCCCAGTTTTGTTACTGTGATCCTGGGGCCCACATGGGCTTTTGAGGGTTCAAAAAGGTAATCTGCAGTGTCTGGTCAGATCTCTGGAGCCACTACCACAAACTGTGAAACCCCTCGGGAAGTGAGAAACCCTTTAGATGAGAAAACCACGGATGTCTCCATGTCCAAGGGACTCACTGATAGCAAAAATCATGTCTTTCCCCTCTCCTGCTCTGTGTCCTCCACTGAGGGATCTCCATGAGGAGATGAAG
Source organism: Trochalopteron elliotii (assembly GCA_024734555.1). Lineage (NCBI taxonomy): Eukaryota > Metazoa > Chordata > Aves > Passeriformes > Leiothrichidae > Trochalopteron > Trochalopteron elliotii. The sequence continues at coordinate 104,672 of JANPWX010000677.1, forward strand.
ATGTGTCCCTGTCACTGACTGCTATCCCAGAGCAATGCCAGCTTCTCCTCCCCTGAGACATCCCGTGGCTCTGGTGAGCCCACATGATGCCAAACCACTTCTCAAGACCTTCTGGGTTAAAACACTGTAACGTGACCTATCCTATTCAAAGGTGAGGTGACTGGTCCCAGTGGTGCCTCTGAGAATCATGTGCTTGAGCACTCACATTTTGGGAGTCCTCAGGCATTTGCTTGGGATTTTCTTTGGCATTTCAGGGAATTTCCCTGAAACTTCCCTTGCTTGGAGCCAAGACAAGTCAGTCAAAACATCTCTGCTTACTTTCAAGGCTTTCAGCTATTCCTGCAGGACTGACTGGACCAGAACCAGCTTTATTTCCACGAGAAGAGCCTTGATGCTAAACCTCATTTTCACAAACACACTTGAAGCAAAAACTCAGTCTGAGTCCAACTTCCTGGTCCCTGTGTAAAGCTGTTTAACAGCTTTGATTTAAAGCAGAAGGCTTTGCCAGAGGCGACAGCACCGAGTGTCGGAGTATCCTTAAAGCAAACAAGCATGTGCAAAATAGGGAAGGGACTGGGCTTTGAGTGTTCATAACTAACTTAGTGGGGGAATCCGTGGTAAAAGAGAGCATTTGGCTCAGTGCTAGGACCATCCCACATGTGATAGATGCTGTGACATGTCTCTGCAGCACCCATCACTTGGATACCCTCTCCAGCAGCCCCCGCTGCTCTGCCTCCTCCTTCATGCAGCATGGAGATGGTTCCCACATTGAAATAAAAAATAAAATAAAATAAAAAGGGCATTCATGCCGTGGTGCTGGAGAGGTCTTGGGGTTTGTATTCCTGTTTTAGAGCTCTGCATCTCGCAAAATAATTAACAAATGAAATACAAAGATGATTTCTAGGAGGCTGGGTCGAAACAATGGTAGCTGCTGCTACAAAGCTTTTCTTTGATTCTGTATTGATTTACTGAGCAGAGACCTGGAAATGAGGATTCTGCAACCTGGATATCCAGGCGAACCCCTCAGCCATGGGGATGCAGCAAGGAGAGGCTGCCTGGCTGCTTCCAAAATCAGGGTTGTGGTGAATATGTCAATAACACATTCATGGCCATTTTTGCAAATAAAGAAGCACTGGACAGGCTCTGGCTAAGCAAGGATAGTTCAGTAACAGCCAGACTGGGGAAGGATTGACAAATCATTGCCAAAAAGTGGGGCTGTTTAGGGCTAGCACTTCCTTATATTTGTTTCTCTTCTTCTGGTTGTGATCTTTCAGCCTGTGAGTCAGAGAAAATTGCTCTGCAGCTGGGGAAGGAGAGCAATCACAGAGACAAATCCCAGAAACATTCCCCAGATGGAGCAACACAAGCAGCTCGTGCACCTTTGGCCTCTGGAGTTTTATCTGCAGTGATGCCCTTGCCCCACTTTCCTGCCCTGTGCAGCTGCTGGAGGTTTTGACCCCAGTGTCTGTCAGCAGCATGAAATCACACCTGCAGCCCTGCCTGTGCTCTCACAGTCCCAAATATCCACTTAAACCATCAGTAAAAAGGGATTTGAACCAAGACCAGGAGTGCTGCCCCAGAGGAGGGGGTGTAGGTTTATGTCCCCTTCAGCTGGCACTGCCACCAAAGCAATAATTTCAGAGGAGCTGGGGACATTGCTCAGGAATCATCAATCACAGAGCCCTGTTTTGTGTATCAGAAGCCCCAGATTATCAACCATGAGTTAAATCAGCCTGCAAATACCAAAGCTGCTGGAACCAGATCCTAAAAAAACACTGCAGTGTCATGATTTTATTACCCTTCACCAAATATTGGATGGAATTGACTCTTTTCATGGAGGGGCTGATTTGTAAACTGTCTTCGAGTAGTGGAAGTGATCTTGGGCTGAAAATCATTTCACCATCCCTGGGAATGTTCAAAAAACATGTGGATGTGGCACTTGAGGACATGGTTTGGTCATGCCCATAATGCTGGGTTGATGGTTGAACTCGAGAGGTCTTTTCCAAGCTGAGTGATTCCATGATTCTGCAGGGATTGGGGTTAAAGGCTGGAACGGGTTGTCCAGAGGGGCTGTGGAATCTCCACCCTTGGAGATTTTCAAAACTCAACTGCACCAGACAATGACCAACCTTCTCTAACTTCAAAGTTATCCCCACTTGGGTGGGAGCCTCGGTCCCCAGACCTCTAAAATCTCCTTCCAACCTGAATCCTTCTGTGATTCCACAACATGATCCTTCCCAGCATAAGTTTTATAAATCAGTTGCATCTTTTGAGGTTGGTGTGTAGCAAAGCCATCTGTGCTTTAAAACAGCTTCAGACTGGCTTAGAATATGAAATTGTAACAGTTTCTCCTGTGAAGCAGAAGTCTGGGACAATCATTCCTTCAAATACAAATTTCAGTTGCACATTTGGCAAAAAAAGCGAGAGCTTGTAATACAAATTATTAATTCTTTAATAGGAGCTGATAGAAACAAGCAGATAAGACTTAGATCAGAAACTGCAAGGCAGAAGGACTAAACCCCTTGATGAACACACTTTCCGTTGCATTTTATTCATTTTTTAGGTATAAACCATATAAGGAAATCCCCCAAAGTTGTCAGAAAGCACCAAGAACCCCAGTTCTGAACATCAGGGCCCTGATGAAGGTCATCAAAAAGATTATTTAGGTGTGTGTGGTTGAGATAACCTGTGGGGAGGCTGGATTAGAGTTTCTGCAGAAATAAGGATTCCTCTCTTGATTTTGAGGTAGAAAGTGATCTTTCCCAGTTCAGCATGGTTTTGACCCACCACAACCAGCAGTGGTGAAAAATAAATGCTGCACACCCTTCAAGGCTCAGGCCAGACCAGGAACAATTCCCTAGAGATAATTTGGATGCAGCCCCTTGTTCTGGAGGAGTTTGATGCTGTGGGAGCAGGCAGAAAAAGCTGTAGAATATCAGCACCTGGATGGGACCCGGTAATTTCTATTTTGATACTCGAACTTGGAACAATAATAATTCATCTGTGAATCCTTATCACTGGAATTATATCACTGACATTATAACAAAGAAAACAACTAACTAATGTTGGTATTGAGAATGTTGATGGTGATGGCAACTCTAAGTCTGAGTTTGATTTTTTTTTAATAGACAGCTTTTCACTTTTCCTGCTCCCCTGTTGCTCCAGCGCTGTGCCTCCTATTCTTTTCGATATCAGTTAGAATGAAAATAATTCATTAAAATTAAACAAAACGGGCCAAAGCCGCAGCTGGTGTAAATAGCCAGAGCCCTGTGGATGCCAGCTCGCTCCAGCTGAGATCTGGCCTCACGTAACCTCGTTGTAAGGGGATGTTCAGGCAGCCTCTGCTCCGAGCCTTCCAGCCCAGCAGTTACACATGTCCTCGTTTCCTCCCCTCCGAGGAGAGGGATTTTAATCTGGGAACACCCTCCAGTGCACGAGGCCCCTTGCAAGAGGACGAGGTGGCAGGAGGGTGAGCCCTCAGCTGAATGACACCCCCACATTCCCATCCTCTTCCTCCAGGAGGGAGCACCAGGGAGAAGGTTGGTGCCATGGGATGGTGCCCATCCATGTGATGTGTGTTGCTGCCGCGTCACCAAGGTCACAACCAGGAGGTTTCTGAACATGAGCCAGCAGAGTGACAGGTGGCCAAGAAGCCCAAGGGCTTCCTGGATGAAATATCCAGGAACAATGTGGCCAGAGGAGCCAGGACAGTAACTGCCCACTGTGCTGGCACTGCTGGGGCACCTCCAGTGCTGGGGACAGCTCTGGGACCCTCATGACAAGAGGGACATTGAGGGGCTCGAGCATGTCCAGGGAAGGGAACGGAGCTGGGGAAGGGGCTGGAGCACCAGGAGCAGCTGAGAGAGCTGGGAAAGGGGCTCAGCCTGGAGAAAAGGAGGCTCAGGAGGGACCTTGTGGCTCTGCACAACTCCCTGACAGGAGGGGACAGCCAGGGAGGGTCGGGCTCTGCTCCCTGGGAACAGGGACAGGAGGAGAGGGAATAGCCTCAAGCTGTGCCACATTGTGGCATCACCATCACATTCTGGAACCATCCCTGAAAGTGCTCAAGAAGCATGGATATGGCATTTGTGGACATGGTTTATTATTGAATATGGTGGTGCTGGGTTGCTGGTTGGGTTTGATCTTAGAGATGTTTTCCAGCCTCAGAAATTCTGTGATTCTGTGGTTGGGTCTGGCTTAGATGGAGTTTGTTTTCCCCACAACAGCCCCCACACTGCTGTGCTTTGCATTTGGAGCTGGGAAGGTGTTGCTAACACCCCAATGTTTTGGCTACCATAGCAGCAGAGCTGTCTCTCCAGCACTCCACCCCAAGAGAAGGCTGAACACAAGCAAAATCCATTTTCTGTATACCTGTACTTATTTAATAAACCAGGTAATTTCAAGAACTGTTCATGGGCACTGCAGCTTCACCACGCCCTGTACAGGGCCAGGGGTTGGACTTAATGATCCTTGTGGGTCCCTCCCAACTCAGGATATTCTGATTGCATGCCAAAATCTGACTATAATCATTAGAATGGTCCAGGCATATTCAGATTTTCCCAAGTCAGCACAAGCTGTGCAGGTTTCAGTAATACACAAGGGCCAGGAATCACTCCCAATGCTGAATATGGAGGAAGTTTCCTGGTTTTAGAGGATGAGTGAGTTCATTTCTTGTGTCTTGGCCCGTTGGCCTCAGGAAAAGTGATCAGACTGTTATAGCCTAAGGTTCCTGCCCTTGGTCAGCTTGTGGCTGTGTGGGACTCTTCTGCCCCCAAAGCACAGCCCAGGGCCTGTCCTGATGTGCCTTTCTGAGCTCCCATGACCCTTTTACACATCCAAATCCTCCTCCCCTCATCCAGCCCATTGCCAGAGGCATCCTCCTACATTTCCTGGTGACACTGGGAGCCACCTCTGTAAATCCAGCCGTGCCAAGGCTCAGACACGACCCTGCAATAGCTCACCCTGTAAAACTGTCAACACAATCCCTGGAAATTTTGGCCAGGGCCAACTAGATGGACGTAGCCACGCAGAGTTGAGCCTTGCCAGCTGGCCAAGGGCTGCTTCATTTCATGATACAAAACCAGAATCCATCCCCTGCCATCCACATGGAGCAGCTTTTCCCACAGAGCTCAGAGTGGGCTGTGTTTTAACAGCAGGAACATCCCCTCTTCTTCCTCCTGGTGGGCTCCTGCAGCTCTTCCCCAAAGGTTATTTGACCACATTTGGTGGATTTGGCTCCTCAAAAAGGCTCTTTGGCACAGGGACAGCAGTGACTTTGACCCGAGCAGTTCGTGTGCTGCTGTGACATACGTAGTAAATAAGCATGAGGGTAATTATACCAACAGGAATTCTGGGAGCCCTGCCAGGAGGGAGGGGACAGCCAATCCTTTGTGCACTAAAAAAAGAAAAAAAAAAAAAAGAATTAAAAAAATCACCCCAATCCCCCTCCCAATCCCAAATTAGTTCTATCTCTTGAAGCCGTGATGTGACTTAGAACTAAAAATACACACAAATACACACACTCGTATATAAAAATAGCCAGCATTCAAAAAAGAAAAAAAAAAAAAAGAAAAAAAGCCCAAAGTTAGGCTCCTGTATCCAAAATTAAGCTCTTAAATAAATAAATTAGCCTGATTTTCAAAAGCACGGAGCAGTGAATGGTTTTCACTCACATAAGAGGAAGCATCGTGTTGCTGAAGATTGAAGATCAGGCCTGAATATGGATTTAAAAGTCTAATTATAGAAGCCTGTTTGCCACCAGCTTGACCGGGAACAACGAATTTCGGGTGAAATGACATTGATTTTTTTTTTTCTTCATTCTTCCTAAGTTGTCTACCCTTAAACAGTGTTAAGAAAGGTTTGAAAGACCCTCAAACAAGTAAATAAAATACCACAATGAAACAGATGAACTGGAATAAAACTGTTTACACCAGTTCTCTACATTGGTGTTTGGAAATAGGGTTAAGAATGATCAGTGTTGGAGCTGGGTGAAACTTTATGTTGATTAATTAAGTAGGTATTCATTACTTGTTGAAAGCCCACAAGGTGGAAATATTACTTTTCCCAGTTATTCTCACAAGCCACTGGCATCAAGAAGGAATGGAATCTTAGTTCTTCCTTTCCTTTTTTTGCCAGATTTGGGTCTGAAGGATGCTGAAGACAGAGCACCATTTTTTTTTTCATGGCCTGAAGAGGAAAAAAAAGGAAGTTCATTTACTTCCAGCTGCAAATGGTCCTTGGAGCTGCTTTGCTCACGCTGCCCAATATTTGCCAAAGGGTTCCTGAGGTCACACTCCCATAGGGTAGGGACAGATTTGTCCTTTGGGGTCAGATTGGGCAGGGCTGGGATTTATGCTGTGAAGGAATTGTGTCCACCCTGGATGGAGGAGCATCAGCAGGTAGGGCTGTACTTCACTCATGTGGTGTTTAGAGGCAGGGGACAGCACTAAAAAATCTGGGGTTTGATGCCAAAAAGCTTTGAGAACAACTTTTCTGCCCTCTGACTCAGTTTTCCCCATCCATGGAAGAGGCACAATGCAGGTGACCTTTGCCAAAGGCTGTGGGCTCAGCAGTCAGGGAGAACTTGGTGTTTGTGCCATTGCCACTGATGGAGACAGGATCAGGACACTGTGTCAATCCCATGTATTTGAATATTTTTCCATGCATTCTCCCTCCATGGATTGCTGTCATGTCCCCTTTCTGTGGCCAGTAAGAAAAATTTATGCTTAAACTGTGGATGGTGGTGAATCCCTAGCGATTCACCCTAAACCCAGAGATCCAGGAGAAATCATTGGAGGACATTGTGTCCCTTCTGATCATTTCTTCTTAATCTTTTTGAGTGGCCCAGTTGTCATTGTTGCAGTTTGGTTCAGCCAGCCTGGAGGGCTGGGAAAAAAGTAAAGATGGTCTTAAAAACAACCCAAAACTGGAGACAGCTGCTGGGAACAGCAGTGGGGAAGAGTAGAGGTGTAGGAAATGTGAACTGTGAGAAAGTTCACTAAAAGAAATTTTTTTTCTGGAGAAAAGGAGGTTCAGGGGGGACCTTCTTGCCCTCTTGACAGGAGGGGACATCCAGGGGGGGATCGGGCTGTGCTCCCAGGGAACAGGGACAGGATGAGAGGGAACAGCCTCAAGTTGCACCAGGGAAGGTTCAGGTTGGACATCAGGAAGAATTCCTTCAGGGAAAGGGTTATCAGGCATTGGAAGCAGCTGGTCAGGGAGGTGGTAGAGCCTTCATCTCTGAAGGGACTTAAAAGCCACGTGGATGTGGCACTTGGGGACATGGGTTAGTGGTGGCCTTGGCAGTGCTGAGGGAATGGTTGAACTCAATGAGCTCAAAGGTATTTTCAAACCTTAATAATTCTATGATTCTGTGGAACTGTGATGTTTTTTTAATCTGGAGGAATGAAAGGTTTACATGGCAACTATGTGCAAACAGGTAAAACACTGCTGCAGGCTGAAAACCAATAAATTCTTCTTGACCGTGGCTGAGGTGATGAGAAATGAGTGGTTTAACCTTCCAAAGAGGAGTTTAGATTTTGTATACCAGCAGGAATGGGAGCTTCTGGGGAGGGACTAGAGGACAGATTTGGTGGAATTTGGCAGAGGTGATGGTGCCTTTGCCCCTGGGCAGCACTTTACGGGCACCCCCACTTGGCTTTTGCTGGCCCTGTGTCACTGACATTACAAAAGCCCATTGCATTCTCCTTTTCTCTGCCTTCTCCTTGAGCCACAACACTCTCCTTGACTTCATCTTTCCAGCTAAACTGCATATATTTAATTCCTGGGTGAAGGGAAGGCAGGATGCCTGCGTCGTGCTGCAGCTCCTGGGGTTGGGGTGTTCCATGGAAATGCCAAGTGCAGGTGGTGGATTTGGGCGTGTTGGAAGAGCAGGTGCTCCACGGCCATTTCCATCCCGCTCGGGCTGTGCTGTAGATGTCACACCAGTGTCACCAGTGTCGTATGTGACCGGCGTAGCATTTTCTCGAGTGTCGAGCCCCATCTGGTGGCTTTCCTGGTCTTTTTTTTTTTTTTTTTTTTTTTTTTTGGTGTCCTTGCAGTTCTCTTTCGGGATTTTTCGCTTGCCAGCTGCCAGCAGGCAGGAGGGACAAGATGCTGGATAAAGTGCAGTGCATGCAGAGCTGCCTCTCTCCCAGCTCCCGGTCCCTGGGTGTAATTGGGAGATCCAGAGGCTGTCCAGGCTCACGTCCTTTCCCTCCTGCTCTCCCTGGCTGTGCAGTCTCGCCCGAGTAGCAGGGGATGATCTAATCGTTTTGGCCAAACCCCAGCTTGTGCTGTGAGCTGCTCTCAGAGCCTCCAGAAGGCGCTTCATCCCACTGCCAGGCTGGCAGCAGCGCTGGGACAGATGAACAGTCCCGGGAGGGGACATTTCCAACTATTGACTGGCTCAGATGAGCAGCTTTAGGGTCAGCGTTAGGTGAAATGATTCCCATCTCAAACGAGGTTACAGCCACTGCTCAGGATGAGAAGGAAGAAGACTCAATATTAGATTGTCAGTCCCTGGAAGTGTCCAAGGACAGGCTGGATGGGGCTTGGAGCAACCTGGGATAGTGGAAGGTGTTCCTGCCCATGGCAGGGGGGTGGAACAAAATCATCTTTAAGGTCCCTTCCAACTCAAACCATTCTGGGATTCTGTGATATCAACAGGCATTGGAAAGGACCCTGTTAGGGGTCTTTTCTCAAATGCCATGAGTCCTGAGACAGAGGTAATGGTAGAGCCATGCCTGTCCATACACAAGACACCTTCTTCTACCCCAAACTGTCCAGGGTCTCAAAGCTGACCAGTGACAAGCTGTGGCCTGTGACATCCCTGGATCACACACGTGCTGCATGTGAAGGTGGTGTCTCGTTGCTCCATCCATGATGAAATAGTGTGAAATCATAGAATCACAGAATATTCTGAGCTGGAAGAGACCCACAAGGACTGGCAAATTCCAACTGCTGGACAACTTCATGAATCCCACAATGAGCCTGAGAGCATGGTCTGAATACTTCTTGATCTCTGGGGTCTGTGAGAGAAACTCCCTACCAGAGTCCTGAAGGGGTTTAGATGGTCTGTCAAGCAACTTCCAAGTGTTAGGAATAGCATTTTTCATGTGGGTTCTCTTCTTGTGATGAAAATTAACTGAGGGAGTCATTTTCTTGTGCTCCCAGGCTTCACATTTGGGTGGTACCAGTTAAAGTCTTCCCACCCTTGCAACACCAAATGCATTTGATTATATGGTTTTGTTCTCAGGGTGGTGTCCAGTCTAAGGTTGGGCTTGATGATCTGGGAGGTCTTTTCCAACACTAACAATGAGCCAGATTCTAAAAGTCCTCTTTAGATCTGACAGGTGGGAGAGGAAGAACTGTGCAAACCCTGACATCTCCCCAGAACTCCATTTTCCCCCCTGTCCTGGTTTAGGGCAAATTTGGGAGGAAACCTCCAAATGGGGTTCCTCTGGAGAGCAAACCCAAATGGTCCTCTCCCCCAGCCAGTCTGGGAAAAGAACTTCTGTCACCCTGAATTTTCCTGCTTTCCAGTGTTTGTAGTTTGTAGCAAAGGTTCTCATGCAACTTCATATAAACTATGTAAATATTTAAAACCTATCTATTTTGTTTACATATTTCTCCTCGCAGAGAAGGAATGTGATTGATGGTGAATTTTTTTTTTCAATTTTTTTTCTATTTTAATTATTCGACTCTATTCTTATATACATTTGTACAACAGGCAAGAGATTGGTTACACAGATCACCACCTCTTTGACCTGGATGGAGAACATCACCATCAATCATATTTCTCCTCCCAGAGGAGAAATATGTAAACACAATAGATAAATTCTGAAAAAATATACATTGTTTTCTTGAAGCTGCACGAGAATCTGCACTGCAAGATTTCAAACACTCGAAATCAAGAAAACGGAGGGCGACAAACTTCCTCTGAGGAAAGTGGAAAAAACAATTTATTTAACTAACTAAGACCCTCACAAACAGGTTTTGCTGCACCCCAGCATCTCACAATCAGCTTTTCCCCTCCTGTTTCCTGCAGGTATATCCTGCAGGTCTATGTCCAGGAAAAGAACTTCCTCAGAGAAAAGTGGGAAAAACTATTTATTTAACTAACTAAGACCCTCACAAACAGGTTTTGCTGCACCCCAGCATCTCACACCCAGCTTTTCCCCTCCTGTTTCCTGCAGGTATATCCGAACCATGTACCTGGGGATCCAGAGCCAGAGGCGGAAGGAACACCAGCGGCGTTTCTACTGGGCTATGATGTACGAATATGCAGACGTGAACATGCTGCGCCTCCTGGAGACCTTCCTCGAGAGCGCCCCTCAACTGGTGCTACAGCTCTGCATAATGATCCAAAAGAACCGTGCAGAAACATTACCATGTAAGTGCCTTCCCCTCCCCTTCTTCCCCCCGCCGCGCCTTTCCAGTCTTTCCTCTCTGACCCCAGTGCCCAGCAGCTGATGGATGTGTTGATCAAATCCCGCCTTGCCTGGGGGCTGCCGATTTTGGGACGAATCTCTGCTGAGTTGGCTGGGTAAAACTTCTCTGCTCGTTCATCTGAGGGCGAAATAGGAAAAAAAAAAAAAAGTCAGTGTCAAGGAAAAGACGGGATTCAGCTCTTCCACGCCCAGGCCAGGATAAAGGAATGATGGTGTTGTCAGGAGGAGGCAAGCAGGCTCTGCTGCTGTGGCACCACTCGTTTGTCACTTGGCACTGGGGGAACACGATCATTCCCTGCCTCAGTTTCCCTCCTTGCATAATTAGGGTGATAAAAGTGGCCAGATTTGAGTTTGTGTCGTGAGGGCAAATGGCTCAATGCCTATGCAATGCTCTGATGGCGTTAAGTGTAAAAAAAAGAGGGATTCTTAACAGCTAAATGCTGTAGGCCCTTTTCTGATGAGTGCCCAGGAATTAAGGTCTTGTCATTGATACTGTGGTTCTCACCAAGCCCAGGAAAAGAGAAGGGGAAGGCAGGGGAAGGGACTGTGTAGGAACAGGGATGTAGTGGAGGTTTAATTGCAAAGGCAGACAGATGAGACGAGGCTTGGAAGCCACCACAGGGAATATTTTGCCAATTCTGGTGCCCGCCACTGCTTTGATGTGCTGAGCATGGGGCATCTGTCCAGCCCTGTCCCAGCCCTGACATGAGCAGTTCTCCCACCCAATGGCCATGCTGAGGGTGACCAGCCTGAGGAATTACCATCCTTTCCAAGGACCAACAGTGGAGCTGCTGGGTTATACAGCCCCTGCTCAATTCATGCACCACGGGTGACACTCAGCTTCCCAAAGCCAGCCTGGTTGGGGCGTGTAATTTCTGAGGAGTTTTTGGAGCTGAGGTGGGAACTGAGATTGGAATTTGCTTTGGGGTTAAATGTCGCTGGCTTTGCCAAGGTCACCACTATCTACAGCATCAAGGAAGGCCAACCACTCTCCCTTTGCTCTGTATTTCCAGAGCCTGTCCATCACAGTTGTTTATAGAGGCCTCCCTCCTCCTATTTATGCAGTCTTTTCTTGAAACCTCTCATCATGAGCTCTCCAGGCCTCCAAAGTGCTGACATGATGAATATGCCTTTCTACAACTCCTGCTAGAATGGCTCACATTTGCCAGCCCCCCCCTTTTTTTTTCCCTGCTGCTTCTAACGTTATTAACCCGACTGAAAATGCAGAAATCACAGCCCGGGAGGTTTGCCAGGGCGTTCTGCAGATTGTCGGACTCGCCGCAGAAAGCGCCGGGTGAAGTTTGTTGGCCTCCGTTGTGCTGCGAGTCAGACAACGCGGGAGGAATAATCCCTCCAGGCTTTCAAATCCGTGGCTCCTCCACTTTGCCACTTCCAGGCAACGGCTGCCTAATCCACTGAAGGAGCTGCATCATTTTTTTTTATTTATTTTTTTTTTTCCAGCATTCCCCCTTCCCCTCCCTTCCCCGGGCTTTGCAGTTCCTCTGCTCCTCCAGCGCGCCGAGCCGGCTGCGCTCTCTTCCAAGGCAGCGCACGTCCCCGCCTGCCTCCCCGAGCCCTGGAGGGCTCTTTGCTCGCCACGCTCCAGCAGCCGAGCTCGCCGGGTCCCCAGCGCATCGTCTCCCTGCATCCCTCCCCGCCTGTGCCAGGGATGCGGGCGTTGATGGATGAGAGCGCCGGAGCTTGCTCAGCGCTCCTTGACTCTCCGGTGCAAGGTTTCCTAGAGCTCTCCTCCATGCCCGTTCAGGTCTTCTCTTTTCCTCCTCCTCCCCCTCCTCCTCCTCTTCCTCCTCCCGGCCGGTCCGTAATTATACAAAAGCAAATGAAATGCTGAGAGGAGCCGTTGTGAAAGGGAGCATCAAAGATTTTTTTTCCCTTAAAGCAGGCGGAAAGCAAAGGGAGATGGATACTGTTAGGAAGGCAGTGTGTTTAAAAATTAAATCAAGTCTCTCCTTGGCTCATCGAGTCCGTGGGAGCGTGGCTCCTTCACAGGAAGGGGCCAGTTCTGCTTTTAAACAAGGGACGGCATCAGCTGCATCCCTGAGGGATGCACACTGGAAAAACAGACCAGGGAAGGGCTTCAAAGACCGGGTACAGCCCCTGCTGGTGTGTTCAGACTCCAGCTGCTTCCATACATCCCCCACAGACTCTTATGGATTCATTTAGTGCCAGACAAGGTCAGTTCACCGTTTCCTGTGGCATACATCCCTCCTCCAAGCCCCAGCCCTCCCTGCTCTTTAGATTGTAATGCCAAGCCCAGGCTCCTCTTTTCCCCAAATAGGTCAACTTCTATTTAAGGAGCTTTAGAAAGGGAGTTATTGGAATGGCTATCAGGAGGCTTTGCTTTTGTCTCCTAATTCCTGTGTTAAGAGAGCTGTTGGGGGAAAGAAGACTGAACACCCTGGAGGTCTTTACTCAGACCCAGAGCATCTCCTCCAAAGAATTTCTGCCACACAGCATGGTGATAGAAAGGGCTGATCTTGGAAGGAGGAGTAGAAAAGGGTACAATCAGGATAATGCTTAATTTCCTGGGTTTCAACCTGTTGGGTGGGTGGAAGAAACAAAAACCTCATCATGTCTTGCAAGAACTATTTGACCATGAGAGGAACCTGTGTGAGAGGGTTGGGTGGGACCTGTGTCTGTTGTTCCTTCAGCACTCAAAGAACGGAACAGTTTCACCCAAAAGTGAGATCCCTGGGATTTCATGAGGGTCAGGATTCATTCCTTCACCATATCCCCAGCACAAGGCAGAGCAGATCCCAGCTTAGCTGAGGAACAACAAAAAGAGCACTGAGAGGAAAGAAGTGCACACCTGTGCACTCCACCAGGTGGGCAGTGGAAGGGGCATGTTGAGAGCCTGAGCTGGAGTTCTTTGGCTGGTGGAGCAAATGGAACAACATCAGCTCCTGAATATCCATACAGAAGGAGCCAGTGTAGGTAGGCAGGCCCTCTGTGAAGGATTAATCTGCTCCAACCACAGCTGGGTGCCCCAAAACAGAGTCAAGAGAAGGAGAGGGGAAAAGGATGGATCCAACACATGGAACAGCTCCTGTCCAAAGCAGCTGAAGGAGGTGGGATGAGATGCTCAAACTCCAGCAGCACCTTTCTCCAGGGAATCTGATGCATTTACACCTATCATTAGGGTTAGGCTGCAGGAGAGGAAGGGATGCTGGAGATGATGCAGCATTGTCCCTCAGTCACCCTGACTGTGTCTGAGGTTTAGGAGAGGATAAAAGGGCGTCCATCTCTCAGACTCCTGGGCAACAATGGCCAGAGGACTGCCCGTGATTTAAATCATGTATTTGCAGGGGAAAACCTAACATTAGCAACAGAAAAAGCTCAGCAACACAGATCCTCATTCCCTAATCACTCCCAGCAGATAATGCACCTCACTCCTTGCAGAACAAACCATCCTTAACTCCCTTCACCCCGCAGAGGTGGGAAGGAGCAGATCAAATCAGCTTAAAGGAGACACCCAACCTCTATGCAGGCAGGGAGGTGAGAGGGATTCCAGTTTTTCTGGCATAAATCTCCTCTTAAAGAGGTTTGCTTCCACTTAATTTTTTTTTTTTTTAATTTCACATGGCTTCTTTAAAGCTTAATGAGATTTAGCAGAAGCCCAAAGTTCTTCCACTCATGTCACGAGTTCTTCACGCAAAGATTTCTGCCTGCATGAGGCTGCAGTTTTCAGCACAGGGTCTCTCCCTCCACAAAAAAAGCCACATCTCTCCACAGATGCTGTGTCCACCTCCTCGATAACCCTGCAGTTGATCTGAAACAGATTTGCAGCATAAGCCTTCCTTTTGCAAAGTCCTGCTGGAATCTTGGGGATTTTGGGAGGTGTCTGCACTCTTCACAGCCCTCAAAAGTAGGCTGAAGCTGCTCATCTATTTAAGGAAAAGCAAAATTAACTTGTGGGGTTTGGGGGGGGGGGTCATCTTTTTAAGCAGGGTGATACAAATTAAGCATTAAAATGGATTTCAGACATCCCAGCTACAGAGGTGTGCTGGCTGCAGAATTACCCTGGAGGAGTGTGCAAATCATCTTGTCCCTCCCAAAGAAAAGTCCTATTTTTTAATCATGTTCTCCCTCGTCTGTACCATGTCTGGGGAGCATTTATTATCATTTATGATCCCTTTTTGCAGGAGCAAACTAGAGATGATTTTCCCTGTCACTTAGTTTAAAAGACTCAACTGGTCAGCTGAGTTAGAAAGGGACCTTCAGCCTGCAGGTGTTCAGAAAAGTGATTTTCAAGTGACATCAACACTGGCCTGAACGTAACTGAGGAGACTAAAATCCCCAGGTCTCCAGTGAAAGTGGAAAAAAGACTCATGAGATTTGAAATTTCATCCTTTTCACCACTCGAAGGAGCACTAAAAGTTAGTGCAAGACCCTCCATGGTGGCCTGGGTTAAACAGGTGTGTCCAACAATGTTCAAACAGGAATCCAAACCCCTGAACCCAATCTCTGTGTCCTCACAATACAAAATTGTCCCCATTTATGCAGAGTCCCATAATCTCATTAAAAAAACAGGGTTCATTCTACGCAGACACCAGATCCCATGGGGATCAGAGCAAAATTCAACAGACATCTGCAGATTCTGTGGGGGAAAGTCCTATTTCTGCAAAGCAGAAATCCTCTTCCTGACTAGTGCATTTTTCCTAAGATCCACCAAGAGAACTTCACTGTATGACTGAAAAAGTCTTTGCCTTATAAAGTTCTCAGGAGATGGGGTGGGGACAAGATCTACCAGAGCCACACTCTGGGCTTTGGCTCAGGTTCTGAGGCAGATCATGAGAAAAGAGAGATGCTAAAACTTTGCCCAAAGGCAGATATTCTTTTTTTTCCCCTTTTTTCTCATCTCATTCGATGGGGATTAAAAGAAGTGGGAGACATCCCTCACCCAGGCTTGGTTTCCTGTGACGGAAGAGGCACAAGCAGAAAAGCAGTTGCCATGGGGGAAAGGGACCCCACCAGTGGTGTGCTTGTGGGCAGGGAGGATCTGGGGTGATCTGCCCTGAAAATTTGTCCTGACTCCACCAGAGTTTCCCTTTAAATGTTCACCAGCAGCCCAAGGAGGCCCAGATAGCTCTGAACTCATACAGCAGTTCACCTGGGAGGCCACTCATATGACTCCAGGGCTCTGCCAGGCTGGGGCATATGGCTCTGTTCCTGCCTTCCCACCAAAGCCGGATGACAGGGAGCAATTTGGTGCCCTGCTGGAAACGAGCCTCTGGTCCCCGGCCAGCTCCCAGCAGCATCAAAAAGCCATCTCCACAGTTGGCAGTGGCACTGAGGACGCCTTGCTCTGGCATGCTGAGAGCAGGCCAAGCCTCAGGCACGCTGGCATGGGACAGCTTGTCCCATCATCAGCCGTATTGTCCCAGCGCCGTGGGATCCAGGAGCTTTCAGAGCCAGGGACAGGCGCTTTTTTTTTTTTTTTTTTTTTTTTTTTTTTTTCCATTTTTCCAATGGGATTTGGAGCCAGCCCAAAGAGAGACGTCATCCCTTCGCCCATCCCCACCTGCAGCTTCTCTCTCCACCACCTTGCCATGTCTCTCTGGCTCTTATTTTTGGAGCGCTGATAAAAAAACCTCCCCGTCTGTTCCGTACCACGTGTCACCGTCACACACAGGACACTGCACAGCCAGGAAAGATGAGTCACCATTCACGGGACAGAGCTGGCAGGGGGCCAGTGCTGCCAATTTTAGGCTTTGTCAGACTGTGGTAATCACTTGGGAAGGGGTTACATCATCAGAGCACTACAACAAGCATTAGCTCATGCTGTTCCCGGGAGCTGGGGGCCAGCCAGGAAACTGAGGCATGGAGAGAGGCTCTTTGGGTTCTTGTCAAGCAGAGTCCAGGCAGGAAATTCAGGCTTTTTTTTTTCTTTTTTTTTTTTTTCTTTTTTTTTTTTTGGTAATTCCATGCTGCAGGCTTTCTGGAGATACACCTCTCATGGGAAGTTTGGGATTAGAGCATAGGAAAAGGTGATGTTGGTTCATGAAATACATGGAAATTCAATTCTTTTTACCTTCAGGTTGCTCTAGTGCAGGATTATTGTCAGGCATCTAGGAGAGCACAGATAAACAGGGAGCTCATAGGCTCTGGGATGTGCAAAAAATCGTGGAAAAGATTTTTCCCTGCTGGGCAGGGACTGCTCTGTGTTTCTGCCCCTGATGGAGGGGGAGCAGTTCAGGTTGATGCGACTCAAAATCAATGAATTCTGAAGGAAAGAATTCTCCCACTTCAAAAACCATTAATTGTTTTTTAATGATTAGCTTGGGGTGACAGTTCTGAGTCTGGGCATGCAGCAGAATTACTGAGTCAGTAGAAATCTCCTGAAATGGCTTTTGTCCTAAGTGGCATTTGACCAACCTCCTGCTCTCAGTGCCCTCAGAACATCCATGTCTCCACACAGAAGGTCACTGAGGGGGGAAAGCCTCTAGGCACAGGAGCCCCTGTCTGATGTACATCAAGGTCCCAAAAATGCTTGCAAAAGGCAAAAAAAGACCCAGGAGATAAGCCAGGATGAGCACGACTTAATGTGCAGACACCAAGTTCTGACCTGCTACCCATCACATAGGTCTGTGCAGAGTGTACAAGACGTGGGAAGCAGAGGGAGAAAGAGTTTCCTGCTGTTATCCTTGGAAATCAGTGTCCCTGGTGCCTTCAGCTACCCCACTGCGAGACAGCACCAGCTGCACCACATCCGTTTTTGTCACTTTGTCACTCCCCCTCGCAGGAACACTCTGCCAGACTCTCCTCACTGATGCCAGCCCTGTGAATTCCCCAGGAATATTGAGACGCTCCTTCTTTTCCAGAGACCAGTCCCCTCCTCTGGGATTATGCTGAGGCATCTCCACCAAAGGCCCCCTACACAACATCAGAGGTTTATAAACCATAAGGTTACAAAGTGTGCACTGCTGGCACATCTCTGGATGGAGACCTCTTTCTTTGACCTGTGAGTTGATCAGAACTGGGTCCCTTCCTCTTTCCCATCAGGCCAAAATCATTCCCAGACCTGGGATGAAGTTATTTCCCTAATTGCCTGCAGGCTTTTTCTGTGTCCAGGCCAAGCCATCCAGCAGAGGAGGTTATCAGGATCCCTGTTTGGTGCTGTCACAGACCCTTTGAAGCATTGCCTTGATGTTGTCTCATCTCCAAGGAACAGCCCATGGGAGCTGAGGAAGTTCCCTCACAGGGCCCTGGCAGGAGATGTTGCTTTCCCAATCTGGGGATAAGTCTGTTGGGCTTCATCCCTGCTGATAAACCAAAACACATCAGAAACATGAGCACTGCCACCAGATCTTGTTCATCCTCTGCTTCACTTATCAGCACAGCTCTTGGCACATTTTTAGCTCCCGGCAGCCAACACCAACCCAAACAATTCCCATGCTTGGCTCAGGTGATGGCAAGAACAATTCCCACCAAGCACCCTGTTTTGGAGGCTGGGACAGAACATAGCAGTCAACAGAATTAGGCTTGGCTTAGTTGCTGATTTCTGGGCACAGGGTCCAAAACTGTTCCAGATCTGTGCTAAGGAAAAAGGGATTCTTGTGGTTGCTCTCCAAAGCAGACAGTGGAACTCCTTGGGCTTTCCTTTCCAGCACTGAGGTGCTGCTCCCTTCTTTTTCAGAGTATTTTAGCCCCCACTTGCAGGATTACAACATCCTTTCAACTTGTTGTAGGCAGGTTTACATCTCTCCCAATGGCTTTGGTCCTCATCTGAATTAAAACAGAAAAAATAAAGAGTGACAGGATAGAGGTGCTGTAGCAGTTGTCAGATTGCAGTGTTAAAATGCACATATATTATACATATTTGTGGAGTCCTGTTGTTTCATGCCAACAATCCCTACTCAGAAGATAGAAATGAGTGAGAAAAGATTTCATGCTAAATGGAGCCATGTGTTGTTTTTCTTAGCAAAAGGGTTTGGTTTGTTTTTTTTTTTTTTCCACCATTTCAGTGCATTCCAGTAGTTCCTTAAGCTGCGTTTCTCTTCTAAGTGTTTCTAACAGTAGAGTTCAAATATCATTAGGTGTGAAAAATCTCAGCGTAGGAGGCTCCTTCTGATATTTTCAGGATTCAAACTGGAAGCAGCCCTGCTGGATTTGATACACTCAAAAATCTCAGCAAAGAATTGGCCACTAGAAGTTGTAACTAAAGTGCCCTTCACAAAGAACCAGCTGTTGAATGTGAAATGTGACTTTTTGTCCTCCAAGAATAACCCCTCTTGGATTTTGCCATCTTATTCTTACCAGTTGAAGTAACCACATTTGGGGTGGGGGAGTTGTGCCTGTTGTTCTAGAAAGACTATTTTAATTAGCAAAGGGACAAAAACTGAGTTCTCAGCAGGAAATAGCATTGGAAGCTTCTAGAGATGGTTGTGTTCCTGTTCCTGCCAGGTTTGTGTGACTCCCCTGCCCTCTAACATTGCCTACAAAGATGGATTTTGCTCTGCTTGCACAGAGTTAAATCTTGCCCTTGCTGGAGGTGTTGTCAGAACATCCTGAAGGAGCATTTCCAATGAAACCTCTTGGGGTCTCTCGAGGAGTTTCACATCCTCTCATCTGTGGCTGTTCACTTCTAGGGGCTCAGGTGGGGTTCTTTTTCAGTGTCATTCTGAGGCAGCACTTAAAGGCTTCAGATTAACAGGGATTTAACTGACAAGTCTTTATAATTACAGTGATGACTGTGTAGAGGGTACCTCGGCCTGAAAAGAGTGGCAATTCATGCAGCTTTTGACAAAAATAGACACGAAGAGCAGTTCTCATGCTCTATTTCCAAACAAGCTAATCTGTGGCCGGGAAATCCTGGCTGCTGCTTTCCCAGCACATTTTTAATGCAGAATTAACCCAGGTGATTGGTGCCTGGAGGGATTTAGAGCAAGCTCGGAGCAGACCATCTCTCCTTCATGTCTGTGGGTCATTAGAAGATAGAGAGGCACACGGTTGTTGATTCTGGGTTTCTCTATCAGCTTCAGTGCCTGCTCACCTGAGAGTCAGGGAGTTGTGGGATTCATGATCTCCAGAAGATGCACTGGGAAAAGGTGAACTTGGACGTGGTGAGAAGATCCTAGAGAGATTTTGGCACTTGAGTCCTTGCTGCTGCAATGTGTGTTACTGGTCCACATGAACCCCAATTTAAGTGATAACAGCAGTTCTTCTAATTGGAAACACCATCCATGCAGCCCCACATTGACACTGAAAACACCATCAGTAAGATTAATAGAAGTTCTGATTCCAAAAATCCCAAAGGAAAGGACTGTACTGCATGAACATCCTTCAGCACCTGCTGAAGTGGGGGTTCTTTCAGTGAGAGAAAAAAAAAAAATCTGCTTTTGCTGAAAAGAAAACAACAAATTCTTTCCACTCCATTTTCTTAACATTTAGGGGAAGCTTCGAAACGGAAGAGCCATTTCAAACTAAATAGTGTTGTGTTATAAATACTTTTATATCATTTATGCCCACACCAACAGGAGCTCCAAAAGCAAGACTGTGTGTGTCTTTCTGTTCCCTGATTGCCTCCAGCTTCTTTAGGGCTGAGTCAAATCACCAAACTCACTCCACATTCCTGAATGGAATTCTTTGACATCAGTCATGCATTGTTCCCCCTGAAAAGTGAGTTTGTGTGTTGTCATTTCCTTGAACTCCACCATTAGAGTCCCACCAGAGGCTCTGGTGGCTGGGTGGAGTTGTTTCAGAAGAGGCTGCTCTGCAGAAGGCACGATTCATCTGTAATTCTACCAATGGATTCACACTGACATTTTCCTCAGGCATAATTTTGGGAGCATAGCTGAGACCAGATTCCTGGAAGGATTACCCTTTCCTGATAAAATAACATTTTTCTGGCAGAAACCTGTCCCCACACCTGGATTACACTTTACCTAAGCTCTACCTGCCATGCCTGGGCTCCCCAGAGCTGTCCAGACACAGCAGCCACCTGGACTAATTTACTCTGCCCAGCCTGGAAAATCTGATAATATGAGAACCTTCATCTCCAGGTGCTGAAGAGTTGAGCCAAAGGTCTTCCACATTATTTTTAACATGATGAAAGGGATTATACCATGGTTGTGATAAACAGAGGACTGTGATCAGATTTTTTCTATACCTGTAACACAAACAGTGTTGCAGCCCAAGCACTGGCACTCAGGTGATTATGCTAAATTGGTCTCTGGTAGAGTTTTGTCTGCCAGCCCTTTCCCAAAGCTTTCCCAAGCATGAGAAAACAAACACACATAGTCCAGGAACCATTCCCATCAGGCAGATTGGATTGAATTCCTGAGGGATTTTAACAGGATGGGCATGGCAGATTCTGCCAGCTGGGCTCAGGGTCAACAAATAATCCTGTTTCTCATTTGGGGTTCAGATACCACTACCAGGTTCTTTTCCCATATGTCCTTCTCCTCTCTGATGGTTTTTATGAGCCAGTCTGTGGTGACAATTCACCACACAGGATCAAAGACCCCAGTCAGCCAAGTGAGTTGAGGCTTGTTTGTGGACCTCTGCTTACACAGGGGCTGAGATTTCCCCTAAGTTCTGCCAGAAATGTTCCAGCTCTGGAACAGGTGTCAGCAGCTTCCTTTCCTACATAACTAGGTAAAACCTGATATACCTGCAGTTCAGCATCCTGGGAAAGGGGCAAGGCTGTTATGGAAAGCAAAAAGT
Source organism: Trochalopteron elliotii (assembly GCA_024734555.1). Classification (NCBI taxonomy): domain Eukaryota; kingdom Metazoa; phylum Chordata; class Aves; order Passeriformes; family Leiothrichidae; genus Trochalopteron; species Trochalopteron elliotii. Next base: position 125,809 of record JANPWX010000677.1, read on the forward strand.
GGATTTTCATGCTCATGATGTTGAGACCAGCCTTCTTCTCAATGATGTAACAGAGGGATACTGTCTTTCTCCTACCACTTGAGGATGTTGGTAGCTCTGTCTGGCTGTTCTAGGATGTCCTCTGACTGACCATGGCACCCTTCTCCCATCAGGAGGGTGCTGGGGGCTTGTTTTACCTACTTGGCCTTCAGTGGTATAAATCCATTGTGTCGTGCCACTTGAATATGCCCATATCATGTTGGGTCTGTCAGCTTCTGCTCTGCAGGAGCCACTGTGGGCTGTTCTGCTCATCTTGGGGCCAGGAACAGGTTTCAGCAGTCCTCCTTTCTCCTGTCTTCACCTTGCTGAGAGTGTTCCCATCTGAGCTCTTGTGGGGAGTTGGATGCCAAACCACTGTTACCTCCTGTTCATCTTACCACGTTTTTCTTCAGTTATTTCAGTTTGAAATAACCAGTTATTTCCATTTGAACCCCATCCCTGGAAGTGTTCAGGGCCAGGTTGGATGGGATCTCAGCAAGCTGGGAGAGTGGAAGGTGTCTCTACCCATGGCAGGGGCTTGGAACAAGATGAGTTTTAAGGACCCTTCCCTCTCCAACCATTCCATGATTCACCAGGAAGAGTCAATGGAGAGATAGAGGCATTTCCAGACAACTCATCCTATGTCTCAGACAGCATTCCTGGGGTGAAATAAACACTGAGGCACGTGATGGACAGGGCATCTTCACACAGAGGGTTTTAGAACAGTGGGGAAGCTTTGCCAATCCTGATGTGGTGAGCGCTGGCCAACATTTTGAGCAGGAGACTGACACTTCACTGAGGTTATTTGAGGACAAACAGAGGATGGATTATCCCATCTCTGTTTGGCCCGGGGTGCTCGTGCCTCCCACAGCAGGATCAGTCTCTGGCTTGCATCCAGGAGGAGATACAAGACTCGATGGCTGCAGGGTTGGAGCTGGTTTGGAGTGCCCGAGTTCACAGAGGATGTGAATAGGAGGAGACATGACAGAAGCAGCCCAGATAATGAGAGCACAGATCAGATGAGTGTGGCCAGTCACCTCTTCCTGGAGCAGGGAAAAAGGGGGCACTGGGGACAGCTGGAAGGCAGCAGGATGAAAGGGGAGGAAAGCAAAGCCTTTGGGAACACAATCCCTGGTGACCCCATGGATGCTTCCTCAAGGCAGTGCTGAGGTGTGGGCTGGAGGAGGAACTAAGGGGAGATTCAACTTTTCTGGGGTCACTGAGGACATCTTAATTTAGCAAAAGGAAAAAGGTTTAGGAAGCAGCATTTCAGGACATGAGCCAGACTTTCACTGTCGAGGGGTGGGAGGGCAGCTCTCCATGCCAGAGAGATTTTGTGGAGTTGGCCTGGCATGGATTTTCTCACAGTGAAAGGTTTGGGAACACGGATGTGCCTCTGGTCTAACGTGGAAGAGCTCTCCTTGTGCCAGTTTGGACATGGACTATCCTGTACAGAAACTCAACACAAGCCTGGTGTGGGATTCCAGTGGGATTTGGTGGTAGAAGACTTCCTTGTTATCCAGACCTACTTGGAAATCTGTCCCTGAAAGGAGTTACCTTTGTTTCCTGCCTTTCCCATTCATCAGCAGTTTTCTATTTCTTATGGAATGGTTTTGCTGTGTCCAAGTGAGCCAGATCCTGGAGAATGGGGATGTGATACCCCTTGGAGGAAGGTCCCAGATAATCTCCCTAGCAAGGAAGCAAGTGCTGAGGATGTGAAACTCACCCCTTGCCTGATGAAATCAAATTATTTTCCTTTAGAAAAGAGCAAAGGACAGGACACTGGTGTGATGTCTCTTCCCAGTCTCCCCAGCATCAAGATCTGGATTTTCATCCCTGATAATTCCAGCTCTTAGTAGAGCACAGAGGTGTCACATAAATGTGAGGAGGCCATCCCTGGGTCAGACTTTTGCATCATGTTCACAATAGATGGAATAGTTCTCATCTGCCATACTGGACGGGTGGCACACTGGAGAAACTGTTCAAGTGTCCTGAAATCCAGTGAGGAAAATGAATGGCAAAATGGTCTCTGCAGCCCTTTACTATTTATATACTGGCAATGTTCCATAATTTTCCATGTTCAAAGAGACAAATGAAGAGGGAAAATAAAGGAAAAAAGACACAAGTCATTCCTCTGATGAGGAAGAATAAAGAAAGATCAAGCATCAAAATCTATCAAGAAACAATGGGGTCTGATTCTGACCTCTTTTGCTCTGGCACAAACAAATTAAATCAGATTAGAAAAATAAGGGAGAGTGACTTTCAGGCCCCATTGTTACAAAAGCAGGATCTGGCTTGATCTCTTTTGTGTGTATAAAATGCATTTTCACTCTGTGTGCATCAAAATGAAAGCCTGTTCCTCGTCTCCTACTGAGCTTCGGGGAGGAACATGCCACCCAAAGGGGAAAACAGGATAACAGGGTTCACAGCACAGGGGCCTGAGCACCCAGGGAGGGATGAGGATGAACTGAAATGTGGCACTTGGCATTAAGCAAGAGCTGCCTCTGCACAGGGGCTGAGGGAAGGTTTCGTGTCAGGCTCAATATTTGCCATCCTGCTCACCCGGGAGAAATGTTGGTATCTTCCCATTTTGTTTTAGTGGAGTCTTAAGGAGAATTAATGTCAAAAAAGAAATAGAGCACTGTTTAGGCATAATTTTCAACGTTAAAGGGACAGGCACCACAGGAAATGCTCAGGGAATGTGCTACAGCAACTGCATCCAAATTACAGGCAACCAACAACCTGCCACTGGGTTTGTGATGAAACCTGTACCTACCCCTAGTGAAAATCCTCTCTCCTCAGCTGGACAACACTGAGTAAGGCCAAAATGGGTATATTTTTAATTTTAAATATTCATTTGTGTGTGTATGTGTGTGATTTTTTTTCTATTAGACTGGTTGTAAAACCCTGCATCACTGCATAGCAGGAATAGGCCAGACAGACAGGGATGGAATTCCCTGCACTGTTTTTGTTCCTAGGCTTTAAAAGCAGCCATGGCAATTTAAAGTCATTGTTTCGATTCTTTCATGTGGATGGCTTTTTTTCCAAAGAACCTTTTTACAGATCTGAGATGACCTTTTTTTTTTTCTGGACCATGGGTAGGAATCAGAGCAGGAAAACCAAACCAGGATGAAATTCAGGGTGCTCATGTGAACCTCAGCAGTTTCTCTTGAACTCAGAGTTGTTCAGGCTCCTCTCCTCTGGTATCAGGTCACTCTCTGCATTGTACTCAAGTCCACTCATGTTTTCATGATCCAAAGCAACAGCTCTTGTTTCCCTTTCTCAGAGGATCTATTCCTTGGTCTGACATTCTCAGAAATTTAACTTTTATACACCTGCCTTATTTTGCACTGCTTTGTCATCTCTCTGCGCCATTTCCTGTTGCGCAGCCTCTGTGCAACATGTGTTTATCATTGAAGAGGGATCATGAGCTCCCCTGAGAAAGGCAGAATCTTTTTGAGTCTCAGGTGGTGTCATTTGAAATGCCCTGAGTGCCTTCCTTCACTCCAGCTCTCAAGTTCAGAAATGTTCTTGTCCTCTGTATGCAAGTTTGAAACATCTGCCAGCTCCACATGGTGGTCTGGAATATCCTAAAGCATCTCAAGCATTGCTGGATTCCCACCTGTGATGGTTCCACTAAGCTTTGATCCTTCTTTGAGCAAAGAGACATCATTTAACCATGAACACCCTGGGGTGAGACTCTACATTAGACTCTACATTTCTGGCTGAAATGTCTTGTCATGCGCACTGTGATGTGAAGAACTATTCACTGCTTTATCTTGGATTTTATACAAGATCTTGGGTAAATCCTTCAAATCTTGGTGCTTCATCTGTCAAATGGGACATCATAAAACTCTACCTCCCCATGCTGATTGTAGGTGAACAGATGTCTCACTGCAAGGACTTCAGGGTTCATTCCTAAAGGAATCTGGGGGATTATTTCTTGTGCTGTGTCGTTCAAGACACAGTTCCTTGACTCCTTGATGGTGCTGACTTTGGCCTGTGCATCACTCATGGCTTCCCTAGGGCAGAGAGGTTTGGAGAGAATCCCAATCCATGCCAGTCTGACTTCTTGTGGGCAGGTGGGATACAGAGCTGCAGCCACAAGGCTTCCAGCCCCATAGGAGCTGATTTGCTCCTGGCTCAATACCTACAGAGATGTAGTTGTGCATGGTGGGGGTGTTCTCAGTCCCAGGACTGAGAACAGAGTGGGAAGAGTGGGAGTGTGCTTTTTTTGAAGTGACTTCAGTGTTTACCCAACTAATCTCTTTGATAAACAAACCTTGGGAGGGAGTTGAAACCTACTCGTGCTCCACAGAGGTTTGTCAGTTACCACGTGCAAGAGTCAGAATCAAAACAATTATTGCTCATGTGATCCAACTTTTCAGGACTTTTTGTTTCAGTTATAGTTGAAGAGGTCTCTACAGTTGCTTAGAAATAAGGCCTGGAGAAGGTGGGAGGAAAAACAGGGACAGTTCATCCCACAGTCCGTAAGAATTGTAAATTGTATGAAGATATCACGGGCTAGAAGTCACAGGGAAAGTTGGGAATGGGAAACTTGTGGTCAGGATGACAAAAGTGCCGTGTCATTGAGGTCTGTCCGAAAGAGTCAGGGAATAATTTCTGTGGCAACATAGTAAGAAGTAAGATTGATATAAAAGTCTTTACATTACTCCATGCTTCCTGTTGACATCCACCTCCAGATCTCCCCCATTACACACAGGTCCAGATCCTGCTCATCACCAGGGTGCCAAAATTCACATTCAACACAAGACTTGTGAACTTTTAAACAACAGGAAAAAATCTGTCAAAATGCCCAGAGATCCTTCCCTCAGATCTTGGTGCAGATGAAGAGACAATGAGCTGTTCTGTACGGGGGGGACTCATCCCGCCTGACTGCCGGTGCTCGCACGTCCCCTGGCAAGGGATGGAGTCAGACACCTTGGGAGCATGAGTCAACCCCTCCCTGTCCCACACACGGGTGTCAGGACAGGCTGAATCACTTTCTGGGGGTGTCTGCCTCTCTCTGCTGGCTGGAGGAGACGTTCAGATGACTGTCAGCAGCCCGGGTGCCGTGCGAGTGACTCAACTCTCTGAGCCAGCTCTGTGCAATTTGCAGCAAAGGCTGTGATTAGTCGAGGGTTCTGCCCTGAAAACATTAGGTAAAGCCTTTATGTGCAAACTGGGGGATTGTTTCAGGTGTGTTTTGTTGCCCTCTCTTTTCTAGAATAAATGAGTCCAACAGAAACATTTTTAATCCAGGGTGACACATCTGTCTCCTGTGGGTTGGTGGTGCTTGAGTTTCCCTGTACAGGTACAGCTAATGCTGTAAAAGTTTCTGGTAAAACAGCACTAAAATAAGGCATAAAATGACATATTTTTTCCCTGCTAATCATTTAAAGTTTTTAAACTGAATAACCAAGTGCAACAAACAGTACTTACACACATAACAAAACTTTGTGGCATGACTCATCCTTCCAAAACTGTTAATAAAGTCTATCAAAAACGTAACTCATCTAGTAGGTTAAAAATGAATCTAATCTACATCTGCTTGAGTATGAGGCTGCTCATACTTAGAAGTTTCCATCCATTATGAGGAGAGACTGAGGGAGCTGGGTCTGTTCAGTCTGGAGAAGACTGAGAGGGGCTCTCAATAATCCATATAAATACCTCCAAGGGGTGCCAGAGGATGGTGTCAGACTCTTTGCAGAGGTGCCCAGTGACAGGATAAGGAGCAGTGGCCATAAAATAAACCACAAGAAGTTCCACCTCAACATGAGGGAGAACTTCTTTACACTGAGGGTGGCAGAGCACTGGAACAGCTGCCCAGGGAGAGCGTGGAGTTCCCTCTCTGGAGACATTCCAAACCCACCTGGATGTGTTCCTGGGCCACCTGCTCCAGGTGATCCTACCTTGGCAGAGTGATTGGATGATCTCCAGGGCTTCCTTCCAACTCCAGCCATTCTGTGAGTCTGTGGCTGGAATCCCCAAGTGCAAATGTTTCTTAGTGAGGACTTAGAACTCGGGGGAAATTGTGATTTTCTAAAAGCTGGTGGCTTAAAGCTTCCCTCTTGGATAAGGCCACTGCTCTCACTGCTTTGCTGTTTGTTGTTTTTTAAAATTCAGTCTGAAATTCTAATGCACATTTGAGCCCAAAGACAAGGGGTTCAGAGGGAAACGCGAGAGCTGATGAAAAGGTGTAGTTTTGGTGGACTGTAGGCTGTGAGAATTCCAATGAGGGCAGATTTAGAGTTTGCCATCCTTCCTGGAGTCCTTCTCCATCATCTCTCCTCCAGACACGGATAGGTTGGAAGGAGGGATATCTGACCCTGCCACACTGTGGGGTGGGCTCCTCAAAACCAAGATAAATTCTATAGAGTGAGGTCTCAGGAGTCAGTGGACCTTATTTGCATTCCCAAGGAAGCCAGGCCCCTGTGAGCAGAGAGAAAAGAAAACAGGAGAAGAAAAAATTTAGGTTTTTTGGGCATTTTACCTTTTTAATTCTGAGCAGCTGCAGAAAGATGTTCCTTGGATTTTCTTAAGGAAGTAAAAGCCGAATAAGGTCTGGACCTACCACTCAGTTACACATCAGAGATGGAGGGGCATTTATCATTATTTTGGTTGGAACCATTAGCAGTTTTTCCTTTGGACTTTTATCTGATATTCCCAGATAAATCTTTGACTGAGGCCCAATCCAACCATAGCTACTAAATTACTGAGTTTCCCAAATACGGATTTTGGTCCATCCTCTGTTTCCTCACCTGCAGAACAGTTGTCCAGTGAGCAGCAGTGGGGGCAAAGGAGTAAGATGCCAGCACTCTTTCTTTTCCCAGGAATCTCTCACTGAATTTTTTATTGTGATGCTTTGCTCCATGAGTTGTTCAATCTACCTTTGTGATAATGGAATTATATTTTTTAAAGCCTCTCAAGTGTGGTGGGGCCACTATTTTATCTTCTGGAGGAAATAAATTGTTGAAGTGTTGGTTGGGGTGGAGAATAAGACCAGGACCCTTTGGAATATCATGAGGTGTTCTGCCCCGTGTCAGGGTGCAGAGGATGTGTTGGGAGCTGAGGATGACCCCAGTGCAGGCTGTGCTGTCCCTGACATAACTGTGACTTGGATTTGTGCTCCAGCCAGGAGACAAGACTGGAGAAGAGCTACCTCCAGTATAGGTCTTGTGTCCATCCTGGAAACAAGGCAGGGGATTTGCTGGAGTGATCTGATCCTTTTGTTTGGGACTCTTTTGAGGGTGTTGATGAGTCTTGATGCTCCCTGGATTTATATGTTTATCTGCATGGGACAAAAACCTTGTTTTTCCAGAAGGCAAATGCAAATGGGGATTCCTGAGTAAGGCAGAATCAATGGGAATGTTGTTTAAATAAAAGTATTTTAGAACTAAAAAAAAATCCATGCAGTTGCAGGGAATACATGTGTCCTGCTCTTGCCATGGTGCATTCCAAGAGAGATTCCACTCTTCAAGAAAGTAACTTTCATACTTGGGCGTCAGCATTTAGATGGGATCTGGATTTCAAACTCTCAAATGTGGATCCAGTCAGGATGAGCACAGAGGCTGTTCCCTACTGGAACAGCTGGGGTGGGGTGGCCGATCCAGTGTCTCAGGAAGATCAGGACAAGGAGTCAGAGAACTCCTGAATACGGCACCATTTCCCATTCCCACACTGATATCTCTGTATTTCTCTCCTCCAGACTGTAAGGACAACCTGACGTGAGTTGAACCTTCAGGCCCCCGAGCCTGCCCCAGATGCAATAATTTAGTGAGCAGATGATGTTTTCCACCAAAGCTCCTGTCTAACTCAGTGGATCTGTGTGTCTTCCGGCAGGTGTGTCCTCTGTGGCCTCCCTGATGTCCCTGGCTTGGGTGCTAGCCTCCTATCACAAGCTTCTTCGGGACTCTAGGGACGACAAGAAGAGTATGAGCTACAGAGGGGCCCTCATCCATCTCTTCTGGCGCCTCTTCACCATCTCATCCCGAGTTATTTCTTTTGCTCTCTTTGCTTCCATCTTCCAGCTCTACTTTGGGATCTTTGTAGTGGTCCATTGGTGTGCCATGGCTTTCTGGATCATCCATGGTGGGACAGATTTCTGCATGTCTAAGTGGGAGGAGATCCTCTTCAACATGGTGGTAGGGATTGTGTACATTTTCTGCTGGTTTAATGTCAAGGAAGGGCGGACTCGATACCGAATGTTTGCGTATTACACGGTGGTCCTGACGGAGAACGCTACCTTGACGCTCCTTTGGTATTTTTACAGAGATCCCGACACCACTGACTCCTATGCCGTGCCAGCACTGTGTTGTGTCTTTCTTAGCTTTGCTGCTGGGATAGCTTTGATGCTGTTATATTATGGTGTGCTGCATCCCATGGGGCCAAGAGCTAAGATCTTTGCCAGCTCCTGTTGCGCCGAGCTGCTCTGGGGCATTCCTCTGCCCCCCGATGTTGAGCCCATGGCGCCCCAAACCCCTGGGTACCGGGGGGCCCAGGCTACGCCCACCAGAGCGGTCACGGAGCAACAGGAGGAACTCACAGCTGACACTTGCTTGCCCGTTTTCCAGGTGAGAGCAATGGTACCATCTACTCCATCTGGGCGACCCTACCCCCCCGAGGGGCCTCTCATTAAGATTGACATCCCAAGAAAAAGATATCCCGCCTGGGATGCTCATTTTGTAGACAGGAGGTTAAGAAGAACTATCAACATCCTCCAATATGTCACCCCCACAGCTGTAGGTATTAGGTATAGAGATGGACCTCTCTTATATGAGTTGCTACAATATGAATCTTCACTTTAAAGCTCCTTAAAGCAAAAGTAAAAGAGGGGACCTTATTTTTGTTTACGGTAAACACAGATCATGAAACAAACACAAACCTTCAGATAAGCTTTCTTTCTGGTTGCTGTATGTATAAAAAAAAAAAAGATATTCTCTATGTTTTGTAAGTAAAAACAAAAAGAAAAACTTTTCTTTTGTTTTTTACACACAAGAAACAGTATTTCAACTTCCACACCTAGGATTCACAGGTGGAGAAGGAGGCATCTCCACATCAGTTTTATACCGTACACCAAGTGTAGAACATTATTTATGGGATTGGTGCTGATTGAAAAATAAAAAAAAAACAAACAAACAAACCTACAACTGCCTTATGCCCTTAGGTGCTGAGTTTCATTAAGTACTGTCACCTTTCTCATGCAAAACTCTTTGATGATTATATGCCAGGAAAAAAAACAAAAGAAAAACCAACCATCCAACTGAAATGCCAACCTTAAAATTTAAAAAAAAAAATTAACAACAACAACAAAAAGAGAGAAATGTATGAAAAAAAAATTAATCCAGTTGCTGTCATTGGATTTAGCAGAAAAAACCCTCCAAATGTCTAAAGATAAGAAAGCAAAGATAAGAAAGCAAAGCCAAGAACAACCCCAATGGAGTTTGATTTTTTTTCCAACAGCTGAAAGACAAAATCAGGTCTATAAGATATTCTGGCAAGGAATTTATAACACCATTGGGCCAAGCATTGACCGAGTCGTGTTATAAAGACAACTCACCCACCTTGGAACCGTTTTCCTCGTGGAAATGGACCCTATACAAAGGTGGGATTGTACCAGATCAGTGTGAAAAATACAGGATCTGATCTTGTTCCCAACAACTGCTTGTGCTAAAGGCCCACTGTCTCCAGTGGAGCAAATACCAACAGTCTGAGCCCAGAATAAGGGCTGCCACCTTGATTTCTGGAAAACGAGAAATTATCAAAATTACAAACCAAAAACATGATCCGAAAGTACATTTCCACATATCTAATAATTATTTCAGTAATAATAAAACTCAGCATGGTAGCAAAAAGCGAGTCAATTTAAAGGCACAATACTTGATCAGTGACTGGCAAAATAATTTGACCTACTGTATCATTTTAAGGCTGTGAAAGGCATACATGTATTATTTGTAATCTTGTGTAAGACCTGTCATGTCTCATTCAGTGCGAGCCTTAAAGTGATTGTAAAGCATCCTTCGTTCCATTTTGGGGATTTTTGGGTTTTGATTTTCTGTTTTGTTTCTGTTTTGTTTTTAAGGAAAACAAAACATGAAAAAGTCGGGATATAAAAAAAACCACAAAAACACAAAAAACAAACAACAACAAAAACAACCAACAAAAAACTTCTTCAAACGGTAATAACCTGTAAAACTGACTCACGTCTCGAGATGATTTGGTGCTTTTGTAATTTTTCGTTGATGTTGTTGTTGTGATTTAGCTGAGAAAAAATTCTTCGACTCGGTTACGTGTGGGGAACTGCTGATAAAAAAAACAAAACTGTCTCGTGTCACCCTCTACTGTAAGTACATGGCGAGAAACAACAACCAGAGGAAATCCAAGAGCGTAGCGAGAGCGCTGTGGTTTAGCTTAGCCTTCCACCGCCGGGAGATGCTGCCACCTCCGATGCTGGCAAAGCCCAAACCGAGGGCTGTGGGGTTGTCTTGACATTTCCAAAATTAACCCGCTCGGTGTCTGAACATTCTCATCGATTCTGATTCTGTTTCTGTGCTGGAATCTCTTGGGGTTTTGGGGTTTTTTTGAGTTAAATCACTGGGTTTGCGTCTATCCGACACCTTTTTCATTTCCGTTTCGAGAGTATTGCTCCTTTAAAGGAATATTCCCGTTTCAGGGCATCTTTTCAATCCCACCATCCCTCTACTTGGGAGGGGAAAAAACAACAACAAAATGAGATATTTTTAAGTGAATGCTGTAGTATTTTCTGTGTGTAATTGCAATTTTTTATTCCAGAAATACTGTAACTGTCTAGGGTGCAAAACTCCCATGCTGACCTATTCTGAAGAGAAGATCAGCATGGGGGGATATTTTTTAATTATGATTATGATTTTTTTTTTAATTTCAGGAATCAGTTGGTTTTTTTAATTATGGTAGTATTTAAAGAAACTAGTACCAATTTTATATAACAGTTTAAAGAAGCTGAATGCTTTCTTCGCCTGAATATACCTGAAGAGAAACATTTTTTTCAATCAGTGATCCTTTGCAGTGTTCTGAGAAAATGTTGGGGTTTCTTCAGTTGTTTCATTTTGTTTTGTAAAGGAAACTTTTAACTGGTGTCTGTCCCTTTCAAGGAGGGCAGGACTCCTTCAGGCCAAACTATAGACACATGGCAAAGTTTATATGAAGCCAAATTGTCACTGGTACTGTAATTCCCAGTCAAACTCCATTTCAGGCAGATGTTTCTGGGCTCTGATTATAACCAATGTGAAGGTCACATTTTCATGCAAAGGGAGGGATTTGGTCTTGTCATCCCCTATCTAACTCCCCAGTCCCTTGTTTGCTGTGCGCATAAATACATATATATATGTGTATATCTATATATATATACATGAACTGATATATATTTGTGAAAAGCTTTCACTTCCCTTCTCCATTGTCTGTGCCCCACAGCCAGTCCCTTCTCAAGTGTCCTAGTAACATTTCACCCTGTTTTTCCCCTAATCAGTGTGCTGTCTCCATAAAAAGAGATAATTTGTGAAGTGAACTCACTGTCCCCACCTGCTGAGTCCTAGAAACACGGAGGTGCCCATCCTCCAGCTACAGGCCTGCATTTCTCCTTCCAGAACTTTCTTTTGACTTGCCTTTAGTGTTAGTGTAGGCTTACCTTGATCTCATTCCCCGTGTAAAGGCTCCCCTTGGTCCCTGCATGAAGAGCTCTTCTTCTCACATCTGCATTTCCGTGGCGAAAGCATGAGAAAGGAATGGATGGCAGACAGCCCTGCTGTTCCTCGGGGACCGTTTTTCCAGGAGGTGGCATTCTCGTTTTCCAAAGCACCGTAAGAAGGTCCTGCTCCCCAAACTCATCAACCTCGAGGTCTGGAAATGTGGTGCTGATCACTGACCCCATTGAACAGCCGGACCCTTCCCACCAGGACAGTGACAACGAGCCAAGGCACAGTCACCAGGTGCCAGGAGGAGGAGGAGACCCTCCAGTGTTGCCTCTCATGAGCAACTCCAGCCTGCCTTCCCTCAGGAACGGGATCTTACTCCACACCACCAACACCAACAGCCGTCGCCTCCGCCCCGTGCCAGGAGCGGAGGGGCAAAACACTCTGGAAGTGTCCTTACTTCTCAATGCAGTGCTAAACTTCTCACAACCAAACCAGCTTAACCAAGGGCTTGACACATCCCTGTTCCAAAGTCCTCCTCCTTCGTAGTGGCTCGTAGTGTGGATAACAACAAAGGCAGGTGCCTCCACTGCAAGTTAAGACTGTGTCATTACTTGCATAAACTCTCTGCCTCTGCTTCTCCTTTCTTTGAATGATGTCCATCAGCATCTTAATTTAGCAAAGGATTTCCAGGGAGAGCCTGTGTCGTCCCTGAAGAACTGTTTCTTTTTCCAGGACTTCATTACAGCCTTAACGTAAAGCACGTGCTCTGCCACTACCCCCAACGTGTTCCTGGTGGACAGTTTGGGGTGGTGACCATTTCCTTTTGGGATTACCTGTGATCTTGTTGCCAAACAGCGCCTTTTGCCAAGCCAAAAGCTCAGGGTGGAAAACTACCCCAGCTCTCTATTGGTACTAATCCCAGTGCTCAGAGTCTCATCCTCTCCTCCTGTTCTATTTCTTTGCCCTTTGATTTTTTTGGTGTGCACTTTTGCAGGATGGTCAGCAACTTGTTTTGGTTTCACATTGATTTTAACTCCTTAGCTTTTCCCTGGTACCTTTTTTAATACCATATCCCACCTTCTGGCCAGAAGATATTGCATGAGGAGCATTTCAAACTGCCACGGAGAAGGTTGAGCCTGTATTTATTCACATCACAAGATCAGTGGGTAACTTCTCTGGCATATTTGTGGTGCTGGATTCACCCTGGGATCATCTAAACCAGCCAACTGTGCCATGCCAGGGCAATGCCAAGGCACGAGGCCTCCACCATCCCGACTGTTATTGTTCAAACCTTCCCTGGCATGGTTTTGATCCACTCCAAGGAGCCCTGGGCTCAGGCACAGCTTGCCCAGGCTTTGGCACTGACCAGAGAACGTCCCCACTTGGCAGTTTGGATGCAGCTGCTCCATATCAGGGGTGGAAGATTTTAGGATGGGGCCACCACTACTCAGTTGGCTTCATGGCCAGAATGGATCTTGGAAGTGCTTGATTTCCTGATAAAGATGTACTCCATGCCACAGAGCAGGATGCAGGACGTGGTGGAGTACGTCAGCTCTGATCTGGCATTTTCCTGTTTTCTCCCTGATTCAATGGACAAGTTATTTTTCAGTTCACTTTGTTCCTTTTGCTGAGGTTGTTTTGCAAACTGTGTCACTTTTACGGCTCAGATGTCAACCCATCCATCCCTCCATCCATGTCAGATGGATGGCAAGTTTACTGTGATAGTGTTACACATCCATAGGCAGCTAATTCGGAGACAGGAATCATTCAGACCAGACCAAATCAACAGTGGAAACACAGGAATTACAAGGTCCCTGCCCATGCCCTTGTCATGCTTTGCCACCCACACGAGGCATTTTTCCTCTGCAGCAAATCCAACCTGAACTGCAGAAGAGGAGCCAATGGTGAATAATTACCAGTGCAAAGTGCAAGTGAGACACCCATTTCAAGTGTAAATATATATATTTTCAGTGTTTGGGATTGGAGCAAATTGTCTGCTTCACCCCGTCCTTTTGTGCACCTGCCAAAAATCAGCAGTCATTTGCATGTATTTTTATTTAAAGCTGACTGGATGAAACAGGGCAAAATTAATTCCAAGCTTTAGTGAATGGTCTGCTAAAACCTGGCTCACGTGAGGAGCATCGCTATTGACTTTCAGAGTGCAATCACCCTCTGCTCTTCAGATGTATTTTTGTACACACAAGATTCACTTCACAATTTATCCCACCCCTGGCCCCGCATGTCACACCTGTCACCCGCACACCTGCAGCATGACTAAACCTCCTGAAGAAAATGTGGTCTGAGGTTAGTCCAGCATGATTTCGTTGAAGCTCAGAGGTGCTTTGAAAAGGAAAACTTACTACTGTGCATTTGCAAAACCTTTTAGTGCCTGCTTGCTGGGCAGCTTGGGCAGGAGACAATTTGGAAGCTGCCGGAGTCAGCGGAAAATTGTGGAGACAGGCTTTCCTGGGATTTTTCCTTCTTTTGTTGGGTTTGCTTTTCTCTGGGTTCTGTTCAGATCTGCAAAAGAAAACCCACCAGAAAACAAAAACCCAAATAACCATGACAAAATAAGGTCTGTGCCAATCCCCACAGAAGCTGAGGTGGCTGATGTAGGATGGTAGGGATGATGTGAACTCCGTTGTGGACCCTTTGCTTGCTGGAGCTTGCATGCTGTTCTTTTGGCAGTTGTCTCAAGCCCTGGGGGCTTTGGGGATGGTGCTTTCCCAGGGTTATGATTGCTGGTTTTATTTTTCCTTGGAGCTCAGGTGTATTCTGGTGCAGAGAATCTCAGCCTGGTTTGAACGAGGAGATTTGAGGCTATCCCAAATAGACGTGGGCAAACCTTTCACTGTGTGCAGAACGCATTTCCAGACCTTTGGGTACTGCTAGAGGTTGTTGCAATCCACTTAATTCTCCATGAGCATGTTCAGAATCGCTTCATTGTTCTGTTGTGTTTGAATTTGGGAATATCTTGGTGTGGTGACTCTTTCCTGTTGAGGTGTGATGTGAAGAAAGGGAGGAGCTTTCCTGCTGTGCTGGGTATTGCCTGTGTTCAACCCTTGTTCCTTACTTGAAGCTCAGACAGTGGGATAATGAGAAAAATGGGAAAATGAGATGATGGATCACTGCATGTGTTCCATTGGCTCTTCGCTGATGAGGAGGGAGGCAATTGGTGACTATTAAAATAAATCTGCATAAACCATCTGGACCTCAGTGTATATTCAGACATGCACAGAACCCAACTGGAAAGTGATGTTGTTGATAAGATAATGTGGATGCCATTTCTTGTCGTATATCAAAAACCTAAAAGCGAAACCAAACCAAAACCGAGCCCTGCAAAGGGAAAATAAATTATTTGAGAGCATAAACCTTCCTGTGCCCTCCCCATTCCTTTGGGACACATGCAGCAAGGCAACTGTTTGAAAGCCAGGCACTTTGTAATCCGCGGAGTTAATTGGATTTGTGCAATGCTGTGTTTGTCAGATGGTCTCTTACAGAGAGCGTAGAAAGTGGCCACGGTCTAAAAGTCATTGCAGATTTTTGGGTGACAGTACTCCTGGGTTTCGACCCCAGCTCTGCCACGAAGTTGCTGTGTAACCTTGGGCAAGTGATTTAACCTTTCTGTGCCTACAGTTTACCCATCTGTACATGGGTATAATAATATTTACCTACCTCACAGGGGTGTTGTGAGGCTTAAGTTAACGTGTGTGAGAGGTGCTGGAAGTGCGCCGCGAAAATTTCATTCTTGCTGGGTTTGTGCTGTTGTGGGGGATGAGCAGTGAAGGGGTGGGTTACAACATGCAGGAGGAAAACCTGCTGGTGCATGTCTTGAGAAAGTGATTTGAAGTCTTTTCCTCTCCCCAAAAGCAAGGAACGGAGAAAATTGTTGTGCGCCAACTGAACAGCCTTGCTTTCCTGGTCAAATGTAACAGCACTATTTGCAATATTATTTTCTTACACAACAGGTGACCTTTCCCTTTTCCTTGCTGTTTCTGAAAACTTGAAACTAAAGATGACAAAAGTATTTCTGAACCGAACAGATTACTGATGAATACTTGAATTTCTTTAAAAGTTGCTCTCATCAGCCACGGTTAAATGTGCACTAATCTTTCAGTCATCAGCTTCCATCTGAATACAGTGAAAAATTTGCTCACGCTGTTTTGGAATAGCCTGGACCTTATTTGGGAGGCTGGTATTGCTGAGGACTCTTGTAGGCATGGGAAAACTAGTGTCTCAACTGATAAACACGTGAAAAAATATCTTTTCTTTCTTTCTGTTTTTGCCTTTTAAGTTCCTTGACTGCCTAAGACAGCACAATAATTGCAGTTTACTTGGTTGTACAGTAGCTTTTAATTTTTTTTTAGTTTTTGAACTGTTTCCTTATGTGAAGGGCGAAGGTGGGATGTGAAAGGATAAAATAGACCCAACGCTGCTCCTGTGCAACTCTTCCCGAAGTCCCTGCTTTCCTGGAGAAAAAACCTGTGCCACATCTAGAGAGACCAGACCAGGCTGCCTTCACCATCCTCCTGCAGGCAAAACCTCCCTTTCCACCTGTGGGAGTTTTGGCTGTTGGTTCCATGTCCCATTGAGGTGGATTCATCCCTGGTTGAGCCCCAAGCCACTTGGGGGAAAGCCAGGATAACTTTCTTTAGAATGAGGGAAGGGATTCAGTTCATTGCTCCCAATGTCACCACTGGTCAGATGATTCAGAAAGGAAAAACATGTGATAGAAAGCCTGGGGTTTAGGGGTTTTTTTTGGTGTTTTGATTGTCTAAGTGTCCTGACCATTATATGATGTCTCTTGTGGGAATGCAGTGCCAGGCAGGACTCCCTGCTCCCTTTTAGAGAAGATTTGTGAAGTCTGCTCATGCACTCCTTACTCAGGCAAAACTCCTGGGTTTTGTTGTTGGGTCTCCTTTTCTGTCCTGAGTAAGGACTGTGAAGTCTGGTCTGTTTGGGGTCACTGGGGGGTGTTTCAGGTGGCCGTTGTCTTCTCTAGCCCAAGACTTGTCTTGCATGAAGCAAGAAGGAAGCTCTGGCTTGGTCTGCCACGTACCTTCCCTATCCCTTCTCCGTATCCACCATGGGGAGGGAGTTCAAAATCTTCTGGCTACGGGGGCCAGGCTCTTCCACCTGAATTTCCAGGCAGCTGCACATCTTCCTGCTGGGGCAGAGCAAATTTAGAAGCCCCCACTCCTGCAGATGGGCTGTCGCTCATCCGCATTGGCTTTGGGTCTGCTCCTTCCCCGTCCTTCTCCCCAGCTGTTTCTTTGCCCTGTTTTAAGCACTCAGCTTGGTGCTTCTGGGTTCTTTTTACTGCTTCTGTTCAAAAAAAAAATAAAAAAAAAATAAAAAAAATACTGAAGTTGGGAAAAAACAGCAATGTAACTCCTTCGGTGCTATGCTAACTGCTTTGTTTGACCCAACCAAATGCTGGCCAACAAATAGATATTCCCTCTTTGTCCTAAAAAAGCACCACACATCTGTGTCTTGAACAGGGATGGACTGAGAGGGCTGAGAGAGGGCAAGTGTGGTTTTGAAAGCAATTAAAGTCTCATGTGTAAGGCAAAAAGATGTAGGTGCAGACTGCTTTCAAAGCTTATTGTCGCCCACCTCGTGGAATTAAATAGGATATAGCCTATAAGGTAATGAGGGCATTATATATATATATATATATTAAAAAAAAAAAGACAGAAAGTTCACATTATTGATAAATCACCCTTTAATTCTCCTGAAATTGTGCTGTTTAACAGGGAAACCACCTGGCTGTGCTTGCACCCAGTTGTTTTGGTATGACCCACTTCAGCAGCGAGAGTAAAACAGCAGGAAGAGAGAGAATTCCTCCTACTATATATTGAGCCTGAAGTGGAGTGTGTGCCTATGAATTTTCAGGATTAAAGGGATTAATCAACATGTATGTCTGAGTCTATATCCCCAGTCCCATGGAAATATAGGTGAGCATACATGCCACGTTACTGCAGCAGTATATATGTTTTAATATATATGAACACATTGTGAATTCCAAAGGGCTTTTTCGAGATGAGGACGGTCATTCCTGGTGAGAGGTGCTAGCAATTTGGGATTTGCAAGCAGGGTTGAAATAAACATTCCTTGTAGGGGTCTTTTTTTTTTTTTTTTTTTTTTAATTAAAAGACCATCAGAAGCTTAAGGTCATGAAGAAATGCTGTCCCACCTCATCTTCCATTTCTTAAGAAATCTGGAAGCCAAAATCAGACCAAACATGAGGGCCAAACACAGCATCAGGATGAATCAGTAGAGCTCCACTGATGGCCAGGTGCCTCCTTACACTATCTATGCTAAAACCAGTAATTTCTGCTGGTGCTGGGGAGCCCAAACAGGGCCCTATTGGTCTTTTTCTTCAACTGTGACAACAGATTTCATGTTTGAGCTTGTAGAGTTTGTCAAAACGCAGGCAAAACTTGGGCAAAAGCAGGAGTATCTTTGCAAGAGGAGCCATCTGATTGTAGCCTGCCCCTGATCTCTATGGGGGCTTTGTAGTCCCTGGTTTTAGCTGAGGAAGAGATGGTTTCTCCTTTCACCAGTATCAGCACTGCAATGAGAAAAGCCCTGTCAACACACGCAGCAAAAGGGCCCCTCCTTTTCAGGGAGTAAACCCTCCAAATCTGATTTCAAGCCCTTAAAATTCAAATGCCAAATGCCACTTGAAGGGAATGATTATTGTTTTGCCTCCAGATGTCATTCCCGTTCATCAGTCACAAGGACAAGCAGTTCATATTTTCCTTCCTAGCTGTATTTACCAATAAAACTCTCTGCCAGTGCCAGAACCTCCTCCCCTCAGCCCCAGCTGAACGCCACCTGCACGCCGCCCCCGCCTTTCCTCCCCTTCTTCCACTCTAAAAGCAAACACTGTTCCTTCCTAACTAGGGAAGATCCAGGACAAATGCCAGCTGATTACACCTGCAATCTGTTCGCTCGAGGGGTTGGTTTCAGTTTCTGGGGGCACGTGAGTACACGCAGGGATACGCGCCCGCAGGAATTTCAGTAGCCTGAAATTCCTTCAGGAATTGATTTCAGCTGGGTGATTCTTGGGGTCATCCCATGCAGGGCCAGGAGTTGGACTTCCATGATCCTTGTGGGTCCTTTCCAACTCAGGATATTTTGTGATTCTATGAGCTGACACTGTGGGAGAAACTACAAAGTGCTCCCCAAGCAGCCCCCTCAAATTTCTTACGTTTCACACCCAAGTAACCTGTTCTTTTCAATAATCATTAAAATCTTGGTATCAGCCAACAAATTCATGATGGATAAGTAGTAGGGAAAGTGGATTGGTTTGCACTTATCCATAGACTTCCCAGAACTATTTGAGCAATTAAACAAGCCTTAAATTGGATGTAATTGCAGTCATTTGGAGGAGAGCTGTGATGCGTGTTTTCTGAAGGAGGGTTTAAATAGGTACCACAGCCAAATCTCTTTGTGTCCCATCTTTTCTGTGTAGGGAGAGTGAGAGGGAAGAGATTTTACCTTGAATATCAAAGTTTTCCATTAGCTATAAAATATGTCACCTCCCAAAATGAATCTAAAAGTTGAAGGGGTTTCTGTGGAAATTTTTTTCCTATCAAAAAAAAAAAATTGTTCTGGCTACTGTTTGTGCTCTGCAAACTTTTACCATTCCAGCCTTTTGTTCCAGTGAGGAATGGGAATTAGTTTTAAAAGTGTTTTATTTACTCAGGGAAGGACTATTTCACATCTTGGTTTGGTGACTCCTGTCACTGGGCCAAGTTCAGACCATTCCACTAAATCTGGTGTGGCCACCCGTTATGGAAACAGTATGAGATAACAGATGGGGTGAGGTTCTTGCCTGGTTTTCTGCATGTTCCTTGTTCCAGACTCATAGGGATGTGCTTGGGAATCTGACAGCATGCTCCATGGTGGAGCTGTTCCCCTAAAACCAGGATTATCACAGGAAGGCTCTATATTTTGGAGGCTTTGAATGACTTTCTGATTGCAAGGAAATGCCCTTCCTGTGGTGTGAATATTTTTTTTATTTTGAAAACCATGATGACTGAAGATCCATGTTCTCTCTCCATCTCTGCCATGGGCTGTTGGTTGGAAAAGCCAAGAGGATTTTAGGGTTGTAAGATCTTCCTTGGTGCCACTGGCCTGTTTATCAGGGCATGTGATATGGGAATGGTCAGTCTGTTGTCATCTCCACCCCTGGATCTCTGCCACGCTTACCCCAGGTGTGCATTTAAAGATCTTTGTCAATTCTACTTCTTGCAAATCTCTTCTGATTGAAGGGAATCCTAAAAGTCTATGGAAACCTCTTAAATGAGCTGTCATCCTAGGAGTGGTTTTGATTAGTGAATTTTGATAGTACTGGAAAATTGGCACAGCCACAGAGAATAGCACAATTTAAATACTTCTATTGCAGAAGTGCCACTTTTCCCATAAACATTGAAATTCGACTAATCACTACTGGAACTCATTAACACTCAGAACCTGGAAAACACTCTAGCACTTGATTCCTCAAATAAACCTTATTCAAGGAGGAAAAATTCCACAATCACTACAAAGTGATAAAAATAACTTGTTAGGGCTTAACCTGGGGGGTTGGGGTTTTTTTCTCCGTGTTTCATCTGTAGACTGGGAGGGATAAAGGCTCCCTCACAGGGGTGATGGGAGGAGTATTTAGATGATGTTGGTGATGTGCTTCCAGACTTTAACATCAAAAATGTTGTGGTACCATGATGGTGGTGGGCAGAGCAGGAAAAATCCATCACATCACCTTCCTTTTCTCCCCATTTGGCTCAGCAGACACAAACAGGCAGATTGTTCTGAAATGTCACAATAAGATTTTGGGAAGCGCTTTTCTCCATCCTCTGAAATGCCCTTCTCTCCCTGTGGAAGGCATCCAGGGAAGTCAATTGAGAAACCAAGGATTTAGCACAGTCTGTTGGGCCATGGAGTTGTTGACAGCAGAGGTGGAAAGAGCACATGGGTCCTCAGGTGCATTCCCAAGAGTTCATGCCACAGGCATCCCTGTGTCTTATTCTCCCGCCCTAAATCCTGTCTGGCTGAAAAAATTCCATACAAGAATTCTGCTCACCCCAGACCCTCTCGATCAGGTGCATCAGGCAGGAATAATGACCTAAGCTTTCCTAGTAAAAAGTACATTTTTTGTTAACTAAGCTTGAAACTTGGTCATGCCCATGCCTTGAATTTGCCTTATGAACCAAACTCAGCCCATTCCAAATCCAGGTCCTTCATCCGAAGTTGTCCTTCCAGTGCCGTTCCAACCCGGCGTGGCTTGCAGGTGAAGATGCCCATCCATCCAAGTTAGGATCAAGGATTTTCAGTTCATCTGGGAGAGGCTGGCTCCTTCCTAGGTCATTTCTGCACCTGAGCCAGCCTTCCTGGGATTCTAGAAAGGCTGGGGTCCAAATTAGACCCAAAATGAATGAACAAGGAAAACTACATCAAGTCCTGCTGCGGGCAACTCTATTTGTCCCCCACATCGACGTCCCAACACCATTCCTGGCTTCTGCCAGCAAGCCACGCACATGGTGCTTGGGTGACAGGGGGCTGCCACCAATCCCTGCTCTGAGCTGGCCAGAAGTGGCTGGGGACAGTCCTGCCCCTCCTCTTTGTCCAGCCAAATTTCCACCAAACTCGTCAGCGCTGTCCTTGACTCGGCGCGATGCCGCTGACAGCGGGGGCAGGCTGCCTGTCAGCAGCTGTCTGGAGAGCTCGGGATTTTCGGGTGGGATGGGCTGACAGGTGTCAACACGATGCAAAACCTGTGCTCTTAACTTGGCATAGAGTGCCTACGAGTCTCTTCTTTCTCTTTTTCCATCACCAAGCAATGACCTTACGCACGGGGAGCCCGTTGGGGATGGGCAGTGTCCTCAGCAACTCCTCATTTCGCAGGAGGGCGCTGAGGATATGTTCTGACTTATTCCCAGCTCTTCCTCTGTTGTCTACATCTCGCAGGGCAATGTGCTTCAACATGAGTTTATGAGCAGAAGAAATAGAGCAAGGGCCAACACAAAAGTTTAGCACAGCAGAAATGTTGATTAAGGAGGGAATGAGAGGCACGGGCTAAGACCTTGGAAAACAAGACGGGTGCAGGTTTCATCTCTGCCTCAGGCTGGAAAAACTTCTGCTAACCCATCAAAATTGTTGCCTGTGTCCAGGACAATTTATTCTCTGGGCTCCCGGGGTGTGACAGATTGAGATATTCAGGGCAGGGCTCTGCAGAGGGATGAGATCAGACTCGCAGAGCACCTTCAACTTCCCCTGGTTTAGTGGGAGCTGAAAGGATCCAGCACATCCCGGGAGGCAGCCCACGACAGGCTGTGCCCTCTTGGTGTTAGATTGTTCCCTGAGCCCTCAAAGTTCAATCCTGCTTTTCTTCCATTGGTGCAGGCGTGTTCAACACGGCACAAAAATGCTGTTTGAATTTAGAAAGGCTGTTAAAAAGTGTCCAAAGTGCTACCTAAGAGCTCGCAAAATCAACGTGCCCCTTAAAAGACCAAACTCTGGTCTCGATTTCACCATCAGCCACCCTGCATAAACCCCAGTATTTTTTTCTGGGAAAACTCTGTTTTTTCTGCCATCAGCGAGGCCAGAATTCAGCCTGGCCCCACCTGCCCTCATTAACTCCACCAAGCTCTTTATTTTTGTTGATGATGGCTATGTTAGGGCAGCAACATTTCAACTCTCAAAGCCTCGTGGTGCCTTTCCTTGTGGTGCTCACCCTTCACAGGACTTCAGTCAAGGCAACCACTCGCATCCAGCAGCAATGCCAGTACTTTTCCTCTGTATTAGGTGCCAGTGCAGTAACAAGACTTTAATGTATACTTATATAAATATAGATAGATAGATATATTGCTATAGTTATAATTATATATATATAATTGAGGTTCTGATGCCGCTGTCTGGGGAATGGACCATTCCTCTGCAGGATTAACACCGCTCGAGTGAAACCAACAGCTCAACGTCCTGTAAAACATTACAACCTTGGCAAGGAGCTTCTCTTTCCCATGGTTTTTTTTTTGGTTTTTTTCCCAGCTTCCTTCTCCCCTCCCAACTCCCAGAAATGCTCTCAGTGAAAGATGCTGTTTCACATCATAGAAATTCCTAAACATTTCTCCAGATCTCCCCAGTGGATGCTGCCAGGCCACATCATCCTCCTAACACAAGATGGGGAGGTCTCCCCTTGCCATGGAAGGAGGATGATGGAGTCAGTGGGGCAGAATCCCAGGGGATCATCCCAGGGCAGCATCCTTGCCTTTCCTATGCACCTTTTGGCAAGCGGTGTTATTCCCCCCACCCCGAGCTAAACTATCTTCTTGTCGAGCCTCTCCCCCTCAGCTGCCCCAGCATCTTGGTGTGGTTTTTGGTTTTTTTTCCCTCTTTGGATGCTCGGTTTTCCATGCTGCTCCAAGCAAGCTGCTGCCCCAGCCCTGGCTGGCAGGCAGGAGGGAAGCTGGTGGAGGCTTTGCTCACACGAGCACTTCTGCCTGACTTCAGGAGGGAGAGGGGTTTTTTTGTCAAAGGACTGCTGGGTTGGGTCAATCATCCCCTTTTATTGTTACCTTTGAAGTATTGCTGAAACTAGAGAGAGATGATAGAACAGATGCGAAGTTATCTTTTTCCTAAAGGGAACAACACCAATAATACTGTAAAAGGTGCTAGAATCAAACCTCATTTTATATACTTTGGTTCTTAGAGATAAAAAAAATAAATAAAACACACAGTATTCTTCCTGTGCAGCCTTATTGTAGATTGTTATAACCAACTCATTATCCAAAAGACAAAAAAAAAAAAGTGAAAAGGTTAAAAAAGGACAAAAATGAAGTGATCCTGTATAAAGTGTAACAAATATGACTTTCCTATATAAATGTAAATGATCAGACATATATTGAAATGCACCTGAGACAGGCAGCAAGCATGAAAAGCTTTTGAAGTATCTTTTTTAATGTACAACACCTGTCTTTTTTCATTTGGATGGTGCAAGAGGGAATGTGCCAAGTTTCTTTTATTTCCTTTTCATTCCATTTGTGGTTTTTGGAAAAGGACAGAGGGTTGGAAAGAGGGTGGGAGGTTTAGCTGGGACAGAAACCTGGAATATTCATCTCAGTTTTATTTGTTTTGTTTTGTTTCATTGTTAGTTTACGATGTTGGTGGCAGTGGTTGGCCTCACACCTCATTTTTCAAATGCTTTTGAAAGCTTTGCTGCCTGCCCCAGGTTCTGAGCATAACTCTTACCTCAAGAACACTTTTTAAAAAAATGAAAAAGTCAATTGTTTTTTCCCATCTCTGGAAAATTAATGCAAACAAATGAAAACAAAGAGAAAAAAAAATTAAAAAAGCAAACAACCAGCAGTGATGAAGGAATGAAAATTAAAAAGAGAAAGAAGTCAAAGCAGAGGTTTGGTGATCAAACCGAGCCATTCTGGTGCTTTTCCCCTTTTTGTGTTGCTAAGGATCAAAATTACATGAGATGGGCTTAGACAAGTCTGTGGTCTTAGGATGTAGCAAAAAATGTATTTAAAAAGAATACAAATTTGCATGGAACAAACTCTGATGGAACCTTTAAAGAATGGCTGTTTCAGTGTCAGACGTTCAATGTTAGCATGTGTGTGTGCTGTAAATACCTTTTCATGTGTGACATGTACAGTTGACTGAGGAAAAAAAAAAGTATGGAACCGAACAAAAAAAAGAATAATAATCAAATGCTATTTTATCAGATGATGCACTTTTTCACCTTGATGAGAAGCCACTGTTCACAACTATGCAATCTTCCAGTTTCTCTCTCTATCTCCTCTCTCCAACCTCAAATTTCCCAACTATTTTCCATAGCCTAAACCGTTTTTTCTTTTGTACAAAGAAACACAAAAAGATCCAAACTCTGGTTCAAGGTGAGAGTGCTACTGTGACTTTTCTCAAACAATAAGAGCTAACAAACAGACAAACAAAAGGGGTTTGGTTTTGTTTTTAAGAAAAAGGAGGTTCGGACATGACCCTCTTTATGTTCTTTAAGTGAATCGATGTTTTCTACATGTGCCAGGCTTCTGTTTACTGTTTTTTGGGTTTGGTTTTCTTTCTTGATTCATTTCTCTCTCTTGGGTTTTAGAATTTGGGTTTTTTTAATTATTTGGCTCCTTATGTTTTTTTGTTTGTTCGTATTTTCCTTTTAATTCTGGTTTTGTATTGTAGGTATTGGGGATGTGAAGATGAAGGTGAAATTTGGCTTAACTCCAAGTGTTTTAGTACCATGTGTGTGCTATATGTACATAGTTTTCTACATAGAAAATTTTACGCGCTTTTTAAGGCACTTTACGACTTGTATGTACAAAGTTGTCTATATAGAAAATGTAGTGAGTGTCCCCCCCCCCCCGGCCCCAAAGAAGAGCCTTTTTGATTCCATGACTTAAGAGGAGTTCAGGTGTTTGAGTATCTCACGTGTGTGTGTGTGTGTGTGTATTATATACTATATTATATATTATAGAAATATATAATAGCCTATGTCCACGTGAGGGTGTGTATAATATAGACACACATCCAAACCCAGGATCACACCCATCCACACCATCCAAACAGAGGTCTTGTAGTTCTTTAAGCTGTAATAAATAGCCTGGCCCTACTGGGTAAAATCCCGCCTTGTCCTTAGGGGAAAGGGAGAAAATTGACCTGTAATTCATATTCGTTGGGTGAAAGGGAGAAAATTGACCTGTTATTCATACTCCTTTGGTGAAAGGGAGAAAATTGACCTGTAATTCATATTCCTGGGTTGGTGGGGGGAGGGATTCAGTCTTTTTAACTTTTCCTTCCCTCACCTCATGGAGAGAGCATTGGTGAGGAAATGGGGTGGTCCAGTGATGAGCTCAGGAAACCACCAGAGGTGGCTGCCCTGTGTCCCCCACCCACCACAGGCTCCCCTGAGGCTTTGAGCACATCCCTCCCACCTCTCTGTGCCCGTTACACGGGGGTTGCCAGTGCTTTGACCAAGCCTTTAAGCACTTTGCACTCATGGTCCTCCTGGGCACATCCCTCTCCGTGCCGACGGGAGGCGATTCCGGGCCAGTTCACGGTGAGTTCTTCACTTGCCTGCCCCTTGTCCTCCAGCTCTCTTCTGTTCAGGAAGCTCACTGCTCCTTCCTTTGAGCTTCATCACCTCGTTTTTGTCTTCTGGCTGTGCTTCTTCCTTCCTTCCACTCAAGGCTTCCCTGTCCTTGGGTGCCATGGCCCACCGTGGTGACACTCTTCAAATCCCTTGATGGGATTCTCCCCAGCCACATCTTGGCCAAGGGTAAAATCCTGGATTGCTGCTGTCAGCTCACTCTTATCCCATATACTGCACACAGACCCCATGGTCTGGATCCTTATGGATGCCTTCCAGCTTGAGATATTCTGTGGTTCAATGATTCTGTGACCTTGAATTTCTTGGGGTGTGACAGATAGAATCCCATTTCCCACTCATTGGACCCCTAACTTAGTGAAGCTCTTCCAAGTGGCCAAGGAACAGCTGTGGATACAGCAAGGGCCCTTTCTGAAGCTGGTGAAAGTGGGGAGGATGAAGGGAATGGATTTGTGGCATCTCTTCCATGTATCATTGGGAGCACAACTGTCCACATCATTCTGTGGTATCAGGGGTGCTTCTTCTAGCCAATCTTTTGGCATTTGGATCCCCACCAAGAATTTCATGTGAGTTTTCCGCTCAAGTCACAGCCACATTTACCTGAAAACAGCTGTAGTGGAAAATCTGGATTCCGGATCTGCAGTCTGTGTAAATGATTATTAATGATTAATTTCATGATTAATCAGTATTTTTCGAAGACTGTATTTCCCCCCCCGGCTCACTTTAAGTTTGAATTTCCATGCCTGAAAATGCAGCACTGAGAGGCCAAGTGGAGTCATCTTCTGCCCCAGTTTCTGTTAAAGTTTTAAGGAAAAAAATTAGGATACTTTCCTAATTGCTAAATTCAGTGAGCAGAGGAACCTAGAAGGCAAGTTTGACTCAATCTGTAATCCTGCAGCTAAAATCTTTTAAGTTCATATACTCCAGTTATTAAAGGAAGTAACTTGCAAGAGCTGCTTGTTCCATGACTCACCAAGAAAATCTGTTAGGCAAAAGAAATGTATGGAAGATGCTTGGCAGTACATTTTTCCTTTCTGTGTTACCCAGCCCTTTCAAAGCAAAGCAAGGCACCCTTTAGAGTCTCAATAAAAGCACACCCATGTTTCAGTTCCAAATGGCTTTTTTTGGCGACATGAAAACCCAAATCTTTAGCACTGTCTTTGGGAAAGAACAGGAGAAATTCACTTTGTGCACAAGTATAAAGCCACTTCCAGCTTCCAGAGCCTAAGACAAGGGTGCATTTTTTGACAGATACCCCCAGGTAAAGAGGTTTGTCCAAAGTTCCTTGGTTTTATGGGAATGGGATCCAATCCTCTCTAATTTAGCCAGAAGATCTGGGTGTCTCATGAGTTATCAAGGTCCATTCCATACTCAAGGGAGACTGCCAGGTAGGGATTTCGATCCCAGTTGATTTCAGATCTGTTCTGTGTCCTTTATTTGGTTATGTTTAGGTGAGCTGAATCCCAACCAAAGTGGACAGGATTTGCCGTGCTTCCAAGACACTCTCCACCATGGCTTCCCATGAGAATTTTGTACTCTGCTAATGAGCATTCAAAATTATCTCCTTCAACATAGCTCTGGAGTTGGGAATTTGGCTCTGCAGTCCCTGCCAAAGTGGCACATCCACATCAGGCATTCCCCTTGCAGGACTAAAGGTATCAAGCTGCAGTTCAGTGTGGGACCCACTCAAGAAATGGGGAAATTTGATTTTCTTAAGTGCTACACACTTTCTGTGACCCTCTTCTGGTTGCTGTAGAGGTTCCCCAAAAATCTCTTGGAAGTGAATGCACAAGCAATAACCTTCTGTGTGTTTTCCTAAAGGAAAAGGTCATTCTCCAATAGGGACTTGTTCAATTCTCACAGCGAGCTGGTAACAGGAGACTTCTCCTGCTCATTCACAATGTGTTCTGGTCAATTCTCCTCATTTCCTTTAATCCAGCCATGACATTGTAGAGGATAGGAGAATAAATCTTGCATTGCCACTGTTTGCAGGAGAGCTGGGGAATCATGCTTCTTCCAGGGTGTAAATTCCTACCTTGCAAGAAGATTAGGAGATGTTTGAGCAGCAGCAAAGGGGCTTCCTAGTCCTGAAAATCCAACTTGCTTTTGTCTGTGTTGGACATAAAGCACTGAGAGCTCCTTTCGCCATGGATAGTTCATGGCTCTTGAATGACATGAGGGAGCCATATCCATCCTTTGCTGCACATGTCACCTCATGGATGAAGGTGGTCCAGTGGCTTAGAGAACTTTTACCAACCATCCCTGTGCTGGAAACACATTGGAAATCTTTTCCTGGATCCAGCCTGGTTCCCCCTGGCTAACATTAAACCCACATCTTCTCATATCCATCTTTCCACCCATGGAAGGAAGCATCAGGTACTTGTTGTCCTGGGTTGTCAGACTAAATTTAAAAGCCCAAGTCCATCCCAAATCCATCCTGGGATATTGTGCTGAGAATTACCCACTGAGCCCCAGTCATCCAGGTGCCTTAACAAGTCTCCCTGTGGGAATGCAGAGCAAGCAGCGAGACCCCACCAGGTGCCAGCACCGGTCCCACCAGCGCCGGTCACTTCAGTGGTGCCAATTTTCTTGCCACGTATCTGCTGCTGCCTGAAAAGAGCAGCAGGATCCATCCCAGGGGCTGCCCTTCTGCTGAAGCCTTGTTTGGTTGGCCATCATTGACATGTCTGAGCTGATATTCCAGAGCACACGTTTGTGGGATGCAGCCTCCAGCATTCCCGGGGTGTGCTGTTTCCTCTCAGCCACTTAAAAGGAAGGGAGAGTGGTTTATTTTGCTTTTGCTTATGTTCAACCCCAGTAGATTCCCCTACTGGAGAGTCCTCCCCTCTTTGCCCTCAGGCACTACCAGTACCCCTAGATCACAGGCTATTTCTCAGACCTGTTTTATCAACATTAAAAGTCATGAAAAATCGATGGAAAGAAAGTTTTCCCTCGGAGATGTCTGGTTTGTAGGAAATGCTTCTGATTTATTTTCCTCTCCATTCCCCAAATGGCATCATTCCTAAATGGGCTCTAATATCAATATCAATGTTAGTAGGATCCATTGATCAAGCTGTGAATCAAAGCTCACTGCTGTGGTGGATATACAGATGTTAATGACAGTTGCGTTAAGCCAAATTTAGCAGCTGGATTCTTCACCATCCCTTTGTTTTGTATCTACCTCACTATGATTTCTTTGATTTCTTGTGATTTAGTGTTGTATACAATGTCAGAGGTGATATGTAGATAAAAATATATATATATATATACAAATATATATTTTTTGCTTTGCAATAAAGCTCAAAGCTATAACACGAATATTCATAAAATGTCATAATCTTTATTGTAATGTTTCCTTCTTAGTTGTAAAATCCTGTCTGGATCCTATTTTCCTGTACACTGGAATCGATATTGTGTTCATGAGTGAATGGTTATTATTTCTGTTCCTTTTCCATTGAAGTGATGTTTTTGAGATGTGAGATAGACACCAGAATTGTCAAACATGAATTTACTTTCTTTTTCTTTTCCCCAAACACAGCCTGTTTGTAACTGGAATCAAACAGCAAAATTGAAAGAAAATGATTTGCAGTCCTGATCTTTCAATTTTGTTTTGTCTGATCTCAACACTGAATTTGGCAGGAGGCAGAGAGGGAGCAGACAAAGAGGGGCTTTTAGGACTGATGGAGGAAAAATATGTTCTTCTCTTTCCATTTGGGTGAAGAGTGGGGTCCATTCTTTGAAATAATTGGAACATGGCACTTCCCTGAGCCATGGAACCACATTCATTAAAGACTTGTCCATCTAATGGCAGCCAATGACCCAGAGTCACTAATCCAGGTTCTTCCTGTGGGAGTGGAGAGAGACAAAGATTTCCCCAGGACAAATCACCAAAAATCACCAAATCCCTTGGCTAAGGCAGATGGGATGCATCTCCTTCAGTATGGCTGGAATTGAGGATTTGAGGCTCACCTTGGGCACCTCACCCTGATGGGCTAAAGCCAAATTCCCATGGCCAGAGCACAAATATCCTGGCAAGAGAAAAGCCCTCATTTTTTGGTCATGAGCATCATTCTGAGCCACACAATTCCTTGTGCTCCAGCAGTGGAAGGGGTGAGGAATGTGGGAGCTCCTGGCAAAGTGAGGAAGACTTTGCCCTGTGCTCATCTGGTGGAAAACGTCCTTGGACCCTGTGATGAGCCAGGAACACCACAATGACCAACATCTGGCACCCAAATTCTGGCTGAGTCCTACAGTGTGGGGAGGAGAATTAGAGAGGACTTGTTTATTCCCAGGAAAGCCTTTCCAGGAGCCTCACAGCTTGATCCTCCTGCCAGAAATGTGAGGACACGAAGCCCACATCTGTCCAGAGCAATCCTTTTCAATGCCCCCACTGCTCCCATAGGCTGGAATTAGGAAAATAAATTAAAAAAAAAAAGCACCAAGCCCCCAATACTGGGATTCTTAGCTTGGTTAGGAATATTTACAGGGATCACACTTTACTGGGAGTAAAATGAGGGAAATCCTCTCCCTTTCCAGCAGACTGTGGGGAATGTAACATTTTCCACCACTGCTTTGTCAAAGCAAACAAAAAATTAGTGACCAGAAAGAATTGGACACAAATGGAGTATGACAATTTTTTTAAAGAGCAAGGAGAAGAATTATTACTGAACATAAATCCAGCCATTCCATTAGGAAATAAAAATATTTAAAAAATAAAAAAAAATAGAAAGGAAAAAGAAATAAAGAAAGAAGCAGGAAAAGAAACCCAAAGACGAATAAATCTCTGTAGAGAAAATGCTGTTGGGTTTCACTTAAAGCACAAGACAGGACTGCAAAACACAGATTTAAAGTGGGTTACACAAGACCCCTTCTGCACAGTCTTCTCTCTAAAACTGGCACAATTGTTCAGTACAAACAGCATTTTTTTTCCTCATTCTGATCTGGTGTCTGTACAAATCTGGCTTGTTCTTTGGTTTGGTTTGATTATTTTTGTTGCCTGTTCCCACCTATTTCTATT
The DNA here is from genome assembly GCA_024734555.1 of Trochalopteron elliotii. Taxonomy (NCBI): domain Eukaryota; kingdom Metazoa; phylum Chordata; class Aves; order Passeriformes; family Leiothrichidae; genus Trochalopteron; species Trochalopteron elliotii. The sequence continues at coordinate 156,641 of JANPWX010000677.1, forward strand.
TTTATGGTGTAGTATTTTGTCTATCTGGAATGAAATACAGGTGTGTTCATGAAGTTGTATAGCAGATGGAATTACAGGTTGGAGTTGAATTGGAAAAAGAAATAATTTAACAATGAGAAAAATATCTATATGAAAAGTATGCTTCCAAAGTGTGTGTTTGAATTTGGGCATTTTGTCATTCTACTGAGCTTTTTGAAAGGTTTATTTTGAGATAATGAGACTTTCTGAAGTTTGAGAGGAGCTTGAGATACCAAAAAGCACAATTTGTTGTTAAACTGCTATAATTTGATTGAGGGTCCATTATGGTAGTTCAATCTTTGTCTATTATAATCCCCAAATTTTGACACGAAATACACAATCCTTTCAATCTGTTCATTTATCATCTTGCATTAGGCAGAAGGGAGAGATGCAGCTGTTTCATTTCTGCTCAGAAATCGCATGGAATTCCTGGCCTTATTTGTTCTTTATTTGCTTCAGAAATAGGGTTGGATTTTGTACTTTGTGGTTATTGTCTTCAGTCCCTGCTGTGAAGTCAACAAGGTCTCCTTTTGACTGAGTGGCAAAGAATCTGTCCAGTAAATGGAAGAGACAGTCTGGCTTTTCTCTCATCTGCAGTGAAATGTTGTCTGGGAAGGACCAGGTCCTGAAATCACTGCTGGATCTGATTGGGCCACGCTGATTAATAATGTTAACGAGGTTCCTGGTGGATCCTCTCTGCCCTCCAGAGCTGCAGGTGCTGGATGAACTTCATGTCTGAAGCAGCATTAACAATGTCCTCAGATGCTCAGAGGGCTGGTGGTGGTTTGATGAACTGGCATCAGCATTTCTTCTTCATCTCTTTGAAGGGAGCTCAGGTTTTCTTCCCTTACTCCCACAATTATTTCCACTGGTGCTAATGGGATGCCTTTGGTTTTGGTCATGGAAGCATTTCCTTGTCACAGCTGGTTGGTTTGTTCCTGTGGTCACGTTGCAATGATTTCCTAACGCCAACTCTGAGGTTTTAACTCCTTCTGGAGCATCAGCTTTGCTTTTTTGAGAATCTTCCTGTGTCTCTTTCATCTCTGTGCAGGAACTTCATGCTCACTGCTGGGCTACCTGCTCCTTTCCATGTTTCAGGACTGTTCATTCCTATAAAGATCCCTTTTGTTTTGGAAGCTGGCTCCTGAGCAAAATTTTCCTCTTATTCCACCTTGCTAAATGTGAGGAAAAAAAAAAAAGCTTTACCAGCTTCCACAGAGCTGACCCAGCTTTTATCCTGGCCTGGAGCAGAGCATCCATCAGTGAGCAAGGTGTGCTCTTTGAGCAGGAATTGCCTCTGTGGTGCCTGTTGCATGACAGATGGGATATAGCAAGTGGATATAACAGCACTGGGAATGTCTTCTGCTGTCTCACCTAGTAAAGAGAAGGTTTGGGTAAAATGTTGAGCAGGCTCTGACCATGGAGTTCTTACAGAAACCAAGACTCATTTGATCTGGATTTTGGTTTCCTGAGATCCTTTAGGCAGCAGAGCAGTGACAGAGGCTGCAGGACTCGGTTTTATTTTCTCTCTGCTATTCCTGAGGTTTGGAGGCATGAGGCACTGCACAGAGTCAGATTTGGATCACTCACTCCTCAGCTCAAGTCAAGAAACAAAGCTTTGTCCAAGGCATGAGGGTGAATCCATGATTTGAGGGTCCCTTCATGGCTGTAGGGTTGGGCATCAGGCCATGCCCGGGCTCACATGAGGAAGGACAAACCAATGCACCATCAGAAGATCCTACAAAACATACCAGAGCTTAAAATATATGGGAAAACTGCTGCAATTTTATCCCACTGAAATTCTCCTCTGAAATACGGACTCAGCAAAGGGAGGCTGAGGACAAAATGCCTGATGGGGCAACTGTGAATTATGTCCATTCTCCTGTCAGGAAAAAATAATTGTTCAAACAAAGGATGGATCATCTTGAACCTGAGGAGAACTAGCCTGCACTCACCAGAGCAGTCATGCCATCAACACACAGCCCTGCCTGACCTGGACTAGGTGTGCCAGGAAGGGGGTGTAAGGCTGGTGGAAGCTGAAAGGATGATCTTCCTCCTCCTCAGGGGGCCTGCCCCATCTCCAAGGCTGGCTCGAGTCTGGAACATGCATCCTGAGTGACTTTTGTGAGGTGTTAATGGCATTGGCTGTGAGGACACTCAGCTCTTCCTGGTGCCAGTCCCTCTTTGGATCATTAGCTCAGCACTGATGACATCACCTGGCAGGGAATTTGGTACAGCTCTTCCTGAGCACCAGAGGAGCCTTTCACTGCCCAGCCAAGTTCAGTCTTCAAGATGAGCAACCAAACTCCTTCCCTGGTGGATTTTCTTGGGGGTCTCTTCATCACTGTCCCTGAGATGCAGGATGAGGGGCTGAGTAACATTTTGGATGTGCTCTGAAGTGGCCAAAACTCTAAACTTAATAAGTTTAGATTATTCTCCCATTCCTGTTGCATTCCTTGTCTCCACTCACACCAATATATTCCACAGAGCAGGATCTGGCACTCAGTTGTCAAAAGTTTTTCAGTTCTTGGCACAGTTTTGGCTGCAGTCAGTGAATATTGACCCAGAGATTCCCTCACGTGAGGTCTGGAGACAAGTATGTCTTTAGTAGCAGATCTCTCTGGTTGTGGGCACCCTTTTGTGGAGGTTCTGGGACACTGTCACAGGGAAAAAAACCACTGTCACAGGGAAAAAGAACCACTGTCACAGTGGTTTTTAACTTATTATGGATAAAGTCACCACAAACCTTACCAACTTTTGGTTCAATGTCATGACAAGCAACAGTGCAAAAGTCATGAGGAGGTGATATCAGACTGAACCTGAAAACAAGTCCCTGCTAAATAAGAAAGAGCCAAGGTTTGGGGCAGAGGTCGTATCTTTTGCAAGAAATATATATTTTATTATTAAAATACCTCCCCCGTCAAACCCTGCCTCTTGTATTACCTCAGACTATGCCAGCTCCCAAAACGTGACTGGAAAGTGCTCAGAAATGTCTAAAAATGGATTTTATCCCAGTGTTGTCACTCTATTGTGAACAAATTTTGTGGCCCATTTCATCCTTCTGACTTGCACCCTCTTCTTATCCCCCACCAAAGCAAGAGGCTTCAACTTTGCAATGTGTCAAAGGTTTCTTATTAAATCCCAAAATACCATTCCTGCTTTCCATGGGAGCTGAGAAAATCAGAATGTTCCAGGAAGAGCCCAGATTTTTTTTGGTCCGTGCCTTCCCTTTGTTATGCTGCCAGCAGAGCCTCAAGGACGGCATATGGCCTTGTTACATTTGCTTTTTTATAAAATAACAACTCCACGGTGCTGCCTGAGTTTTTATTTTGCTGTGTTTATGTGCATTTCCCTTGGATAAGTGAGATATTTCTACAAAATTCAGCACCTTCAGAGCTGGCTGCATTTTCCTGCAATAATTCCTCATTTTTCAGGCTAGGGGGAGTTTTTCTGGCTATTTCTTTTTTCTGGTTTTCCCCCAGTCCAAGACTGATTCAAAATATAATTCTTTGTTTTCTTCCCCAAATCCTTCGCCAGCTCTGATGCTCACTCTAAGAAATCAGCCTTGGACTTTCTTAAAATTCACAGCCAAGAGCACTGAAAGAATTTGCATCAAGTGAGGCCTGGGGAGGTGTTTGCAACTTCAGATTGGGTTAAAAGTCAACAGATTTGGCAAATCAGATTTGGCTGCACAACACTCTGGATCTGCTGGCTCCATCAGGTCCTGCGTTCAGTGCATCAGATGCTTTTGCAATATTAGGGTTTTTTCCTATAAAAATGCCTCATTTTATCAGAAAAAACCCAAATGTATTTGCATCTTCTTATGACCAGAGCAACCTCCATCAACACCAGCTAAATTTTGGTAATTCAAACAGCAGAGATCACCTGTAACCCTGTTTTTGAGCAGCTCAGTTCCTTTCTCAGGAAAAGAAGGTCCTGATTTGCACGAAGCAAAAAGAGTTGGAATCAATCTGGTATTAAAAACTATACCAGGTATTTAAAGAAACTATTCTGTGCTCATTTCTCATTTGGTATAGTCTGGAAATATTTAAACAATGATTGAAATCTGGCTGTTTTCGCATCCCATGGCTACATTTGCAATTTGTTTAGCTACTTGAGGAATTCCAGAAGATAAATCCCTTAAACCTGCAGGCTTTGGCAGCCAGATGTCCTTCCCCAGGTGTGTCCAGGCCAGGTTATCATGGTAGGATTTTGGGATCATGGCTTTTGTAGAAACCAAGAAGAACACTGTGAGAGTACCCAGCTGGTTTTGTCCTTTGAAAATTCCTCTTAGCAGCAACAACGTAAGTTTTTAGCAGATGGTTCGTTTTCTGTTCTTTATTAAAGTATCTTTCATCTACATTCCCATGACAATTTGTCACCCCTGTACACCCTAGATGGGTGTATGAAGCAAGGTAATGATTCCCTGTCATTCTTCCAGGGCAGTTTTATTTCCTCCCCTTGCTCTTTATCCAAGAAAGGTCTCCACCAGAGCAGCAGTAGGAATCTCTCAAATTTTAAGGTTTCTGACTGTCCCCCTAGAAATAAGATTGGTCCTTGAGATTTGTGTTTGCTCCATGACATCCTGGCTGCTCTGGGAGGCAAAAAAAAAGAAAAAAAAAAGTGAAAATGAATAACTTTTCAATGAAGGTGAAATTTGACTCACCCAATTTTGGACATTTTCAGCGTGGTTGTCCCACTTGTGTAGATTAATGAATGGATGCCACATTTAGGAAGGAATGTGCCTTCCTTGGATGCAATTCCTGTCATTGTAAAGCAGCTGCCTGCACTCTGTCAGGTGAATCATGACCTAGAAATGTCTGCGTCTGTCTTGACTTTAGAAGGAGTCCAAGATACCAACTCAAATGCAGGCATCAGTCTCTGTTTGTTCAGATAATGAGGCTCCCAGTGTCCCAAGATCAAATCAATTTTTAAAGTGTGCCCTGCAAGACTGCTCTCCTGTCAAGGTGATCTCCTGCTTCTTCCAATCTTTATGGGAGGAAAAGAACTTCTCACTCTTAGCACTGTGACTCAAGTTGATAATATTTAAAAGTTTGATTTCTGTAAAAGATCTCCTTGGAACCTTAATGGCTTCATTAACATCGTATTTATACAGCAGCACTTCCAAACAATCCCATTTTCATCCCAAACAACCTCATTTTCATCTTCTTCCCCAGCTCAGGGTTTCAGTAGAGAAGTGTACCTGCTGAAAATCTTGAGTTGCTTTCAGTCTTGGTCTTCAGTCCAGATTTGGCCACAGCAAATTTTGCTCATTTTGGGAATTCAGATAAACTTGAACAACCAAGATCAGCTTGCCAAGCCCCTCCAAAGGGACACTGTAAGGTCCTGCAGCTCCTCTCCTGGATTTTTATTGCAACATCTAAAACAATTCAGAGGCTTGAACTGCAATGTCTGGTACCTTATTTTTGAGGAAGGAATCCTTCAGTGTACCCACATCTCTTGCACAAAGCTGACGCCTTTCCTCTGGCAGAACAAGTGGCATCATTTGTTTTCACCTTCCAAAGAGATTTTAGAGGATTAACGTCAATGAGCCAGTGCTGAGACATTCCCCATGCTCCAAAATGCACAGATCCTGCTGATTTCTTTGTGAACATCTCTCTGGAATCTGGACTCAGTGAGATGCTCCAGCAATCATTACATGACTCAAAGAACAAGAGGTGTTCACTTCCCAAAGCCACTGGCCAGGGCTGCACATGGGAGACCCAAGTGGGAAAACAATTACAGGTGCAGTTGGATGAGAGGAACTGTGCTGACAACACCAGGGAAAAGCAGCTGTGCTGTCTTGGAATGAAATGAAGGAACAAAAATTTAAGATGGCTGTTGCTCCAATGTGGATTAATAAATTGAGGATGGAATAAGCCAGCATTGAAATGTGTCAGTACTTTAAAAAAATCCAAACCTCCACTAAGGTTTAAGACTGAATATTGCTGGTAAAATCCACTTTGTCTGACTTAGATAACTAAAAGTTAACTCCCGAAACTCAAACTAGTGCTGCTCAACTTTGTCTTTGATCCTTGGAGAAGAGCACTCACCCCTCCTAGCTGAGATATCTAAAGCAGGAGAGATCAATCAGGCTCTGGAAATGCCAATTTCCTTCCACTGACTACAGAAGGAGCCAGGGGTGATCGTCTAACACAATGTAGAGATCACAGGCCATTTTCACTACTCATGCAGCAAGTTCCTTTGTGTAGGAATGAGGCAACATTCCTGCTGTCCTTCTTCCATCTGCAATTCATCAGAGAAGTTCAGACATTAACACCAAGAGGCAAAATCGCTGTAAAAAAGTAGAGATCTTCATTGTTTCCTGGAATAACAAAGCCTACCCCTCTCAAAAAGCCTCGCAGTCTCAGATCCCAAACCTTGACATAGTTTGATAGAAGCAACTTGGCTTATCTCATTTCCACCACTTCTTTTCCAGCTTGAAAGCTTGTGCTTTAATTGTCCGAGTATTTTCTGGAACTGGCCATAAAGTTTTCATGGAATTCCTGACTTTTCAGCCTTTTGTAGTTAGGCTTGTACTTCACTGCCTTGTTCCTCAGAGTTTGGGAGGAGCAGTGCTTTTCCTTTGACAAGGTTGCAGGGGTTTTTTGTTGAATTAGTCTGTTAAAGGGATTTTTGCTTTAGAATAATGATTATAAAAAAATGCCCCTCCTGCAGTGGGGCACCACCCAACACCACAGGCCTCCACACTTGGATTCTTGGCTTACCACAGGCCTCCATGCTTGGTTTGCTCTTCTGCTGGCCCATCAAGCTTCCAGAGGAATGTCTTAACAATTAAAGCTTAGGGTAGAGGAGCACTGTGATGAGAATGCATCTAATCCTTGATCCTTTCCTCTTTAAAGAGATGAATTCTTTGTGACCAGGAGTTTTGTCAAGCTTTTTACTTTTCCATGAGCTAGACTGCTACAAGCTCCCTGGTGCTGGGTTAGATCCCAGTGGCAGAGCCAGGATCTTCTCAAAAGGCAGGTAGTGTTTAAAAATTAGGAAACCCAGGTGCAGGGGCAGGTTTGCCATGGGGAGAAGCTCCTCGGTTCAAGGTGCAGATGTGCTGTGGGAAAGGAGGATTCCTACATGGATAGAATTGGCATGAGCTGAGGGGCAGTGGTGGAGCAGACTGCAGAAATCTGCTGAGAGGATGCAGTGTCTGACAGGACTAAAACATGGTGACTGACACACCCAAGGGCATCCCACTCTTGTGTTGGACTCCTGCTGCTTCCAAAAGTCCCTCAAGTGTCCAGAATAAAATCTAAAGGGAGGCAGAGATGGAAGAACTTTGATAAAACATTTGTCCTTATCTCCTTCAAGCTCGCAATGTTCATCAAACCTCCTCCAGCCTCTGGCTGGGACTGCATTTTGCTAAGGATTGTGGATGCAATTTTCAAAATATGTTTGGTATTTTTTTTGTATAAGATCTTCCTTTTAAGTAATTCTGCAGCCTTTCCCACCTGAGTACTGCATATTTACTTACCCACCCATTTGGAGTGGGGAGAGAAGTCGAAAGAGGGATTGATCCCACTTAACTTTCTCTTCCTTAAAGAGTCTTGTCTGAGTTCTTTGCATCTGCTTCCTTTACCATCAGTGGAAGGAGATATATACCTTTGGAGAGGAATTCCACACCACTTTTCTGGGTCTAACTTTCAATAACTTGAACTCAGACGAAAAACATATTATTTACCTGAGTAAAGGCAACCTGAGAAGGTAGAAATTGCAAAATCATGCACTAAAAAAATTCCTGAAACACTGTTGAGGGACAGGAACATTTCTGTTGGAAGCCTGTGTTTTTGCTGGTTATGAAGTCAGCTGGATGCCTCTTCTTGGAGCTGGGATTTAAACTGCAACATCAGATTTTCCTGGCCATTTTCTGATTACTGTTTCCTTGCTTTCAGAAAAGTCGGATTGGTTGTGAAATAAAATCAATGCATTTAACTAAGTTAGCAAGTTAACTTGGTGCTTCAGGCAGAAGGTGGGATTCTTGGAACTGTCCTGTGCAGAGCCAGGAGTTGGACTTTGATGATCCTTGTAGGTCCCTGCCAACACGGGATATTCTGTGATTCTATGATTCTAAAGATTCTTTAACTCAGAAAATTCAAAGCTGGGTGCAGTGAGACCAGAGTGGATATGGCACTTGAGGACATGGTTTAATGGTGAACATGGTGCTGGGTTGATGGTTGGACTTGATGATCGTAGAGGTCTTTTCCAACCAATTTCCAAGGAGTGTTGCAGGGCTGCAGTCATTTGCATCTCATCCTGATCATTTAAGAGCCCCCTCCAAGTGCACCTGTGGCTTGGAGTCACAGACCCTCTGTGGACGATCCTTCTTTTTGAGAATTCATCCACCCAAAAAATAGACTGTTGATAACGTTAAATGCACAAACTCAAATCCCAGCTCTGGGAAGCTGAACACCACTTTGCCTGGCCAAAAAACAAAACTGGTGGGTGAGCAGGAAGCAGCAGTTTGGACAGCACAGACTCATCCAGGAGCTCGGTGGGGTGGCAGAAAGCCGTGACTCAAACACACACTCGCGTCCCTCATCGAAAGGTTTTTACATTTCTTTAAACGTCGGGGTTTCAACCAAGTTTTCATGCTTTTTATTAAGGCAAAAGTCCGTGCTTGTGAAATTGTGAACTTGATGTGTTATTTTGTATCTGTTTAAAAAAAAAAAGAAAAATGTATTTAAAGCTAAAGAGCCGTTATTGTGCGGGGTTTTCTCTCAAACTGGTGCATACACTTAACATCAGGGACCTACTATACATAACAAAAATCAGTGCTACAGTTACTGTAAAACCAGATACACACCTTTTACTGTAATAATGACTTTTAAAACCTTGCACTGTAATGGTTGCTATTAAAAAAAAAAAAGAAAAAAACTACAAAAAAAAAAACCTCTTGTCAGAACTGATTTTGTATCTTTGATTATATCTGAAATTTTAGCATTTTTGTATACTTGCCATGCCAACCACATGCATCCTCCATGGTTGATTTCCAGGTTCCGTTTCCTTTCCGTCCAACCCAACACATGCATTGCTCCGTGTGGATGGGCAGGGTATGGCCGTGGGGGGAGCCACGTGGGTCCCCGCCCCGCTCTTGTTCAGGGCCGAGTAGAAGGACAAGGAAAGACGCCTCCCAAACCATTTTGGGATGGTTTCAGATCCCGTTCCGAGTTCCAGCTGCCCCCCAACAGAACCCAGTGAGCGATTCCCGAGTCATTCCTTTTCTCCTGGCGTTGCTCCGGCCGCGGTGGCCGTCCAGCTCCATCCCACGGCAATGCATCGCGAGTAGGTAGGAAATCCAAACCAACCAGATAACTTTGCAATCACTGAGTTTATCGATTAATTTTTTCTCTCTCTTTTTTTTTTTTTTTTAACCTTCCCCTTTCGAACGGTTTTTTTTTTGAACTGAGATGTACTTGGAATCACAGCATGGTGTTGCAATTCTTTCTATTTTTAAATACTGATACATTCTGTGTGTAAAGTCTTGTTTCTTAGCTAAGAGAATCTTAAATGTGGAGCTGAGTTCGAACCATTTTTTTCCTTGTTGTACTGTGATTTGGGAATTATTTTGATATAATCCTTTAATTTGGTAGAAGATTTCCCACGCCTTCTCCCTCCTTCCTATCACCATTTCATATTTTTTACAAAACTGAAAAAAACAAACAAACAAAGGAACAAATAATCTTTTTTTCTCTATTTAGGCTGTGTAATGTTGTGTTGTCCAGATTCTGTATAAAAATATGTATATGATGTATCTGATATTTGGCAGTGAACGGCTGCAACTTTAACCAATATAATTAACAAAGAAATGCATAATGTTGGTGTTTTAAAAAGTAAAAAAAAAAAAAAACCTAGTTAAGATGTTTGTGTAAACTTGCATGGTTTAAAATGTACTTAGTGCATTGAGAAATGTTGTTAGGGTCCTAAGTGAAAGGCTGGTTTACTTTTTGATTCTAATGGTGATTGGTTTGTTGATCAGAATATCCCCTATACTGTATGTCTTAGTTTATTTAGCATATTGGTTTCTTTTCTTTCCTCCAGACCTAGCATAGTGTATCTATCTCTGTGTGATACTGTTCCTTAAAACCAGGTTGTGGAAACTGCGTTTCGTCCGGCCAAAACGATGTTTCGCATCACGCTCGCGGTTCAGTTGCGTTCCATTTGATTTGCTGTGAAGTCCAGGTTTGACTTTCCCTTGGGATCTTACGGCGGGGAGATGCTCCAGGCCGGGCTGCAGGTGCCACTGGGACCAGGAGGATCCGAGGGCGTGGCTCCAGTGGGACACCAGCGTCAGGCCCAGCAGTCTCTGACCACCACGGAGGGGTTTGAGGGCAGGATTTGTTCCATCCTTTAACCAACAAAAAGGCTGGGTTTTTCCTCTCGGCAGGACGTGTTTTATCAGGATCACAGCAGGCAGCCCCTGGGATTTCTCCCAGCTCCCTAATGGATGAATTTGGCTTTTGTGGTAGCCGTTCCACACTGCTGAAGTCACAGGGTGTACCGGCAGCAGTGGAGTGTGGACAACCAGCCCTTGCCACCCTGAGAAACACAACAAGCCTTTCAGCACTCGCAATAAGCTCCATGTTCCCTTCCAGAAGCACAAATTCCATGTTCCAGAGGAGCTGGCTCTGCATCCTGCAGAGCTGATGGATATCGTGACAGTTAGGACCAAACGTCCCAAGAGGCGACCACGCGGGCAAAGGTCATGGTTCATTTTCACATCTCCTGCCCCCACCACACCTCTTCCCAGTTCTCTCCAAGCTTTGCTACTGCTGAACCACCAGAATGGGGACATTTCCAAGCCTCCAGCAGGAACCAACAAAATTTGCTGTGTTTATTGACCATTAATGGCTCGTGCAACTGCCCTCCCTGCGCTGGGCAATGCCAACGCACATGTTCTTATCTCTCAATGCCTGAAAAGTCTCCGGTGGCCTTTCCCAAAAATAAGACAGAGCTAGACTTGAATATATGGAGCTATCTAACTTCTTCAAGTCCTTCATCCCAGAGGGTCTCCAAGGGCTTTTCCAGCATAACACGATCTTACTCGTGCAGCCTGTAAAGTGGCAGAGCACTGTTAGCGACCTGCAGCCACCTCTGGGGTGACCCCGCCAGCTCACGGCCACTCTATGCAACAGTCTGGTGCAAAAGGTGTGGATCACACCCTTGGGGGGACTTGGCAAAAGCATAACCTGCACAAATCCCATGCTGAGACCTGAGAGGACAGATTGATTCATTTAATTTTCCTTTTCTGGGCAGTCCCTTTCTTCTTTTCTGTCCTCACACCACAAGTCGTCCAAGTAACCTAAACTTTTCCAGTTTGCTTTCATCAGCGTTTTCCTTCCTGAAAGCTTTTTAAATATTCTTTTCACACAGGAGGATAGGGAACAAACCTTTCCTTCTCAGCTCCAGAAATAGAACAGCTCCATACCTGTCTCTTTGCTTACCTTCCTTCTAGTCATTGACCAATTAACTTCCAGTCTTCCCCGATCTCCACCACATCTTTTAAATGACAGCTGCACTCTGATTTTGCTGCTTGATGTTCTAATTGGTTTTAATCCGGACAGAAATAAACAGCCTGACACCAGGCACTGGCAGGAATCCTGGCTTGGCATGCAGATATAGGCACTGTCCTGTGGCCAAATCCTACAGCTCGATGGATGCCGGCTTTTGGCCTTGCTGCTGACTGCAAATCCTGTGATTTGTTGCAGGATTGGCTGCATCTCCGAAAAGCTGCTCGTGGTGCTCATCTCCCCAGCTTGGTAAGCTTTGTTCTTCCTTTGTTCCAGGTCCAGAGTGACTCCAGTCAAACAGTGGAAATGCCTCAGCATTGGCTCTCTGGAGAGAGGAGGAGATCTCCTGGTTGATGTTTCGTGCTGCCCGGTGGATCTTTCTCCCCCAAAAAAATTCAGTTGATCCCAAATCTGAGGTCTTTATATAGAAAAGCTGGTGCTGGAATCAAGCTTTGCTTTCAAAGGCTGCAAGCTCAGCTGGTCCAGACCCCTCAGGGCTGTGGAGCATTCTCAGATGGAGGACATCAGCACTCAATCCCTTACGAGAGCTTTTCCCATTGGTTTTCTTTCTGCAGAGCTGGCCTTCTGTATCTCCAAAACATCTGGAAGAAGGAGTTGTGCCCTGCTAGGAAAAAGTTTATTCCTTGAGAGATGCCATCTGGACTTATGGACCTGTAGTGTCCCCTTGCCCTTGGCCCATCTGCCTCTTCGTGGCCCCACAGACATCAAGAGGAGTTGGCTTTTAGAGCAGCCTCCTGCAGAGTCAGTCTCCAACATTCCATGCTCCTTCCCTGTCCCAAAGCCAGCATGAAAATGTATCCATTTGATTAATTAACCATAGACCTAATATAAATCACCAGAATCCCACAGAAACAACTCATGGCACAGCTCTCCACCAGCTGTTCATCTTCCAGTTGTCCACCAAGCTTTGGTTTGCTCAACAGGAACATGTTCTGGGATAAGATAAAAATCCTCTTATAAAATATTACCCTGGATTGCAAGATAGGCACCATGCTTTGCTCACCCTCACTAGAAACACATCAGAAGGATCTCTTTGTATAGAGAGACCTTCCCCTTCCTGCCCTCAGAAGGACAAATGCCATGACCAACTCTAATTCCCATCCTTGAAACCAAATTTAAAACAAACAAACAAACAAACAAACAAACAAAACAAAAAACAAAAACAAAACAAACAAACAAAAAAAACCAACAAAAACTCTCAAGCCCTAAACCCTGAAAATATTCAGCAAAGTCAAATTGAGGCAGGGATTTTGCAGGCCATGGCTGTGGATTTATGCAGGACTTTCCATGACTGTTTTATTTCCAACGCAATAAAGAATAACCAACTTATTGTAGCAAACCTTGTGCCAGGTGCTATCTCCCAAAACCTTCTGCATGGGACAGTCTCCCTGTTTTTTCTCTGCCTCACATCACTTTGCAGAATTTTGGAAGGGAAAACACCCCTTTTGCAGATTGCAAATAGGGAAAACTATGTTTTTTCTTTCTTTTTCTTTGTCTTTACTTTTTTCTTAATTTTCTCTATCTTAATCCCTTTCTTTCTTTCTTTCTTTCTTTCTTTCTTTCTTTCTTTCTTTCTTTCTTTCTTTCTTTCTTTCTCCCTCTTTCTCTTTCTCTCCTTCTCTTTCTGCCTTCCTTTCTTTCACTCTTTCACTTTCTCTCTCTCTTCTCTCTCTTTTTTTCTTTCTCCTTCTTTCTTTTTTGTCTCTCTCATTCTCTCCTTCTCTCTCTCTCCTTTATCTCTAATTTTTCTCTGTTTCTCTTTTCTTCTTTCTCTTACTTTTCTTCCTCTCTTTTTTTTTTTTAAATATCTTCCTCAGTCTTGCTCTCTCAACCTCTTTCTTTGCTTTTCTTTCCTTCCTCCTCTTTCTGTCTTGTAAGATGGGGAGTTTCCACTGGCAGCCACTGGAATCTGTGAAAGCAAATCCCTTTGGTCTTTCCATCATAGTTCCAAAGCTCACTTGGGAGTGTGCTTGTGAAGACCCCACAGATGTCCCTTTGGAGCAGCCTTTTGGAAGTGCTTTTCTTCATGTCCTCACCCCATACCTGACTTCCCAAATCTTCTGGATTCTCTCTTTCACTGGTCTTATGCCCAGTGTACTTTTCTGACCTTTAACAAGTCGCAAACTGGACTTCAAACAGGAAGATGAACGTTGTCCCAAGAGCTCCTCTGGTGTCCCTCCCACCTTCCAGCAGACAGACACATTCCTTCTTCTCCCTGGATCAGCAGGCTGGAATCCAGAATCCCTGGATTCTTGCCATAGCCTTTCCTCACACTTTCTCTCTCCTTCTCTGTGTGACTCCATTTGCCCACCCAGGTTCAATATCTACCTCACAGGGCAGCTGTGAGACCCTTGTCTGGGTAGGAACATGCACCATTCATGGATCAGCTCATCAGCATTCCCAAACCCTGTCTTGACACATCTGTGTTGGCAAAAAAATCTAGAGTTTTATTCATTCCTTTCATCTGATGCCAAAATTTGGGGCATTTGTATCGACATCCCACAGGCAAGGCTGGGTGTGAGATGTGGAGGAGATCAGATACAGGAATTTCTGCTCTTATTCCTGAAATACATGAAATTTCCAACAGAAACACAGACAAAGGGGTTTCGTCCCACAGTCCCAAGCCACCACCAGCCACCTAATCATCTTTTCCACCACAAACTCAGCCTCTGGATTGCAAAACTCACTGAAGAATGGTGGAAGTGCACATTTTGTCTGTATAAATGATGCCAGTTCTCTCTGTGCTGCAGTCCAGGCTGTCCTACAGCACTGCAGGAGCAGCCCAGGAAAAGTTTGCTGGTTGCTGTTTGAAAGGATGTGCAGAGAAAAGTAATTTTAAAGTAATTTCTCAGCTTTGACAGGAGTTTAGCACTCTCAGCCAGCCTCTCCTTGACTGTACACACTTCAGTCAATGGATTTGGGCTCCAGCAGACAAGATTTAGGACATGAATCCCAGCAACTGGTACTGGAGAGGAAAACTTTGTCACCACCTTAGCCTACCCCACAGTCACCAAAAAATGCTATTTTATCCCAAGTTTTATCTTAATCACAATGAATGGTTAGCAGGGTGAAAACCATTCTGTTCAAGTGCAGGAATTTATGCTTGGAATTTCTGCCACTTCCTTCAAGAGCTCCACTGATGTGGACTTTTGAAAGCTGTGAGAAAATTGGATTAGGGAACAAAATGGTAAAAAAAAAATTAAATAAAAAAGAGCAAAATGCCCTCTCAGGGGTGGAAAAGGTGCTCACAAAAAACCCTTCTTGTGCACCATTGATTTTGATTCAGGGAAAACAGTAGGACAAATGACCTCCTTTCAGGCACACTGGCCCATGGAAATTCTTGGAGCAGCTTTGAGTGGGTCCCTCCCACCAGAAAGCAGCACTCAGAGAACTTCTGCTTTGTTTGCCTTTGAAAACAGTGTCACAAATTCAAAAATAGAGAAGGGGAGAGCTTTAGATAAGGTGAATCAAGTCTTCTGCACAGGGGAGTTGGATAGGAAAGAACTGTTCCATCCCTTAAGAATTCCTGTGAATTTATTTTTCACATGGAAACCTCAAGGCTAACAGCAAACATGAAACAAAAATGTGCAAAACAATGCATGTGCCAACAAAAACAGTTTGGCTGTCATGGAGGGAGATCATTTTGATCTTTCCCTGTTTGCATCCTCTTTCTTTTTATTTAATATATAAATTACCCTGCATTTTGAAACAAAAGCTTTTCTGAAATGAAAAGAAAACAAACTGAAGGAAAATGTCAAAGAAGACCTCCAAGAGCTTCAAATCACGTCATTCATTTCCCGACGGATGTGATATTTTCCAACAGGAAAAGGCCTGAAGTTGGCATTTCCCAAGAAGTTTTAACTGTGACACACTGGGCTTTTTGTGGAGGGAGAGAAAACAATTTTCCTTCTCAAATCTTGACCGTCTATCACATCTTTACAGGATTCTTTTCACAACGGGATTCCCTTTGATCTGGGAGCTTGCAGCAACATTCAGAGCCCTGCAAACACCTGGTGCCACAAGAAGGATCTTCCCATCCTCACAGGATGGGAGCAGCCAGGTTTTCCAAGAGGATTTAATCCCTGTCAGACTGTGGAGAACCAAGAACAGCACAGGCAGCAGCTTCTCAAGTCCTGCCTGCCTTTCAACCCAGCCAGGATGGGGCTGTCTCTCCTTTCTGAGGTGGTGAAATCTTCTGCTGCCTTCAAACCAAGCAAACAAGGAAAATCCACCCTTTGCTTTGTGTGGTTTTGCTGCCTGGCAGCATAACAACCCAAGCCTTGAGAAGGTTAAACCAGAGGCTGGCAGGAAGATTCTCTTCTAATTCTATCTTAACATAGCCACGTTTCTTTTCCCCTTTCGAGTGAAACTTGAAGAGTTCCTGGAAGGGCAAAATTTGGAAGAAGTCACCATTATCCATCAGGGAAGCCCATTCTCCCACCCCCAGCCCCCAGCAGGACCCTGCCCATTGCCCGGAACGAGAAGCACATGGTAGAGGTTAGAGGGACCACAACAGCCCCTGGCTACAGCGACAAAGAACAAAAAAAGCACACTTGAGATTAAAGCACACCTCCAAGCCTGCTCCACGATCCTGATAAAACCCACTGCCCAGGAGGGAATTCCTCACTGCCCAGGAGGGAATTCCTCACTGCCTCTCCTCCCAGGGTCCCAAGCCCACACTCACAACTTCCCCCTCTGCCTCTCTCGCTCTGTGATTTCTCATCTCGACGTCACCCCACCCTCTCCCAGGCCAGGCTTACTCCAGGATATTCCACTGAGCTCGGCTCTTGCTTCACCATCAGCGAGGAAGGAGTCTGCAGAAGGTTCCCGTGTGCCAAGGGGGGATTTCCCTGGGATCATGAACACCCCTGGGAGCTGCAGGGGAGCCCAAAACGGTGTCATCAAGGGCTGATCTCCAAGCCTGCGTTCCCCTTTTGGAGAAGAAGCTTATCCTGGCCAAAGCTGTTTTGTTAGACCTGGTCTGGAGCTTTGCATCAGATCTGGGCTTGTGCACTTGCCTCTTCTTCCTTGTGCCATTTGTAGGCTTTGGTTTCTGAGCCGTTTTTTTTTTTTTTTTTTTTTTTTTTTTTTGCACTGTCAGGAGTTTCTTTACCCGTGTTTAATTGTTGTCAGCTGCAAAATGTTTGTTAAGCCTCTCCACCAAGCTCTTTAAATGAACGTCAGTGGCTGTCTTCCCTTGGACAATAATGAATGTATATATCGTAAGTGCAGACTATACAGAAAAGTGGCTAAGTCAAGGATCAGAGGGTTTTGTAAAGCCTGTTTATTTTTTTAAATAAGTTTGAGCATTTATATTTTACCACCATTTACGTGGTTTTGGGGAACCCAGATTGTGTCAAGATCTCATGCCAAAACAAGCCAAAAGTTGTTTGATTTCAACCTTTTCTTCCATGAACCATATTTTAAACGATACTTTGTCATTTTAAATGTTTTATTGAAACATGTACTGATGAAAAAAAAAAGAAAAAAAAAGAAACAAAATGTCATCTTGACAAAAGATTTATACATGAATCAGAAAGTATTTATTTCAATTTTGTACCTTTCCATTTTAATACATTATAATGTATTGACTCAAACGAGATAATATAAACAGTTCATTTTAATAACATGTTTGCAGTGTGTTGTGTCTTCTTATTCTTTCCTTTCTACTCCATGTTGAACAGAGAGATTATGAAGCATAAAGAAATATTTTAGATCCTGGAAATCCTGAGGGTTTTTTTAGACCAGAGCACGAGTGTGTCTTGAGCAGGAAAACTTAACGGAGACTGGGTCAGACCATGGGATGAGGTCTGAGAGAGCAGAGGACCTGGCAGAAGAACGGTCCAGGGTCAGAGTAACCCACATGCAGCTGAAAATCCAACTGCCTGCTGCTGGCTCTGGGTGATGTGACACCCCGTGCAGTCCCCAGACAGAGAACGGCACCACCACCACCCCACATGTCCCATTCCCACCCCCTGGCAGAGGTGTGGTCCCTGCTCTGACACCCCAGCTGAGCCACTCCCACAGGGACTGAGTGTCTCACACCTGTCCTGGCCCTCCTCACCCCCACTCACTCAATCCCTAAGTAAGGATTGATTCTCTCCTCCACCAAATTCAGCTCCTATTCCTTATTTTCTTCCTTCGTCCCCTGCTGCTCCTCCAGCTCCTGCCCAGGGGAGGTGCATAAACCCCTCACACACACAGGGGGACACATCTCTACTGCTGCCCATGAGCTTTGGCCTCTCTGCTTTGTCCTTTGCCAGGGCAATCCCAGACATCAGCACAGACTGGGAGAGGAACTGACTAAGGGCAGCCCTGGCAGAAGGGTTTGGGGGTGCTGGTGGGTGAGAGCTGGACATGACCCATCCCTGAAACCCCCCAGGCCCTGGGGCAGCAGGGGAGGAGGGGATTCTGCTCCTCTGCCCAGGTCAGGTGAGATCCCACCTGCAGAACTGCCTCCAGCCCTGGGCTCCAACAGCAGAAGGACGTGGAGCTGCTGGAGAGAGTCCAGAGGAGGCCACAGAGATATTCCAAGGGCTGGAGCCCCTCTGCTCTGGAGCCGGGCTGGGAGAGCTGGGGGTGTTCACCTGGAGAAGGGAAGGCTCCAGGGCAACTCCACTGTGGCAATTAAAGGGGGTTTGTAAAAAGGAGGAAGAACAACTTATTACACAGACATAGTGATTGGGCAAGCAGGAATGGTTGTAAATTAAAAGAGGTGAGATTTAGCTTAGATGGGATATTGGGAAGGAATTGTTCCCTGTGAGGGTGGGGAGGCCCTGGCACAGGGTGCCCAAAGCTGTGGCTGGCCCTGGATCCCTGGGAGTGTCCAAGGCCAGGATGGACAGGACTTGGAGCAACCTAGGAAGGTGTCCCTGCCCATGAAGGAGGGTGGAACAAGATAATCTTTAGAGTTCCTTCCAATCCAAACCATCCCATGATTTCCTGCTCCAGTTTTCTGGCCTCAGTTTGTGTCTCCTGTTAAATCCCTGTCCCAGCCCACCCCTGGGCACACATCAAACACACATTTGATGATAACTGACCCCTCAATCCATCACTCCACAGGGAAAACCCAAATATTGAGCAGTCTGTGCAAGCTGTCCTCCCTCAAACCTGGGTCTGCCATGCCCTGGTAACTCTTGTCCATGGACACCCAGGACATGCTGCTTGTGAGCACAGAAACCTGCTGGTGGGCTCTCTGTTGGTGCTGGAGGTTGGTATCACGTGAAGAGAAAATCCTTTTGTGACCACGAGGGAAATGCTGATTCCATCCCCAGACTCCAGAGGGTGAGGGTGGGTCACATCCAAACCACCTATTGGGAATGGTCTGTGTTAACTCCAGAGGCAAGTCCAATGATTATTTGGGACATTTCCAGGTGACCTGGCCCAAAACTGTGCTCAGGATTGTGCTTGGAAAACAGCATTTGTTTAATTTATTGCTGTAGGTACAAGTAGTGAGGACCAAAGCACACAACAACAAGGGAGGGGGGACATTCATTGCAGAGCCCCACTGGGTGCTGATTTCTGGTGGCAGTTTTTGGGTATTATCAGGAAAAGCAGATCATATTCTCCATGACTGAAGTACAAAGCTGTTCCCCTCCAGAAACTGCTGTTCTCTTCCCTCTGGTGGGGGTTTTTGTGGCAGTGGAAATATGGACCCAAAATTGCTCCACCTTTATATTTCAAAGCAGAATAAATGCCCAGTGCAGACTCCAGGAAAGTTCCTCTTCAAATTTGCCAGTTTGGTACCAGTTCCATTGTAAAATACCTGATCCTGGGAGGTGACTGGGAAAGAGGACTTCTGATACAATGATGTCCCAAAATCCTGGCAATTTTCTCCAAAAGTTATCAGCTTCATCTTCAAAAACTCCCTAAAAGAACTTTTTGTACCACAGCTCTCCCAGTTTGCTGTGGGCAGGACCCCACAGCTGTGAAGGTCCAGTATTTCATTGCATATCAAAGAAAACAGAGTAGGAAAGGAGGTGTCTCATACACAACAAGAGCTCAAACCAAACATCCCTGTGCTGCCCAGATGCTCTGGGCAGGATCTGGATTTCAGGACACTGCCAAAGTCTGGTTGGAAAAGGGAAAGGAAGGAGAAAGGGGTGGGAGGTGAGGCTGTGCAGCCTCAATGTCACACCTGAGACACTTCAGAGAAGAGAGTTCATGGGTTGTGGAGAGGCATCTGGAGGAAAGCCAGGTGAGTGTGGGCTCTCACTTGCACATGGTGTCCTTTATTCTGACTCAACTTTCCCTCTCTGGGGATGTCACAACAAACCCCTGCAGCTCCACAGACTGGGGCAGAGTGGCTGGAAAGCTGGAAAAGGCCCTGGGGGTGCTGCTGACACGAGCCAGGTGTGCCCAGGTGGGCAAGAGGCCACTGGCACCTGGGCTGTCCCAGCTCTGGGGTGGCAGCAGGACCAGGGCAGTGCCTGTCCCCTGTGCTGGAACTGCTGGGACACCTCCAGTGCTGGGGACAGCTCTGGGACCCTTCCAAAAAGGAAAACATTGAGGGGCTAGAGCATGTCCAGGGGAGGGAATGGAGTTGAGGAAGGATCTGGAGCAGCAGGAGTGGCTGAGAGATCAGCGCTGAGATGAAAAATTCTTACCCCTCCATGCCCTGGACTCCCCAGTTGTGTCAGGAGAGGTGAGATTCCTGCACTTTTCCTTATCAAATGGCAACTCTGGGACACAAACCTCAGGCACATGTTTTTGCAATGGGGTTTTTGAAGCTGGGACATGGAGGAAAAGGGAAAGAAGAGGAGCAGGATGGAGGGATGAAGAGGTCCTGGGATGGTGGGAGAAGCTGAGAAGGAACCTGAGGGAAGACAGAAACAGCCAGAACTCCTTAAGGGTAGGATGGGAGGCAAAAATAAATGCCAAGGGAAGAATTCCAAGGGATTTCAACCTGAACCAGGAGCAGAGCAGACCATCAATCCTGGAAAAACCATCATTCACCCATTAGGGTGGGGAAAAAACAAGTGAAGGAATTACTCCACACAGCAATTACTTCTCTCCTGCTAACACCCACCCAACCTTCTGACAAAATGGGCTCCCTGTTCCCTTTCATCAATCTGCCAGCTTCCATTTTAGCACTTTCCCTAATAATTTTCCCTGGTTTGCTGCTAACAAACAACTTCTGGAGAGGACAGAGGACAACTGCAGCTCAGTCCACAACCTGGCTGGTTTTTGTGCTGTCCCTCACCTGCCTGAGAAGTGAACTCCTGCCATGTTACAGCACAAGGTAGGTGGCAGCTGCCTCCACCTAGACCAGATATTCAGTGGGAATTTCCTGGAAACTTTCCCAGGCTTTGGTTCTGTAGGAAAGCTCATGGAGAGGGTCAGCACGGCCACAACCAAACTGGGACTGGAAAACAAAGGAGTCAGGGCAAAGGAATGGGTTGAAAAGGAGCAAGAAATGGGTTGAAAAGAAGAGTGGGGTGAGACAGCAGGAGCAGCTTTCTCCTGGTAGGATAAGCAGACACTGGGGAGGTTTTGTGGGTGGGAACTGAGCATTCCCAAGTGGAGGTGAAGAAGGGGTTGGATATGATCCAGCAGGACTGGTGTGGGTGGCACTGTCCTGTCCTGAATGCCACCAGGAAAGGGGACACTGCTCCAGGGTTTGTTAGGGGTACCCCTCAATAGATTAAACTGATTTTTCCAGTTCTCTGCCTACAACTTACAAAATCTCTGACCACGTGTGTGCATGTGCATTTTACCTCTTTGTGAATCTTTCTCTCCCCAGAACAAGCCAGGACCTGAGTGCTGAAGTAAAGTGGAGATTTTCTTCCCAAGCTGAGCATTTTCCCAAGTGCTCCAGAGAACCTTAAACAAACAATGGTATTTACAAGCACTGGAAGTGCTGCTGCTCCCTTTAGCTGTGGATTTGGAAGTGTCTGTGGGATAAGTGTGCCACAATAAATTCCCTGGCTCATTGACTCCACAATGGGTGAGAAAAGGAAAGCTCCAGCTCAGCTCCTGCTCTACAGGGGAGAATTCCTTCCCAAAACCCCATCTAACTCTGCCCTCTGGCAGTGGGAAGCCATTCCCTGTGTCCTGTCCCTCCATCCCTTGTCCCAAGTCCCTCTCCGGCTCTCCTGGAGCCCCTTTAGGCACTGGAAGGAGCTCTGAGGTTGCCCTGAGGGTTTCTCTTCTCCACTATGAACAGTTCCAACTCTCTCAGCATTATTCCTTGATGCTTGTGCTCCCTCGGGCTTCATGAGGGAATCCTGTTCTTCCAAAGTGTGGAAAAGGTAAGGACAGGGACGTGGCCTGGCAGTGAATGACAGCAATGTCCCCAGACCTGGCAGTCCCCAGTCACTGCCAATGGGGAGCTCACTGGACAAAGTGCAGATGAGAGAAAAGAAAACCAACGTGTAATTAAAGAGCTAATGAGCCCATCTTGGCTATTTTTAGTGCTCTTTTATTTTCCAGTGGTTGCTCAAACAGCCCCGAAATGACAGTACTGGGTCAGCCTTGAAAGTGCAGCTCCACTTTGAAAAGTGAGCAGTTGTCCTTGTGGGTTTCCCTCTTTATTTCTGTTCAAAAGCCCTAAATCTAATTTGCTGTGTTTACAAAGCTGAGCCCTGCTGGGACTGCGAGCAGTGCTGGTTCTGAAATCTTCAGAAGGAACCTCCATCCTGCCACAAGAACATCCCAGACAACCAGGGCTAATGAATAAAACTGGGCTGGAAATTGGCTGCATTAAAACAGTTTAAAACCCGTTGCAGGTCTATTTGCTTTCTTCACTGCTGACCTCTGTTTGCTGCTGCTGGATCCTGACAAGTCTTCAGCACATAATTCCTTATGAATAATATATCAAACATGCTCTGCTGGGCCTGGCATTTCCTCCTCCTCATGGAAAGCAATGAACTTTCCTTGCAAGCATTTGCAAATCCAAAAAAAAAAAGAAAAAAAAAAAGAAAGAAAGAAAGAAAGAAAGATATCTGGGGCAGGGATGTTTTGTTTAATTTTACCAGTTTCTTCCTGATATTTTTTGTGAGTGTTGTTCAAGTGAGCCATTGGTGTTGCTTTTGTGCTGCTCAATATTTCCTTTTGTGCTTCATGACCAGAGGAGTGATTCCTGTATCTACAAAATGCCATTTTCTTCTTATCTCACGTGTGTGGTAAGTAACACTCGGACTCCTGGCAAGAAATGTCCTGTGCAAATGAAATTTACTGCCCAGTTGCTTCTCAAAAAAAGAACATAACGATGGTGGAAAGGGATTCATTTTGAAATCTGAAGCAACATCTGCAGGGAATCCTTTTTTTTTTTTCCTTTCCTTTCCCATCTCAGTTTGAGCAAAGCAAGGGAGTGTTTCATGGGATTAAATGGGACACTTTATTTTGCAGAGTGAGCTGCACTTTACAGAGGAGCAATTAGCACAGGTTGGTTTTGTGGTTAAGACGTTGCATCAGGCCTGGGGGAAGATGCCTTCTCAGAGGGCTTCCTGAATTAACTTAGAAGTGATAAAATCTGGAGAACTGGAGGAGCTGGAGGAGCCTTTGGGCAGCCACCTATCTCCCTTCCCCATTCTGTGGTCAGGTCAAACAGTCCATCCATGACAAATGTGACCATCAAAATAGACAATCCCAGCACCCTTTAGCCATTCCCAGGTGTTCTGTATCTGTTCTCCAACATGCTCAGTTATGTTGATTCCTGATTTTCCAGGTGGCAGTGCACAAGGAAACTAATCCATCCCTAGCAGAAAGGTCCAGAAAGGAATTCCTTCTTTTGAAGCAGTTTTTTACTAAAGGTTTTCATTTCAATTGTTATTTTCTAGCTTTACTCCTTCCTCCTTTTTTATTTCCCCCCAGTGTTTGTGCTTCTTGGTCATTCCCACTTTCCCATCTTGGCTGGTGTCCAGATGAAAAGTTTTGCTCCCTTTTGACCTTCAGTCACCAAAACCAGAGTCATGGTCAGAGACAAAAATGGGGTTGGTTTGTGGAGGATTGTCCCCAGTGAATTATTCAAGTGTTTTTTCATCACTCTGTTGTCCTCCAGTGTACAAATATTGACCCATTTATGGAAGAACTTCTGCAGGGTTTTCCCAGGAACTGGAGGCAAAGTGGCTTCTCCATGATTCCCTGAACTCCACCACCCTTCCTCCCAGTATGATCATTACTGATTCAAAGGCTGTTACATGACAGTTCTCAAAATTTCCAGGCTGAGCCTTCCCTGAGTTACAAACCTCCAAGTGGATACATCAACTTTCTTCCTACTCCCAAACCCTCAGCATTAAATTCACTCCAGATTTCACGAAAAACTGAAAATAAGAAACCTGCAAAGCCTTCAGTCTTCTGTCAATGCTTTTTAGGGGCTTTTCACCTCCTCACCTACATCAAGGTGAGATCAAGGCCAGGTTGGACAGAGCTTGGAGCAGCCTGGGATAGTGGAAGGTGTCCCTGCTCACGGCAGGGGATGGAATGAAATGAACTTTAAATCCCTTCCAATCCAAACCATTCCATGTGTCCATGATCCCATAAAGCCCAGGCTGATGAAATAACAACAGCAATAATAAGAATACAAACACGCTGCACTCATGGAATAAAGGAAAATCATCAGAATTCCTCTCTGCTGCCTCTTTTGCCACGCTCCCTTCCAGCATTCCCAGCCAGCCACTGCCCAGCTCTGTGCTGGCAGCATTTCCAGGGACAGAACCCCTCTCCCTGAGCCTGTTCGTGCTCCTCAGTGCCCCAGTGGCTGTTCTTTGAACCCCTCATCTCCTGGCTGCGGGCACTCGTTGTGACATCCTTTGCTCCGTGGGTCACACGTCGTTAATCTCTTGCTCCCCGCCTGGCGCAGGATGGGCGGCTTCTCCCACCGGAGCTCACCTCTAATCCGTCTGCTCCCTCGAATCAGTGTCCGAAATCAAAGCTGTCTGGTCGTTTTAAGGTCTCCAGGCAGTTCTTGTCCCTAGTGCTTCCATCACACCTCTCCCGGGACTCCCGCAATAAGCATTTCTAGCCTGGCCTCGGGCCATTTATCGCACAAACAGAGGCTGATTTGCCTCACAAAGGACTTGCTGCACGTCCTATTTCTTTCCTCGATTTCCTCCACTTTTCCCCCCCAACCTTTCTTTTCCTGCCCACCTCTCCCTCCTCACATCTCCCTGGTTTATGGGGCATTGGGATGGCGCCCTTCTGCAGGGCACAGAGCTGCTCCTTAGCTGGGAAATGTCATTTTCTCCTTCCAAGGGTCTCCTCCAGGTGGAAAGGGGTCAGCCAGGTGAGTATCAGGCTCAGATCTGCTT
Source organism: Trochalopteron elliotii (assembly GCA_024734555.1). Lineage (NCBI taxonomy): Eukaryota > Metazoa > Chordata > Aves > Passeriformes > Leiothrichidae > Trochalopteron > Trochalopteron elliotii. Next base: position 181,452 of record JANPWX010000677.1, read on the forward strand.
CCAGCCCTCCTCCACTTTCCTGCTGTGTCAGTTCCCGTGTTGCTGGCTCTGTTCATCCCAGCTGGATCTTTCCTTGTGACCCCAACTCAGCCCGGGAGTGGCACCAAAGGAATTCCCCAAAGCCTGAAGGAGCTCTGGGGCTGACAGCAATCGGTAAGAACGTGCTGGGAGGAAAATTCCCTGCTCAGACTCCGAGCCCTGGGTGATCCTTGAGGGGCTGTGTTGGGGAAGATGAATCAGGGAAACCTTATAAATATGATTGCTTAGCAAAAGATTCTGAAAATATGAAACCTATAATCGAAATAGAAATGAAAGCTTGCTTTGAGTTGTAGGATACTGAGCCTTAGTTACTATATAACCTGAAAACAATAGTCTAGCCAGCTAAAGGAGAATCCCTCTTGATTGAACAATACCCTTCTGCTGACTAAGGAATCCAAAGGTCAATGTAGCAAAAGAGAATAGTTTAAAGAGTAGTTTTTAGAGTTTAAAATATAACACAGTATGGTAATGTAGTAGTTCTTATAGGCTATATGTAGATTCTATAGGGTTTTGTGTCATGTACTGGTTGGTTACTGTAAATTAGAATATTCAACACAAAAGGAGATATAATGTATTGTAACAAAGACCTCGCTCTCTGACTCTCCTCCTCTCTTGCTCTCTCTCTAGCTCTCTGGCCCCTGCGCTCCGACCCCTGCCACCTCTCTTTGGCTCTCTTGCTCTCTCCTCTCTTACCTCTTACCCTCTTGTTCTCTCTCCCTCACTCTTTGGGACTTCCCTTCAGCCGAGGCTGGTGGCTGAAGGCAAGGCCCTTTTTACCCACAACCCTTGCAATAAAACCACATGTTCTAGAATGTCTCAAGTTGGCAGAGTTCCCTCTCCCTGCCGTCCACGGATGTTCTTACAGGGCTGGTTCTCGGGAAACACCTCTTTCCAAGGAAGACCCCCGTGAGGAATCGCTGGAGAATTCTGAATGGAATGCCCACCAGGCATCTTTATCCCTTTTTATTCCAGAGGAGAGCTACATCTTAACCTCCCCAGGCACACTGGAAACAGGATTTTAGGCTATTTTCTTGGAGGGCTGGAATCACACATAGCAGAAAATATATATTCAAATATTCATATATTTTTCTTTCCTGTGACACCAGCTTTTAGTCAGGAATGTAACTGGGAAACACACATTGGCCCTGAATGGAACCTTTTTTCTGCCTAATTTCACTGCCTCTATGCATATTCGTGGACTTAATTGTTTTAAAAAAATCCTAATTTGCAAGAACTGTGTCGGATAATTTGGACCTTGACCTCAAGCTTCCTGTTAAGCAAATATTAAATAATAATTAAATCAAATAGGACCTCCTTTGTGTTTTGAGTTGTGATTCTTTGCCAGCCCGGAGTGAGAGCTCTGGAGGCAGAAGTGCTCTGATGCAGCCGAATATTAAGTTTCAAAACCAAACAAGAGAAAAATCTCAACCTCAAGGCATCCTTTAACAGAAATTACTTCACATTTTCCACCTCCAGTGATGTCTTTATACATCGAAGCTGTTCCAAACGTGGGGAATGCTGCTCCCTGTTGGAGTGATCAAAGACAACACTCAGCTCTCAGCCAGGAGACTTTAAACCTCTCCAAAATTAAAACCAGAGCATGAATTCGGCTGGTGTGAAATGGATCACACGAGTGACCATCCAAACACTCGACATATGTCTGACAGTACAATTTCATTAATGTAAAAATTATCTTAGAGGAATAATTCATGGAAATGGCTGCTACTTGCCAGGAAGGGCTCTCGGATCAGGGAATACAGGTAGAAGGATAAAGGAGGGATAAATCCTTTTATTTCAGATTCAGATGACAGCAAATAGTGGCCACTACAGAGAATGCCTGGGTGGTGGTGGTGGAAGGGGAGGAGGAGACTTCCTACAACTCCCTGAAAGGATGAGAGGAAATGGCCTCAAGTTGTGCCTGGGAAGGTTTAGATTGCATATGAAGAAAAAATTCTTCACTGATAGAATGGTCAGACATTGCAACAGGCTGCCCAGGGCAGTGGTGGAGTCCCCATCCCTGGAAAGATTTAAAAGCCATGTGGATGTGGCACCTGGGGACACGTAGGAGTGGTGGCCTTGGCAGTGCTGAGGGAATGGTTGGATTTGGAAGTTTTTTCCCAACTCGACTGATTCTATGAGGATGCTGGTGAGTGACCTGTGAGCAGAGGAGGTGACACAGCACTAGGGAAGGGGCTGGAGCAGCAGGAGCAGCTGAGGGAGGTGGGGAAGGGGCTCAACCTGGAGAAAAGGAGGCTCAGGGGGGACCTTGTGGCTCTGCACAACTCCCTGACAGGAGGGGACAGACAGGGGGGGTCGGGCTCTGCTCCCAGGGAAAGAGACAGGACAAGGGGAAACGGCCTCAAATTGTGTCAGGGGAGGTTCAGGTTGGACACCAGGAGGGATTTTTCCATGGAAAGGGTGGTCAGGCATTGAAAGGAGCTGCCCAGGGAGGTTTGGAGTCCCCATCCCTGGAGGTGTCCAAGGAATGTCTGGATGTGGCACTCAGTGCTCTGGGCTGGTGACAAGGTGGGGATGGGCCACAGGTTGGACTCAGTGATCTTGGAGGCCTTTTCCAACCTTAATAATTCCATGATTTTGTGATCCTGTGTGACTCTATGAAAGCAGAAAGAAGGCTCTTCTATGGTTGATTCTGATCTCCAAGGATTTCCTCCTGGAGAAAAGTGTTAAGTGAAACTTTTGAACAGGAAAATATCTCTGTGCCATGTAGTGAAGGTCTGGGCAGTATTTATTTATTTTCACATCAGTCCAGCCTGATGGATGTGACCTGAAAGTGCAGAGAACTGGCAATAAAGTCTGGGGAGAACAAACCCTGTGAGGATTCCTGGCAGTGGGTTATGGCCTCAGAAAAGTATAAAAAGATCAGTTCAATACCCTTGTTTAAAGGAGGAAGTGGGACAGCCAGAGCAGCCAGTTTAATAGGACCTGAATATGAACTATTAAAAATAAATCACCAAGCTAATTATAAATGCAGAGATTTGCCAGGGTCAAGCTCCAGTGTATCAATGTAACTTTGCTGACAGACAGAAGGGGTCTGAGAGAGGAAGACACACAGATATAATGTTTGTGTGTTTTGTCTATGAAAAAAAAAAGACAAAAAACCTTATAAAAACTGTCTTGCACAGTGTTCCCAATGCCAACAGGGAACTGTAACATAAATCCAAAGGCACAGAGGCAAAGCAGTGGGAAAAGCTGAGCCAGGGGAGCTGTAACACAGCTGCCATCCAGATGGGAGGATGGATGGAGAAAGAGCAGTGGGAAATCTATCCTGATCTTCTCCTGTGAGGGAAGGCTGAGGGGATTTGGCTTGTTCAGCCTGGAGAAGAGAAGCTTTGGGGTGACCTAATAGTGGCCTCCCAGTACCTGAAGGGAGTCCACAGGAGAGCTGGAGAGGGACTGGGGACAAGGGATGGAGGGACAAGACACAGGGAATGGCTTCTCACTGCAGGGTTAGATGGGATATTGGGAAGGAATTGTTCCCTCTGAGGGTGATGAGGCCCTGGCACAGGTTTCCCAGAGAAGCTGTGGCTGCTCCATCCCTGGAAGTGTCCAAGGCCAGGTTGGACATTGGGGCTTGGAGCAACCTGGGATAGTGAAGGTGTCCTTGACCAGCAGTGCCCAGAGGGCAAAGAGCATTTCCAGCAGGTCAGGGAGTGATCCTGCCCCTCTGCTCAGCCCTGTGAGGCACATCTGGGGTGCTGTGTCCAGCTCTGGGCTCCTCAGGACAGGAGGGACACGGAGTTCCTGCAGTAGGTCCAGAGAGGGTGGCAAAATTAAAGAAGGGCCTGGAGCATCTCCCTCAGGAGGAAAGGCTGAGGGAGCTGGGGCTGTTCAGCCTCAGGAGGAGATCCTGAGAGGGAACCTCAGCCCTGGGTGTCCCTGTGTGCAGGGAGGGCTCAGAGCAGGGCCCAGGCTCTGCTCCAGGGGCTCAGCAATGGCACCAGAGGAACGGGCAGGGACTGAGCCCAGCAAGTTCCACCTGGACAGGAGGCACAACTTCTTCCCTGTGCAGTGACCAAGCACTGAACAGATTGTCCAGAGAGGGTCTGGAGTCTCCTCACTGGAGATATTCCAGAATGGTCTCGACACAACCCTGTGCTCTGGGATGGCCCTGCTGGAGAAGGGAGGTGGCACCAGATGACCTCCAGTGGTCCTTCCCAACCTGACCCATCCTGGGATTCTGGGCTAAATCCTCCCACTCAAGGCATTGAGGACACGTGGAACGTTCCCAGGTGACTCCAGCTGGGAAAGAGAAGGAGAAACACCAAATATCCTCAATTCAGAACAGCACAACAACAAGGAAAGACACAAATACTGATTCAATAAAGGCTAAAAGACAGAATTAACACACACCAAGAACACAGAATATAAAACCTCTACACAGCACTTCTATAAAAGGGATAATAAAGAACAAAACATTGCACTTAGATGCAAAATGTAGGCAGAAAGGCGCCAGAGGAAGCTGCCTGAAGAACTCAGTCATATTTTGAGTGCTGTTCTTCAAATAAAACCACTGAAGAGATGCCTAAAGTCCCAGAAAATATTAAAGAACAAGAGCAGAGAGAGAGAGAGAAAAAAGTTCCTGTGTCGAAGTGCTTTGATTCAGCAGCTCATCAGAGGGGTTGCTTCACTCCTCAAATATAATTTGTGGCAGAAAGGAAAATAATTTTTTTTCCCTCATACACATTTCACAGAAAGGTAGGAAGGGGATGTTTCTCAAGATGTTTCTGTGTATCCCTCTCCAGTTGCCTCCCACAACAGCGAGATTTGGGGAAATCCAGGGACACCCACACCTGAAATTCCCGGACATATTCACCCTGCCCGTGCCCCTTATTTCCAGCCACATCCATCGAGCGCTGCTCATCCCCTTCCCCCGGCTCGGAAACAGCCAA
>JANPWX010000677.1:201317-253843 GCA_024734555.1 Trochalopteron elliotii
CTTTCTCTCTTTCTCTCTTTCTCTCTTTCTCTCTTTCTCTCTTTCTCTCTTTCTCTCTTTCCTTTCTCTCTTTCTCTCTTTCCTTTCTCTCTCTCTCTCTCTTTCTCTCTCTCTCTCTCTCTCTCTTTCTTTCTGTGATGACATTATTTCAGCCAGCCCAGGTTCTGGCCCCTGACAGTTGTTCAGTCCTTTCCCTTTTGCTCTGTTCCCCTTTCACACGGTGTGTGCCCATTTCAGGGCACGGATAGGATCAGTTTTCACTAATGGCTGATTTATTAAACTGAGAGCTCTGTGTGTTGTTTTCTGACAGCAAATGCCTCTCCTAAAACAGAGCTAATTGATGTCTGAATGGAGGCCAGATTTTCATATCAGGGTTTGGGATTTTTGGTGAAATAATTCGACCTTGAAGGCCGAGCTGTTAACATGAGCCTGCCACTTTATGACATTAAACAATTAAATTGGTTCAGGGCTCGCAAGTACAGAGGCCATGGCCTGTTTGAGCAAAGAGGATTTATTTTGATTTGGATTTAACCTTTTACTAAATATAGAGGGGAAAAAAAAAGTGTCTTTTGGGCATGTAAAACACAGCTCAAGGCTTTCATATTCACAATATCCCTGGTTTGTTTGGTCACGTTTCCACAAGGCAGCCCCTCATTTGCTTGTACCCTCTCTGTGGCCTGACACAGGGAAATTGTCCCTTTTTTCAGGGAAAGAGGAAAAGTTATTTGAGAAAGGCTCATGTTGTTGAAGTCCAGTCCTGCTTCCTTTCAGACTAAACAAGACAAGCTGACACAAAAGCTGGAGAAGGGAACAGCGACGGCACCAAACGCGGCTTCCGCTCCCGGGGCTGCTTTGGAGCCCTCGCTGCTGGAGGAACAGCCACCCTGGATCTGGGAAATACACCCCAAGCTCAGATTAAAACACTGATTTCAGCTGCTTTTCCAGTAGGAGATGCTGCAGGAGGTTGGGGCTGTCAGCTGAGTTGGTTTTCTGTTAGAGGAAATATGGGGGAGACATCCAGAGGGAGGCACGGAAAGGCAGCGTAGCCTGAAAACAGGAGCAGGAGGATTTTGGGTGTTACATTCCAAGCCTTGGCCAAGAGAAAGCTGAAAACAACCCCAGTTTTTTTCCAGCTTGCTTGGACAAAGCCATTTAGAGGTGGTGCAGCGAGGCAGCACGAAGCTGGGGAACTTGGTCCTCTAGGCTGATGTATCTCTTTACCCGCCAGGGCAGTTGAGGATCTCAGGAAAAAATAAGAAGTCAGATTTGGAGATTTTTTTTGGTTTGGGTTTTTTTGGACATTACAAAATTCATTTTGAGGTCACTAATTTTGGAATCAGAAAATCAAGTGATTGAGACCCCAGCAGAGACTTAACAAGTTGACCTGTTTGGGTTAATTTTGTTTCTTTAACTTTCGCTGACCTTTTCCAAAAGAATTTTCTGACAGAGGCAGTAAACAACTCAACAACTCCTATACTGTGGAATTTGCTAAATCTTTGCCTGTATCTCTGAATATCACATCACGTCACACCCTCCTGCTTCCCCCTCCTTGATCCATGTCTGATATCCAGCTCACCACACACAACAATCACATGGGAATAATGGCCCTGCTGGAAATCTCTCCTTCACCCTTGAAATGGTTTTCAGTTGGAATAACCCAGTGTGTGGCAGAGGTGGAGGTTTTGCTTTTCAGAGGCAACATCAGAAATCGGAGAAAAGTCTCCACTGAGTAAAAATGGATTTTTTTTCCATTGTGTGGAGGGGCTGTAACTCCCTAATTCTGTCAGAAATGGGGGATCCTCTTGAGAATCCAAAGATCCCAATCCATGCACACTTTTCCTCTTGTGTACCTTCGTTTAGTGGCTTTAGCACAGAACCACAGCATGGTTTGGCTTTGAAGGGACCTGAAAATTCATCTAATTCCACCCCCTTGCCATGGCAGAGACACCTTCCACTATCCCAGGTTGCTCCAAACCCCATCCAACCTGGACTTCCTGATTTTTGTTTATCTCCAAGAGCAATTCCTCTCTGTCTGTGAGTCACACTGTTGCCAAAATGTGTCCTCAGATGTGAAGGTTTTGGGGTTTTTCCCTCTCTTTACCCCTTCCAGGTAAGGATCTCTCATCACGCACTGAACAGGACCTGTCCTGCATTTTTGGGAGAAGACAGAAGAGTGCCAAGACCCAGGTAAACAAGAATCTTCTCCTTTCTCTTGTTTCCTTGTCTATTGTCCCTTATAACAAAAATATCCAAATGTCTTCTGCCAATGTGTTTTTTCTACTTGAAGTGCTGTGCTTGAACTGTGAGGAAGTAAGAGTAAAATTTAATTTTAAAATTTATTTAATTAAAAAAATTTAATCCCTGTTTTTGTGAATTATCATGATGTAACTTCTTTGGAGATAGGAAACTCCAGTATTTTAATTTTTTGGTAGAAATTGTATATCACAAAGAAGAATTTTGCTTGACCTGAAAGGTCAAAGGTTGGGCTCAATGCTCTCAGAGGTCTTTTCCAATCTAAATGATTCTCTGAAAGATCCATGAATATCCAAAATAAAATTGGACCTTCAGTAGCAACTGGGCAATCTCCACAAACTGCCCTTGTTCTCACAAAAAATGGGAAAGGCTGAGCAGCTGCAAAACCTTCAGAGGTGGCCTGAACAGTGATAAATATTTGATGAGAAGACCTTTCCCTTGACATTGTGTAATGAGATCCAGGTTTGGACCAGCTTTTATTTTATTTATGTGTTCATTAGCACTTTGTACTTGTAGACACAGACCAGCTCTATCAATGGATAAAATAACTGTGACATGACCAACATATCCAGAAAAAATCTTTGGAAAAAAATAACATCTGGAAAAGCACAAACAAATATATTGCAGGAATTGCCTTGTTGGTTCCAAGTTCTTAGAAATCTCTGGTTTTAAGGGGAAGATGGGGCTTGAAATGGAGTGGAAATTTCTGGAATAACCTGAAATGTTTGACACCTTGCTCCTTGTGCTCTTGGAAGTCATTGTGGAACTTCACTGCAGGTCACTGGGAGCTGAAATAAGGATTTGGGAACTTGCAGTCTGTGAGAGCTGTTGGAACTCTCACATCCTGTGAGTACCAGGGAGTTCTGTTGGTTCTGATCACCAGAATATGCCCTGGATATTCTCCTTGGCTCCCTTGCTCTTAGATCAGTGGGAAGCAGGACAAGGTGGGATTTAAAGCAGCTCAGCACTGCTGGAGTTGAGGGAACAGATTTTGCCCACTCATGAGTTATCTCATGTAGCTGGTATTGTTTTCTCTCTATGTTCTACATCTTCTGAAATTCAGAGTTGAAAAGTTGCTTCTTCTGGGACTTTTTTCCTGCAGAACATTGGCTCTTTTGTGGATAAACACTGCAGATCACCTGGATTTTATGAAGGGGTGTCTAAGTTTGTGCATGTTTTTGCCAATCCCTTGACAATTGCAGTGCTTGGATGATGGCTGCTGTGCAGATTTCCTGAAATGGTTCAAGCTTCTGGCAGAAAAGTCACACAGGCTGTGCACCCAAATTTCCCCATGCAAATCCAGGCAGGAGGGAACAGAATTTGGAGCTGCATTTGTTGTCTCCTGACTGCTGCTGAGCAGCCACAGGGGGAGGAAGCCAGAGGCAGCACAATGGCTTCCTCCAGCTCCCCCCTTCTCCTCCTCTTCACGGATCAGAGAGCTGTGGAGTTTGCACAGAGCAGAAGTGCACTGCTCAGGCCCTCCAGCTCTGCACCCATGAACTCTTGTGATCCTTCCCCATCATGTTCCAGAGCCTGGTGTCCTTAAGGTGGCACAAAGGGCAGGCTCTGCAGGAATTCTCTATGTTTGCCTTCTGGGTGGAAATCCCTGAGCTCTGGGCATTTCCCTGCTGTTGGCACAGAGCTCACTGCAGGAGCAGGAAGGTGCTGCCATTCTCCTGGAGCTGAGTTGTTCCTGTGTGGAGATGAGGTAGGAATGGCCCTGGTGCCCAGCAGAGCCCTGGGTTTGCTGCAGGTTGTGGTAGGCTCCAGTTCCCTTCAAATTTCAGCTCCTGCAACCCTGAGCTGGTTTCCCTGGTCACAGGATAAGGATTTCCATACTTCCATAGGAGACAGAGCTCCCATCCATCAATCTGAGTGCAGGTTCCCAGCTGTGGGTGCAATGGAGGTGATCCATGGAAATAACCCCTGTTGATCCTGGAAAAGCTGGAGCAGTGGCCCACAGGAATCTCATGGATTTAAAAAGACCAAGTGCTGCATCTGGATCAGGGCAAGCCCAGGGATCAATCCAGGCTGGGGATGAAGGGATGGAGCAGCCCTGGGAGAAGGATTTGGGAGTCCTGGTGGGTGAGAGCTGGACATGGCTTAGCCCAGAAACCCCTGGAAGCTGTTGGAGCCAGTCCAGAGGAAGCACCAGGATGAGCAGAGGGATGAAGCAGCTCTGCTGTGAGGAAAGGCTGAGAGAATTGGGATTGTTCAGCCTGGAGAAGGCTTTGGGGTGAGCTAATTGTGGCCTCTCAGTACCTGAAAGGAGCTACAAGAAAACTGGAGAGAGACCATTTACAAGGTCCTGGAGAGCCAAGACACAGGGAATGGCTTCAAACTCACAGAAGACAGTTAGATGGGATATTGGGTAGAAATTCTTTCCTGTGAGGGTGGTGAGGCCCTGGCAGAGGTTGCCCAGAGAAGCTGTGGCTGCCCCTGGATCCCTGGAAGTGCCCAAGGCCAGGTTGGGCAGGGCTTGGAGCAGCCTGGGATAGTGGAAGGTGTCCCTGCTCATGGCAGGGGGTGGATATGGATGATCTCTAAGGTCCCTTCCAACCCAAACCCATTCTGTGATTTTATAGCTTGAAGCCCTGTCTCTGAGGCTCTTTCTGAGGTATCACCTCCCTCCTCTGTTCTCAGAGATGCAGTTTGAGAAGGATTCAGCACACAGTTGATGTGCACTGAATGACCCCAACAGAGCCACCGTTCCACTCTTGATCTTTTGACAAAGATTTTCAGCTGAATTCTTCTTCCCCTATTTCTTTCAGTCTGGGATCAGAAAGACTTGGGAGCAACTTCATGGAAGGATGCAGGAACTGCATCAGGAACTTCTTTTCATAGAATCACAGAATTGCTGAGACTGGAGGAGACATCAGACTCTTCAGGAGTTTGTCCAGAGTTTAGCCTTCCCTAAAGCTTTCAGTTTAAGCCCGTGACAAAATTTCAAGAGATCACTCAAGGGGTAGAAGAGATCACAGAATCATGGAATTGTTGAGGCTGGAAAAAACCTTTACAATCCTCAGCTCCAAGCCTGTTCATCACTCAACCATGTCCTCAGGTGCTACAGTCATGTGTTTCTTGAACACTTCCAGGGATGGTGACTCCTCCACTTCCTGAGCAGCCTGTTCCAGTGCCAGACAACCCTTTCCATGAAGAAATTTTTCCTAAATGCAATTTAAACCTCCCCACTGTTGCAATAGGTCTGGCTGGTTGGCTGGTGTCACACCAAACTGCATTTAGAGGTTAGGGAAAGAGAAGAAAAAAAGCAAAACACAGGGAATTCCATCTGTGCTTGTGCTCCAAGGGGGGTTAGTGAGAGAACTCAAGGCTCAGTGGTGGTTTCTGCACCAGCAAGATAATCTTGGCTCTTCTGAAGTGCTTGTCAAAAATCTGTCACTGCTGCAGTGATAAACAGGGTCTCAACAAATCACTGTAACCATCAGTCCTGTCCCCTCTTTTCCAGTGTGGACATTAACAATCATTCTGTGATCTGTGCAAGTAGCTTTTGGCAGGAGATGCTCTGTGTGAGCTTAATCTGAGCTCTCTGAACTGTGGGGCTGATCTCAGACTCCTTTTTTTAACTGTCTCAATGGCCAAGGACTGGTCTGGTAATGGATCTTTGCTCTTGTTCCACAGCAGCTCTGCAGCAGTAAGTGGGGAATGTTGAAACTTGGATTATCTACCTTATCAAAGGAAGAGGGAGTTGGCCAGAGGACTGTAAAGATTGCAAAAGAGGGGAATTGCAAAGGATGTTGAAGGAAATGCTGTTTGCCCCTGAGTTTCTCTAGAAGTAATAAAACTACAATGCTGTTGTTTTGATGGTTCTGGGATATGTGTTACTAATCAGAGGCAAGTGCAACCTTTAATTCTCCTGAATGTTCAACATAACCATCCTTTTTTTTTAAAGAATTATTTTTGATAAATCATGTGTCCAACTCAAACCATCTTAATAAACTACACAGGGACCTTTGTTTAAAACAAAACAACAAAAAAAATGCAAGTCAAAAAAAGGAGGTGGGGAAGAAAACAATGGCTGGGCTTCAGAGTGGACCTAAATTGAAAACGTCTGCAGTTTTTCCCAGGGAGAGCAAGTGATCAAAAATATTGAATTGTAATTATGATGCTCTCTGGAGACCTGCAGTTGAGGACCTGTTTTGCAGGGTAAAGATCTGCCAGACTTGTTTTTTTGCCCCCACCACTTTTTCCCTGTGATTTTTCTCACTTGCTTAGGAACACACTGGGAACTGGGGAGACAGAAAAACAAATTCCATTAGTTCCTATCTGGTTGAACTTCCTGGAACCCCCACTATTTTTTTTTTTTTTTTTTTTTTTTTTGCTTCTCAGAATTTCCTTCCTCCATCCAGCTGTGTTTCCTGATGGAGCCTTATCACTGGAGAAAATGCTCCTGAGTGAGGGTGAGGATTTGGGAGTGAGTTGCAGACGGTCCCAACTCGGTTGCTGAACAACATGATTCTGGCACTGATTTCACTCTGGGGGCTGGCAGGGGGGAGCAGCTGTGATTTGCTCAAACCCTGGTTGGAGATGCATAAAAACCTTGAGTGTTTTGCATCCACCTCATGCATGCATGGCTCAGGCAGTGCCATGAGTAATCTGCTTCCTCCAAGTTTGTGTAACTTGGATGTAAAACCTGCGTAAGTTCCCTGAAGCCACCCAATCCAAGTAGCCCGAAAGTCTCAGGCTTGCAGTGATTTCTTCCTTGTTAGGCATTAGAAATGGAACTGTCCACCCCCCTGGTGCTTTTTTTCACTTTTTTTTTTTTTTTTGGTTTTGTTTTGTTTTTTAATCAGGAAATTGTCTTCTGACACATTTTGCAGAACTTCCTCGACTGATTTGTATTTCCCAGCACTTATCAGAAAAGCATGTTGGCTAATCTTGAGGGACATAGCTGAAAATCCATTAAAGTCTGGCTCTGCCATGGGCTCCCTGAAGTTATGGGTGAGCTGATACCATCCCCTGCACCTCAACTTTCTGCAAAATACCATTCAAGATATTGGTGTTTGTGGGGTTTCACAGTTGTGATTTTGGGCAAGTAGCAAGTTTAATCTTAGGGTTTTTTTTTTTTTTACCTGTGACCAAATTTGTTGCAGGTTTAGCACATAAATTAATTTGCTGCTCCCTTTTTTGGCAATGCCAGGGAAGGAAAAAAAAAACAAAACATGCAGAAGAGAAAAATGAGTTACAAATTAACACAGATTTTTCACCGTTCTGCTTTGGAGACCACAGTTAGCATGAGGTATTTGGGACTGAGAAGCAGAACAGAATAGGAAAAAAAAAAAAAAACCATCAAAAACCTGGAGAGAGTCCAAAAGGATTTAGTAAAATGGGAGACAGGGTTAGAGGGCATGTCCTAGAAGGAGAGAGTGGAGGAACTGGATACGTTCACCTCAGAAAAGAGGCAGAAAAAAGATGACCTCTCTGCCTATAAATATCTGGGGGTCATGGGGAGGGAGGAGCAGAGGAAGGGAAGGGACAGTAATCAGAGTAGGCAAAAGCCAGGAATGGGACTGGGGGGTGAGAACTTCAATTAGAAAAAGGAAGACACAGACTTGCTCTTCAGCAGGCTTCCTCACAGTGATGTCAGCAGGGCACTGGGGGAGTCTCCTGAGGGAAATCCCAGCTCCTCAGTGAGTGATGCCAAGAAAAAAAGATGAGTTTAACACTTTTAGACCCGTTGGGATGGGCAGAGGTGGATCAGTTTAAGTGGAACATCTCCCAGGAGCCATTCTGTGAGCAGCTCCAGTACTGAAGTTGGATTCCTGTGGTGGTTGTGTTGTGCTTGGAGGATTCTGTGTGGCTAAAGGAGATGAGCTGGTGCTGGAATCCCTGTCCTTGTGCACGTGGATCTGTTGGCCTTCCCTGTTAAGTCATAAAATATTTTAGAGTCTTAATATCTTTGAAATCTCTGCTGCTGTGACCAGCATGTTTTACTTGCCTCAGATTTTTAGTCTCAAGTGATAGGACAAGGGGGAATGGTTTTGAGATGAGGCAGGGGAGGTTCAGATGAGATATGAGGAAAAAAATTGTTCCCTGTGAGGGCGGTGAGGCCCTGACACAGGTTTCCCAGAGAAAAAAAAAATCAAATTTTTTAAATTTTAAAAAAATGCTGGGTTTTTTTCTGTGGCTGCCCCATCCCTGGAAGTGTCCAAAGCCAGGTTGAGTGGGGCTTGGATCAACCTGGGATAGTCCCTGCCCATGGAAAAGGTGGAATGGGATGAGCTTTAAGGTCCCTCACCCAAACCATTCTTGGATTATTATCGAGGGATTTTTCCAGCCTCTGTAGTACTGCAGGAACATTTTCAGCCTCTCCAGTTCTGCTCTGCACCCCACCATGGACTCCTAACAGCCAAAAGGATCAAAAAGAAGAGAAAAACCCAACCCAAACCCAGATTCTGCCAGCAGTGAGCAGTGCAAGGCCTTTGCCTGTGCTTGAGGAGCAACCAGGACAGGCTGGTGACATAAAGTCACCAGGAGGACAACAGGACAGTGCAGCTGAAGGGCTGAATCACAGAACCACAGAATGGTTTGGGTTGGATGGAACCTTAAAGTTCCTCCAGATCCAACCCCCTGCACAGGAGGTAGAGGTACAGCAAATCTCAGACCTGTGGAAAGCAGATCTAAGGCCCTGCTGCTTTGAGCTGGTAACTTGCAACACCCCCTAGGTAGCAAGTCAGAAAATTAATTAGGCTCAAGGTGTTAATTTGGGCCATATATTTAATATTTCTCCATGCAAGATGAGATTGTTTCAGGAACATCAGGAAGAATTTCTTTTACCCAGCATTCTGTCCTAGTTGTGCTTTTGATAAAAAAAAAAAGGGGAAGAACAAAGTATTGATGTTTTGTTGCCTATTCTATAAGCACCTTGTTAATCAACTAGAGGATAAGTTATTGCTGCTCAGATATCAGGAGAGAGGGAGAGGAGGAGGTATCTCCCAATCTGAAAGTAAAGGTGCTTTTTCTTCCTCTCTTCATTGGAGAAATCTTGCCTCCACATTTGTTCCTTGGGGGGTTTGTTAAGGAACAGAAAACAAAAGTGGGGGGGGGGGGGAGCTCTTTTTGATTTATCTTCTCTCCTTCCCTTTTGGTCACTTCCAGAGGCTTAAAGAGCCGAGTTGGCTTTAATGTGTTACCATTAGAGACCAGGCATTAGCTGGAATAAACCCATCCTGCCTCAACAGTGAAAAATATCCCTTGATTGGCTAATTAATCAGTCAAAGGGGAATGACATGGCCCTCGGCTTGAGGGACTCTGCTGCACAGGCAAACAGGTCATTGATAAATGGTTTAGCCACAAATTCATATATCAAGAAAACTTAGTCATTTTTTAACTACACTTGGTGTGAAAGCTGTGCTGTGTTTTTTTGGAGGTGGATTTTTGCTGCCTTTGCTTTTTTTTTTTGCTTTTTTTTTTTTTTTTTCATCTTGGAAGCTTTTAGGCTGTGGAAGTTTGTGAGAGGAAAAGGCCAATCAGAACTTTGTCACCATTGGAGTTCTTCTGTTTTAAGAATTATGGAAGAAAAGAACCCTCAAGAATTTTTTTTTTCCCCCCTCTCAAAAAGAGGAAATCATTGTGGTTTTTTTGTGTTGAGATTGAGTGGGTCTGAAACCAGGATGGCTCAGTTGCTTTTGTCATTTTAAATATCCCGGGGCTGCTCAGTTGGTCATATCCAGTGCTCAGGCACTGCATGGACAAAAAAAATAGATCCATAAATGGGCCTGATGAAATAACTGGGGGAAATCTTTGGTGTAGGAGACAGATCTGTGTTGGTTAAAAGGCTTTAACTGACCTGATTTCCTTTTAGCTTTTGGCATTTCTGTTCTGGACCTTGTCATCTCTATATTTTATAACACCTGCAAAGGTGGTTCTCCAGTGAGACTCTTCACTGAGATTTAGAGAGAAAAAAAAGAGGGGAAAAAAAAAAGAAAATGAAAAGGGGAGGAAGGAAATCCAGCTCTAAAGTAAACTGCATAAAAATGTGATCTAGAAACACTTTTATCCATGGGGTAAATAGGGTTAAAGCAGTGGAATCATGTAAGGGACCACAATACAATGTTTGGCATAGCTGCTTAACTGGGTGCTCAGAACAAATCCTAATTGTGCTTTTTTTCTTGCAATTGTCTTTTTTCTTTTTCTTTCTCTTTTTTAACTGTGTATTATGTGAGAAAGTAACACACCAGTACCTAAGAATATGGGTTTGGCTTCTAGGGAATAAACCTCATCTTATTTTGTGTAATCCCTTCCTTCCAAGCAGCCGTTGCCATGGGTCTGAGCTTTACAGTCCAACCTTGGTTTGTTTTTCCTTTTAAAAATATTTGTCTGATCAAAGAGCCTTCCTTAAAAATAAAAAAAAATAAGAAAAAAATTGCAGTGCAGCAGTTCAAAACAAGGAAAAGTACCTTTTTTTGATCCTATCATAACAGGATTTGTCTATGGAAATGTGAACTAAGCAGGTGGCTTCCTGTTGATTTTTTAAGCCAGGTGGGCAAATTCTTGATGAAGAGTTGGTCTCCCTCTCCCTGCCCTGCTTTCCCTGGGGCAGGAATTTGCTTATTCCTGTGTCTGGAGGAGTGGGATTTGGGCTGAAAAGTTGTTAGGATAATGCTGCTGTGGGAATGAGAGGGAAACAGCAGCTTGGTCTCTCTCAGAAATCAGGGATCAGGATGTATTTTATTATCTCCAAGGTGGCAGCTGGATCTACTCAAGCAGCCTGCAAGGACTGGGTGTTCACAGCAATCTGATTTTTGCTGACTTAGTGTCATTAAAGGGTGTCTAACCTTCCCTCCAAGGGTGTCTTCTGATTTTTGGCTCATCAAACTGGTTATGAAACTGCTGGTTGGTTCAGATGGGTTAAACAAACCAGAAGCTGGAGCAAAAGAAATGATTCAGCCTAAGAAAGTGCTTAAAATCTAAAGAAACAAGCTTTTCCACTTCCAATCCAGTATTTCAGCTTCTCTGTTGGATTGTTCTTTTTTCAGCTGTGAATATTTGCTTTTTTAACTCTCCAGTCAGGAGAAATATCTGGTGCTGGAGAGTGACTTGGTGGTGGTAAAGTTCCCCACCAGTGTCCAGACTGGTTCCTCCTCTCTCTGAGCTCCCTCCAGCTCCCTGGCATCTTAGCAAATGTGGCTCTTTGAATTTAATTTGGGCTCATTTGAGTTTTTCTGAGGTTAAGACAAGGTTAAGAAATCCAGTGTCTGTTTTTCACTACGTCTGCAGCGTCCCTCTGCAAACCATCATAATTCCCAGTGTGTTTCCTCTGAACAGTTTTGGTGTTGCCATAGAGAGAGGGACAAATGTGACAAAAGTGATGATTAATGTCATTAATCTGTTAATAACTGTGCATATCCCTCAGCTAAGGAAAGAGGAAGAGGATGATGGGGAAAACAAATCATGCAGGGGAATTGTTGGTGCCTTCTGTGCTCAGGTGGCTTCAGCATCAGCTTTGATGAAAGAAAGAAAGATGTGTCCCTTGTCAGGATCCTGGTGATGAGGACTTGCTGTTCTCCCTCATGGAATACTCTGTGGGAAAGGTCTCAGATTTGGAGTTAAGGATGAATATTGTCCTGTTTTGATTTGTTGAGAGGAGAGAGCAGGAGCTTGTGGACCTGTTAGAATGTTGGAATCACAAGGATGCTCCAAGGGCTGGAGCCAGGCTGGGAGAGCTGGGGGTGTTCACCTGGAGAAGGGAAGGATCCAGGGAGAGCTCAGAGCCCCTGCCAGGGCCTGAAGGGGCTCCAGGAGAGCTGGAGAGGGACTGGGGACAAGGGATGGAGGGACAGGACACAGGGAATGGCTTCCCACTGCCAGAGGGCAGGGATGGATGGGACATTGAGAAGGATTTCTTGGCTGTGAGGGTGGTGAGGCCCTGGCAGAGGATTCCCAGAGAAGCTGTGGCTGCCCCTGGATCCCTGGAAGTGCCCAAGGCCAGGTTGGTTGCTCCTGGGGCTTGGAGCAGCCTGGGATAGTGGAAGGTGTCCCTGCCCATGGCAGGGGATGGAACTGGGTGATTTAAGGTCCTTCCCACCCAGCCCATTCTGTGATAACAACTGAAATCAGCCACAGAAAAGGCAGCCAAGGGTAACTCAAGAGCTTTGCTGAGTTGGACAGAGTTTGGATACTCTGCTGAGCAGATTCCAAAATTTCCATGCAGGCAGCAGGGTCTGAAGTCTTCCCTGCACGCCATCAAGGGATGTGGATCCATCTGTGGTGTGTGGTTTGTCCCTTCTCTCCTTGGGGACAGTTGGTTGTGCCCTTGGATGTTTGGATTTGCAGTCTCACAGTGCTACAATCCCAGTGGGTGTGGGGAGGAGAGGCTGGAGGTTGGTCTGGCTTTGGGGCAGGAGATGCTGCTGTCTGTGATCATTAATTCCTCAGAAATTTTTGGTCGTAGCCTGGGATGGACCTGCAGAAGGTTCTGCCTCAGGGATCCTGGTGGAAAGTTCTGGAGTCCCTCAGGATCCAGAATTCCCAGGGTGGTTTGGTGGCCACCTTGCAACTACCTCAGCTGGAGTTAAGAACCAACATAGGTTGGATAAACCTTCAGCTCCCACAAAAAGTCAGGATTGAGGATGATTTCACCATGGATAGTAGAATGGACAGAGGGTGAGAAGTGTGGCTGTCCACAACATTCAATTTTTAATTTTTTATTTAGTGGGATTTATTTTAAACTTGCTCTGTTTCACTTTTTCCAAGTGCTGGGAAGTGTTTTTGATATCAGAATCCAACCCAGCTCAGGGTAGCACTGATCCTGTGTCACCTGTGTGTGGTGTTTTTTAACAAATGAAGGGAAGATCAAAAATATTGCATGCCCTAAAATCCTGTTTTCCAGAATTTTGAAGAATTTAAATGTCACTCCATGCTTCAATACTTGAAAGAAAATTATTTATTCTCAATACTTTTTTACAAAGAAATATCTAAGCTTGGGAGCAGAAGAAAGTTTCTGTAGTACAAGGTAGTCAAAGGCTAATGCTAATTAGGAAATGTCTTCTAGTTCACAGAAAATGCTATTTATTTCTCTTAAAATTTCTAAAAAATATATATTTTAATTTCAAATTGTCAGCTTGTGTATTTTGCAATAAATATTTGCAGTTAGAAAAATAGTAATTGCTACAAACATCTTGCTGTGGTCAGGTGCAAGCTTGAAGGTGCTTTTTTATTATTCATTAAACCACTATATGGAGTAAAAAAAATCTTAGATGAGGAAAAAATCAAGCAATTTTATTATTTCAGGAAACCCTTTATTTATATATTTATTCTTTGATGTTTCATAATATGGAGATGAGGTTCATATTTAGTGGAGAAAAAGAGGAACAGTTCGAGTAAATAAGCAGAAGGTTTTTGTTGGTTCTCTCCAAATCTCATCTACTGCTTAAACTCTTAAAAATACTGAAAAAGCACCAAACACTCCAAGTGCCTGGAAAAGTTCTCAGGTTTAATGAAACATTTCTAAAGTCCTCTGGGTATCAGTGGATGTGGAACTTCTCTCCAACTACTAATGGATTAAGCCACTAAGAAATTTGATATTAAATATATCAAAGACAACATCCCAAATTCTGTCTTGATGCATTTTGGGGGTGGCTGACTCTCCATGTCCCTGCTGTCATATCCAAGCAAAAGCTCTTTCCTCCAACAATTCCCAAATTATTTTAGAGCTTCAGATCTTTATTGACTTGCCTGGCTCAGCTCATCCCAGTATCAGCTCCTTAATCAGTTTGTAAACACCACATTTAGCCCAGTGGATTATTAAGTTTTCTAAATATCTCCCTTTTCTAAGGACTCAGTCTTTGCAGTGATAGCACGAGTTCAAAACTCCAGTTGTTCCATGAAGACCACCATAATATATAAATTATATAAACCTGCTACTCAGCTCCAATCTGGGGCAGTGATATTACAAAACACACGACTGTGGAGTTATCCAGCTCTCAAATTGCTTCCCCCTAAAAATGCTTCTCCTCCTGACTTTTTAAAGAGTGAATGTTCTGTGGGGAGCAATTCAGCCTTGGCCAAAGTGACCTAAATTCAGCCTTTTAATATCTGTGTCTTGTGCTGATGCTGGGAGCTTAAGCATTCATTTACATTTCGTCTTAAGAGCAGTGAGAATGCTGGGCCAAGCTTTGAGGTGATGAGAGAAAATTGGGTAATCCTACACGTCAGCAAGCGGCTGGAAGAGGAAGATTTTTGTTGGAACTTGCACACTGAGAAGGCACAATGTCCCTGTTTTAACTCTGCCTTGCTAAGCCTCCAATTAATCACTGCTTTTGAACTCTTCTCTCCCAGCCCCTCTGGATTTGGAGGATGGGATTTGTCCGTGGTGGGTTCCAGGAATGTGGCTCAGGTGAGGCACAGCCAGGCTTTAGTCAGGTTCCCTTTCACGACCTGCTCTGCAGCCTCGGGTCAAGTTTGCATCCCAATTTCCCAACCACTAAATCCTGGGATGATTCACATGTCCCCCCCCACAAGTGGGTATCAGCCTGATTTGTGTTGTGTGTGGTTCTTCATCAAGTGCATTGAAATACTGGGATGATAATTGAGAATTTTGAAGTGCAGCGTGTATCACCCAGGTTCCTCCCAATGCTCATTTCTGGCAGAGCTGTTGGAAATGTTCTCTCTGTGCTTCCCTGTTTACCTTTTGAACTTTACAGCCACGGGCACCCATATTGTGGTTTTAAGACATTGCAGCTTAATTAAAACTTCCAGAGAGTCCTGGAGCGTGACTGTCTCCAGCTTTCCTGAAGTCCCTGCAAAAAGCAGGGCTGTTGACATAAAATCGGGATGGGAGAGGGGTGCTGTGCTCCAGAGCATCCCCTGAGGGCACGGCTGGGGGTGCCGGTGTGTAACCCTGGATATTTGTGGATCTTGGGAAGCTGAGGTCAGGCGAGAAGTGCAGGAGTATCTCACCTTGCAGGAGTGTTTGTGTAAGTGGTCAAGTGGAGCAGCAACCCTTGTTTTGACAGCCAGGATTTCGTGTATCCCTTGTGCTGCTGCAGTCCCCCTCTATCCACCCAGGCCTTCCCACCTGGAGCACTGCAGGCTCGGGTGGTTTAGGGGGTTTTTTCCCCCTCCCCTTTTTTTTTTTTTTTAATAAGCCTGGTGTTTGTCAGTTACCAAATGGCAAAGGAATGCTGTGTGTGTAGCAACTGCGGTGGATCTTGTCCAAAAAGGCAGGGAGCGTGGCCCGTTCCTTTTTCCGGCCTTGTCGTAGGGAAATGGGCGTCGTCTCCAAGAGACGCCCGGCGGGCAGAGCCCTCGCTCGGCTCGGCAGCAGCGCCGGGCCCGGGGGGTTCTCATCTGAGCACTCGCTCCTGGAAACACAGAGCTTTGTCACTCCTGGCAACTTGACTGTACAAAAACACTGATAACAATAAAGGGCTCCCTGCCCAGTCCGGGCTTGCTCTTGCTTTCTGGGAATCTTCCAGGGTAGAGTTGATGCTGCCCCTCTGCTTTAACTCACAGTGGGCTTTTTTGTAGGACCCTTCTGCTCCCAAATTCTGCACCTCCATAGACCTAAAGCTGTGACAGATCCTCTTCCAAGACAGAATTTTTGAGTCTTGAAGCTCTTTCCTTTCCTCTATCAGCAGAACAAAGTGCCCTTCACCTTCACAGAGTGGCTGAAGGGATGGGAACTGCTCACACTCTCAGAGGAAGCTTGGGAAGTAGGAAAAATTATCTCAAGTTCATGTCAGGCAACAAGAGATTAGAATTTTGCCATGACATCTATAAAGCACTTTTTGTACCTAATTTTCCAAGAAGTTTTTATGGTTAAAAGTTTGGGACTGAAAGCTGCAAAACTCTTTTATCCTAATTAGTAACAAATTTTTCTGGAACCTGGATTGTCAGGCTGGTGGAGGAATTCTCTGTTTTCCTGGGTTTGAAGTCCTTGAAAGAAGAGGTGACATTGCACCCAAGGGGGAGTTGTGGGGTTTGACACCAGTTAAAGGCCCTGACACAAAATCACCTTCAGGGTGTCGTGCAGGAGGCACCCACTTGGCTTCTTGTTTTGTCCTTCAGGATTTCTTGTTGCTGTGGAAATTTGCTGATCCTGATGGATTCGAGGCAATATTCTCCAGTTGTTTCAGAGTTAAGCTAAATGCCTAAAGGAGAGGGAGATTAATCCCAGCTGAGAGGTTAAATATAGTGGTGTAACATCTGAGAAGCAGGGGAAGAGAAGAGCCGCAGTGAAGGGCCATTTAACCTGCTTAAGGTGTGAGCTGTGCATTTGAGGGTCACCTCTCTCCATTGGATATGAAGATTTCAGACTCCAGGTGTAAAGCTTCCACTAAATATTAAATATTTGTTTTGAGCTTTAGATACAAAGCTCTTGGTATATAATCATATATTGCAAATATATAAAAGCTTTATATTCTTTTTCTTTCCATATAGATACTTAGCAAGGCAATATGCTTTTGGCAGTTTCTGTCTTATATTTTTCATAGAACAGAATTACAGAATGGTTTGGGTGGGAAGGGACCTTAAAAATCATCTCATTCCAGCCCCCTGCCATGGCCAGGGACTCACATTTTTGGTGCTGCTGAAAGGATTCAGTCCCAGAACATGGCTAGGACCTCAAGGAACATTGGAAGGGACCACATGTACAGAAATTATTCTGTAGATTAATGCCACTTCCTAACTTATTCTTAAATAAATGATCTTTCTGTCACTTCTCATTGCTTTCCTTTCCCAAGCTGTACAAATAAAAATACCTTTCTGTTGGAGATACAAGCAGAAATCCTTCTTAAGGCAGGAGCTTTATGTGTCCAGGAATTTATAGGCATCTTTTCCCCAGTGTGCAGCTCTGAATCGGTGCCTGGCTCTTATTTAGGAGGGCATATTATTCACTTTTCTCCAATATTTGGGAAAGCAGGACATGCTGCTCATTTGAAAATCATACCAGCTCCTTTATCACTGTCAGTCACAGTCAGCAACGCTGCATTCCCAGCTTGACACGAAGGAGGAGGTTTGCCCTGAATAAATAGAGGAGATAAATGGTCTTTCTGTTCCTCAGAGGAATTTGGGCCACTTCTCAAAGTTGGTGCCAGGAGTACAGTAGCAGAGTGGCATGGTTAAAGTTAATTGCCCTCAGATTTTAGTTAAAAGTCTAACTAGCTTGTCAGCTTTGAATTTATATTTTCACAGTTCACTAGGGAGTGATAATAGGGAGGCTTTGATGTAGCTGCCTGTTTTTTGCTTTGTACGAAATGCTCCCAAGTTTAGTAAATAAACTTTCATTGAGAGGGGGGCAGGATTGACAGCTTAGAACCAGCCAGGAGAATCATGGATATCCCCTCACCGAGGGGCAGAGGGGCAGCAGGACATTGGAGCTGCGTGGCTGGAATGATAAAGGAGATTTTCGTTGAGTACCGCGCTGAGCTCTCTAAGAAACAGCTCATCAGAGATTTGTTAATTAGGTGTCACCGGAGACTTGCTGAAACAGTGAAGCTGCGATGCACAAAGCACTACCTCATTAACTCTTTAACAGCCCTGGAATACACTCGCTCTTTCCCT
Organism: Trochalopteron elliotii; assembly: GCA_024734555.1. Classification (NCBI taxonomy): domain Eukaryota; kingdom Metazoa; phylum Chordata; class Aves; order Passeriformes; family Leiothrichidae; genus Trochalopteron; species Trochalopteron elliotii. The sequence continues at coordinate 219,093 of JANPWX010000677.1, forward strand.
CCACCAGGGAAACTGAGGAATGCTGGATTAATCCCCTGGGGCTGCCCAAGGCTGTCCTGAACAGCTTTTGAGAGAATAGAGATGTGAGACTGATTCAGAGCTTGTAACAGGAGACTGTGGCTTCTAAACCAAGAAAAACCTTGCTAAATTAACTGGTTACAAAGATGGTCGTTCTGGCTTTAACTGGAACCAAAGTATCTTTTTTTTTTGGTTTTGTTTTGTTTTTAAATTTATGATGACCCTTGCTCTATACTGTACCTCTCTGCCCTATAGCCAGCTGGCAGGGACCCGAGCTCTTCAGTCATCTTTCAAGTACAGAAGCAAAAAGGCACATTCAAAAGCATTTAAAGGATTTGCTACACCTTATTCTAATATTATTATCTTTTTCAAGATTACCTAATAATGTCACTCAGAGGGTGGAGAGGCCCTGGCACAGGTTGCCCAGAGCAGCTGTGGCTGCCCCATCCCTGGAAGTGCCCAAGGTTGGGTAGAGCTTGGAACAACCTGGGATAGTGGTAGATGTCCCTGCCCATGGTATGGGGCTGGAACTGGGTAGTTTTTAAAGTCCCTTCCAGCCCAAAACATTCTGGCATTCTTTTATTGATTAACGTTCTAGTCACAACATTATTAGGGTTGATACCTTCCAGGCAACTGTTCTCTGGTTGAAGGGCAGATCAACTCCAGGAAACTGGAGTGCTCCCCCTAATTCTTGCTGAAATCATTCTTGAACACTTTTTAATTTTAATACATTTTTAATCCTTTCTCATTAAATGAGGAGGAATAACTTACTCTCCTGTTTCACCTGGCGATGTGTGAACGAACCATTGAGCTCTTTGAAGGTGCCAGTGGTTTTCTTGGCTCTGCAGCCAGGGTGGATGAATTCCATTGCCAGGATCTTACTGCCATACAGACCTTGTCTCAGTGAGCTGCTGTTTTTTTGGAATGTGTTCTTGAGCTGCTCTTTTCACTGTGGTTGGTTCTGCAGAGCGAGCTGGCTGGATTGGGACACAGAGATAAACTTGTGCCTTTGTGCCTGAGCTTACACAAGCACAGATCACCTGCTGGCCACCAGGAATGTGGTCTGATCTTGTTCTGGCTGACCCCAGTGAAAATGGGAACTTTGCATTGCCAAAACCATTGGAGCATCCAGTGGCTCCAAGGAGTCCAACAGGCTGCAGACAGGTTTGAACGGTCTGAGTGGGAAGGGAATTTGTGTTTTGCAAGCCCTGCAATATTGATTTCAGCCTTGCCTGGCTGGGGCAAGGGTGATGTCAGCTCCTGGAGGAATAGCTATGGCTCTCTCAGAAGGAAAACATGGGGTTTATCCACTCTGACACCATAAAAGTCTTACTTCCTTCAGAAAGTCCTTGAAGCATTTGATGGAAAGAATCCATTTGTAAGGCAAACAATGAAATAGTTACATGTAAAAAGCCATTATTGCTTTAAAATCATGGAATCACAGGAAGGTTTGATTTGTAAAGGACCTTAAGTTCATCCAGTTCCAGAATCCACCTCCCACTATCCCAGGTTGCTCCAAGCCCTGTCCAACCTGGTCTTGGATGTAAATTTCCTCCAATTAATTTTTAGTGAAGGGTATGTTTGAGTTTTGGTTGAACTCAAAATTCTGAATTGTTTCACAGTTTCTGCCTGGTGCCATAAGCACTGTATTTGAAAATTATTTGTTTGAGGGAGAGGATAGTGCTCTTGGGGTTTTATAGCAAATTTTTGAAAGACATGTCTCTTTGAAAAGTTTATGCCTTTGGGCTGTCATGAAAATACTTGAATAAATACAATCCTGGAGTCCTGGAATGATTTGGATTGGAGGGACCTGAAAGCTCCTCTAGTTCCATTCCTCTGCCATGGGCAGGGGCACCTTCTGCTGTCCCAGGTTGCTCAGGGCCTCATCAAACTGGGCCTTGGACACCAATTAATAAAATCCATCAAAATTTGGGGGTGTTTTCCTTTCATAATTCACATGAGGATATCATGCAAGGAATGTTTAAGCCTCTCTGAGGATTTCAGTGCTTGTACTTCCATCAGGCTGGAATTACATGTTCTCCCAGAGAGATTTTGGGCTGCCTGTGCTGGAGTTGGTTGAGTGGGTCAGGCCATGTCTCCTAGAGGTCTTTGTACAATGCCCTTCTTGTACAGTCAGGAGTTTAAGGTTTATTTCATCCTTTTTCTGCTCTCTATGATATCACTTCTCCACGTATTATACTGAGCCTCATTCAAATACCAATTCGTTTTTTAAAAAAAGAAAAAACACCAAACAAAAAATCCCCCCCTAGAAATGCTGAATCTGAGCTTGATCGTGTAACTCGACTCAGTCCAACCCTACAATGAGATTATTTAGACAATCATAATTGTTAATTACATAATTATGTACTGTTCATTTCTCTGGAAATGGCACTCACATCATAAATAGCTATTGAGTTCTTGTTTTTTTTTTCATTTAGGGTGTGCCCTTGGTCTTTATTTACTACATGGAATTCAAATGCTGTTTAGAAGACAGGATTGGGAATATTCTTGCTGGGAATTTGGGAGTATTCTCTCTATGTTGTTTACTGCAGTTGTATCTTATGCTTTTTGTTCTGGGGATGGTATCAGGTACTTGTAGAGGACAGTTTGTTACATGCTGAAGAACAAATCAAAATCTGGAATTTGGGTGCAGCTGCCCCACAAGGCAATATAGATTGCCTTATATATATATATTTATTTATTTATTTATTTATTTATTATAGATAAATAAATATATAATAAATATAGATATTTACTGATTTTAGGTTTGCAGGTTGAGGTGGCTGAGACCTCAGCTCCTTCTGTTTTCATATTCTTCAAATGGTTGAGTTTGAGCCCAGATTCCCATATCTGGAGCTGAAAGATTTTGTGTTTTCACTACCAATCTCTGGTGAGATAGCTGAAGTAGTAAAGAAGAGACAGTTTCTGGTGTCAGTCCTGCTGCTTTGCTGTTCGTTTGTCATACATGGGAATGCTTTTCTCATCCTTCCACATATTCCTGGATTAAAGGAATAAGCATTATTTCAGGTGATATTATTCATGACAGCACAGTGGGAAGTTATTGTTTTATTAGAGAGGCAAATTATACCTCAGGGAAATATGCTGGTCACATCACCTTCCATTTAGAAGGCTATTCCATCTCTGATGTGTCTGCAAACAAAACAGACAAATTTGGAAATATTTTTTTCCCCTATTGGATTCCATTTTTTTATGTATTGACACTTTTGCCTATTTTGGGAGGGGTTACAGTTTCTTAGATAAGTACAGTCAGCTCTCTCACAAGGGAAGGGATATAAATACCTGGCTGGGAACTCAGCCTCTGGAGTTGCTCTATTAATTCATGCCATCCATCTGGGATGCTGCTGATGGATGTCACCTTGTGAACAATGCAGGTGGGAAAATGGAGCAGGAGAGTTTTCCAGACAATATTTCCTGTAAAAAATACCAGGTGATATTTTCAGAGGCCTTTGGCTACCTGAGTATAAGTGATTTTGTTGTGTTTAATGCACACAAGCCTGGGGCTTGTCTGTGTGCCTGGAAGTGCTGGTGAGCACAAATTCACAGCTTGTGGTTTATTAATCAGATCCAATGGATGGCACTCATTGGGAATTCCCTGGGAACACTTCAGAGTGCTCCATGCCCAGATTTTGATTGCTTACACTTCCATTAGGCTGGAATTGCATGTGTGTGATTCCTGGTGCCTTCCATGTGGTGGTGGTGTGGCCTGAAGGCTTTTGGAGTCTGCAAAGTGCCTCGTTTGGGATGGATAAAGGTACACAGAGAGAGGGATTCTGCCCCTTTCAGGTGAGACCCCACCTGCAGAGCTGCTTCCAGCCCTGGGGCCCAGCACAGGAAGGACCTGGAGCTGCTGGAACAAGTCCAGAGGAGGCACCAAGATGTTCAGAGGGATGGAGCAGCTCTGCTGTGGGAAAGGCTGAAGGAACTGGGCTTGTTCAGGAGAGGAGAAGCCTTCAGGGTCACCAAATTGCCCCTTCCAGTGCCTGAAGGGAGGCTACAGGGAAGATGGAGAGAGACTTTGGACAATGACATGGAGGGACAGGACAGAGGGAATGGCTTCCCACTGCCAGAGAACAGGGTTAGATGGGATATTGGGAAGGAATTCTTGGCTATGAGGGTGGGGAGGCCCTGACACAGGTTGCCCAGAGAAGCTGTGGCTGCCCCATCCCTGAAAATGTTCCAGGCCAGGTGGGACAGGGCTTGGAGCAACCTGGGAATACTGGAAGGTTTCCCTGCCCATGGCAGAGGGGAACTGAATGGTGTTCAAGGTCCCTTCAGCCCATTCCATTCTGGGATTCTGGGATTTGGAAGGCAGCACTTGCTTGATGCACTTGTGTTACAGAGAGAAAAGCATCATGTGTGTTTGCTCAGTGGTCTCCTCACACTCCAGTTTCCATGGCTGCAACCCAAACCTTTTTCCAATTTCCCACCCTCCCCACAATTCCAGTGACCTCATCGTTTCTGATGTTTTCATTCAATATGAAACATGTCACAGTGGCAATGTAGCAATCATACAGAGTTTAGACTTCTCTGAAATACCTCAAAATATCAATTTTTGTGGATACACCAACTGTTTGCTTGTTATTAGTGTGGAGTATTTTAAGAGTAGCAGCAGGAGGAGTATCTGTGGGTCAGGTGAAAGTTTCTTGTGCCAAAGCATCAATGATTTGTCAGTATTATGGGATGCTTCTCCATTGTGTCACATTCCTGTGCCATACCTTGTCCTTTTCTACAACTTTCCAGCCTTAGCTCTGCTTTTAGGGTGGATCAGGGCAGAAAAGGACAGCTTTGTGTTTCTTGGAGAGCCCTTAAATTTACTCCTGGAGAGGCAGGAGCTGTCCAGGTTTTTCTCCCCTTCAAGATACATGTTATCACACATTGAACTTATCTTGATTAATTCTGCACCAGATATGGGAGCAGCTCCCTGGAGTTCTTGTGAAAATGAGAGGGACCTGCTATCTCCCCATCATCCTCCCTCGGCGTCAGAGTGTCTGTCTCTGGCATGACTGGGAGCCAAGGGAAATTGCTTGACATCACTTCAATTTCTGAATCTCTCTGCAGCGGGAGTTTTGGCACTGGGAAGGTGAAATTCCAAAGCCAGTTTTATCCATTGGATGGTACAGATCGTGTTGACACACTTCCTTTTGCCCCTTGGACTAAATCTTCCAGGAAGACTTCCCCAGGTGGAGTCGCAGCAGCTTGAAAAGTTGAGGATTTTCTTTTTTTTTTTTTTTCTTCTTTTCCCTTCTCTGGTTTTTTTTTTTTTTTTTGCCAGAGGTGGGCAGATGCCACCCTCCTCCCATCCAACCCCAGACTATTTCTGAGCATTAAATTGTGATTCTGGTCACTGTAAGATCCAGATGTTTTTCCCAATCTGAGGTAAATCCTCTTCTGCATAATACAAGCAAATTAATGAACTTTGGGATAGAAAGTCACATTTCCAAGCCATGATTTCAGTATCATATCCAGGTAATAGGTCTGCATGTCTTCAAGACAGAATATATTAAAATATGTCACTTTTGGCTCATTTCAGTTGATGGAAACCTCATTTAAAAAAAAAAAAATTCAAATAGCCTAGTTTCTCCTGGCGAAACTTTCTTCTGAATTGAGCATGAAATGCTTTTTTTTTATTCAAAAATCTGTTTCAGATGTGTTTCAGGCTTTTGCTTTGATCAACAAACAAGTTGCCAATCAGCCTATTGAAATTCACTTTTCCAAAGGAGACCAAAAGAAAAAAAAAAATGTTTTATGAAGCTCATTCTGAATTTTGTTTCTTCAGACACCACCTCAAAGCCACTTTACCAAACAAGATTCCCCCTGAAATGGCTGGTGTGTGTCTGTCTTCTTTTTTTTTTTTTTTTTTTTTTTGGCTTTTCATTTTTGTTATTCTTTGTCAGGATTATCTCAGCAGTGTCAGAAAGGACCTGCCTTACCCAAAAAAGGAGCAGTTAACAAAATCCAGCCTCTGATCCGGGTTTTCCTCCCGAGACTCGGCTGAGTTTATTTTGCCATTCTTGAGAGGTGGTTGCTTTTCCAGTCAGCTCTGCCTTTGATATCCCAGCTAAGTAAAGCTGCTAAATTTGTCCTGGCTGTGTTTTCTTTTTGAGCATTTTCTGGACAAGTGTTTCAACTCTTCCTTTCCTGTCCTGTCTGATATCCAGGGATAAACACACCCGGACACACACACACACTCTCACATGCTGGTTTATCCAGAATCCTGGGCTCAATGCTGCTTTCATGTGATTAGAGTCTTAAAATACTTCTTCCATTCCAGTTTGAAGGAATATTTGACATTTTGGATGCCATCACCATAATTCCTGTCTTGCCCAAAGAGCATTTCAACATTGTTTCCTTATTTTTGTATTACTGCAGGAGGTTTGAGTGAGGAAATCTTTCTTCATTGTTGGTGGAACTTAAAGAGAAATGGGAGAATGAAGTTGCAGAAATGCTGAGCTCTCACGATTTGCCTTCTGAATTCTTTACTCAATAGCAGTAGGAGTAACATCATAAGTTTTGGTATTCCATGTACACAGAGAAGTGGTTTTTTTTCATTTAATGAGGACACTATGTCAGGTTTAAGGGTAAAAATGTATCAGCAACACAGCCATTTTGAAAGCAGAATTTTAGAAGCTTCTTTTAAGGGGGAGGAGGAACAGGAACTTCTAAGAGATAAGTGTCTGCTTTGCCTAATAGATCAATGCATGGATTATGGTTTCATTGATCTGTGTTCATTTTGGGTCTCTAGATGTTCTTCTGTATAGACACATAATAAGGTCTTCCAATTACATGGAAAGTTAATTTATTTTAGCATCTTGTGTGCTCTTAAAAATGGAACTGGATTGTTCTTTTAAACTTCACCCCAAACACCATGTTCTAGAAGAAATTGGTAGCAGAAGTAAGTCCAGAATTTGGGAATGTGGAAGTGCTCAAGGACTTTCTCTGCCCTGTCACATCCATAAAATTCTCCCCCCATTCTTTGGCATCCTGTGACATCTGTGATGTGGATTTAACAGCTGCTGCAATTACACGAGGGGTATTTTCTAAAATTGTTTCAATTTATAAATTGACAATGCAGTCATGATTTTAATAATGGTATTGAGGGCTGGGGAGGAGCATAGGAGCAATTCTTGAGGTTTCTAAAACAGCTATTTGGGAATTACATGTAGGTATTTGCTGCATGATTTTGGGTTTTTTCTACATTGGTAGATCCAGGTGGGACTTTGTGGAGAGCTGGACACTTAGTTTCCATCTGGAATATTTATTTATCACCTCTATGTTCAATTCTTACTTGAAGGTGCCTCCTAAAATGACATTGAGTCCATCTCACTTATGGCTGACAATGTTTTAATAGGAAGCAACTCCAGTTTTATAGAGGGTGGAGACCAAAGCACCCATAAATTAAATCCTATGTGGGCAGGAGATGGGAAGATGGGAGATAAAAATCCCAAAATCCTTGGAGGCTCTGTCTAGCCTATCCTCTGCACACTAAGAAAATGAGGTCCCAGGACTGAAGGAACATAAAGAGAAGGGAGAAGCAGAGATAGAAGGAAAAGCACAAGAAACCATGAAGTAAAAACAGTAATTTATAAAATGGGACTTGGAGCAAAAGAAACCATGAAATAAAATCATTAATTTATAGAATGGGGCTTGGAGCAACCTGATCTAGTGGAAGGTGTCCCTGCACATGGCAAGGGGTTGAACAGGTTGATCTTTAAGGTCTCTTCCAAGCCATTCTGTAATTCCATGATCATTTCCAAATGCAGGGAATGTCTTTTTGCCAGCTAATTGGTTTTATTTGCAAGGGGAAGAATTCTCATGTAGTAAAGGTTATTTAAGTAGTGAGATATCTTTTAAACCCTAAGTCACCCTGGGTGTGTCAGAGTAGATCAGTTTACACTCAGAATATGGAAGATTTTAGGTAGTTTTCAGTACTGCTAAAAATCCTAGCACAGTTTTTTTTCCCAAAACTTCAACCTTTTGAATTACAGTTATGAGAAATACTTTTCTTTTTTTTCTTTTCTTCTTTTTTTTTTTTCTCCTTTTGCTTAAGTTAAATTTTTACTGCCAGCCTTGGTGGTGTCTGCTCTGCAGAGTAGCAGGAAAAGCTGATAAGGGCATAGGACAGAAATCTTTGTGCTTATCTCCCTGCAACACATGGAGCTGAGAGTGCATCCTTTTCCTGTCCTAGGACAGGAGACGTAAACTGACCATCTCCTGACAGCAGGGACTTCAAACAGAGCCTCCAGCTTCCAGAGGGTAGGAATCTTCTCTCAACTTCAGAGGCCAGCTAGGTGAAAGTGGGTCACTGGCTGTTTAGAAAGCTGGCTTTGTGCCAGAAAGAATAAAATAAAATAAAAAAATTATAAAAAATCCCCACCACATTTCTGATAACTGTTGGGTTAATAGACATCACTGTAGATATCGTGTTTTTTTGTCGTGGTTATTTTTCCCCAAAGGGCATAAATTCAACCTGACTCCTAATTTTTTTTTTGTTTAGACTTTCACCAGAAGGTGAATTAAGTTTAAAACTAGGGAAAGAAGAAAGTGTATTCCAAGAGAGTTTTACATAAAATCAGAATTTTGCTGTCAGATTTGGAACAAAGGTCAGACAAAAGTTGTCCTCACAGAAGGGGGTTATTTGGACAGTGTTGTTACAGATGAACATCAGAGGTTTTCTTTTATGTATTGTCTTTATGTGACCTAACAGTGAAGGGTCTGAGGCAGAGGGAGTGGGAATTGGAGCAAAGAGAACCTTCCACCAGGAGTGCCTGAGCCTTGGTGTGCCTGGAGCTGTGCCAAGGCCTGGGTGTGATTCCAGTTTGGGAACCAATTCTTGGAAAACAGTAAACACAATTTAGGAATTGGTTAGAGCAGCTCATTTGTTACACTTAATAACAGTTAGGGTTCATTCCTAATTTTCAGAGAGGCACAGAAATTCCCAGCTCTTTTGGCTCCATGTGAAAATCTCCCTCAGTGGCCAAGGAAGAGAAATGCAGGAAGAAAACCAGGAGTCCCCACATCAACTATTGATGCTGAACAGTTTGGGACAAACTGCTTCAGTGCTTCCCAGGCCTTGGTGTCCCTGGTGTAGGACAGCCCAAGAACTCCATGGAAATGCCAAGTTCAACACAGAAGATCACAATGGGAAAGAAGCTTTGGAAGTGTTTTTTTTTTTTTTCTAATTAAGTTGCCTGCCTGGCAGCCTGACCCTTTCCAGAGTGGCTTTGCTCTGGTGTCTCCCTTCAGGGAAGTGCAGCCCCAGATCTCTGTTTTCCCAGAAATCCTGGGACTCTGCAGGTTTCCCAGCTCTGACAGCAGCTCAAATCAGCTGAAGGTGCAGCCTCATTCTCTGAACATTTATTTATTGCTCTGACATTGGCAGGCCTTGCTGAGGCAAGTCTCATCTGCTTCATATGTTCACTTGGAGACCTCTCCAAGGCTGAAGAAACAGCGATGATCTCATCCTTTCCCTTTGTTTCAGGATGCACAGCAGTTCCTCCAGAATGATTGATTTGTTTTATTTTTTTTTTTTTTTAACAGTCACTTCAAGTAAATGTGAGGGCTGGAGGAATTAGGAGCATTAAATCTCGGAAGGTTTTCAGCTCTAGGCTGGGAATTGAGGTTTACTACAGCCCTTAATCTCAGCTCGTGGTCACATAACTTTGATAAAGGCTGGCTTGGAGAGGAAAACCAGCAAGCTTTTATCTCTTCCCTCCTTCCAATCTGATATTCCTGTCCCAGCAAACCTCAAATAACTTCCCAAATGCAGCTCAGGCAGTGCAGAGCAGCTCTAGGACCCTTCAGCAGGGGGATGAATGGGATCCCTGGAGTCCTGTGATTAATCTCATTACAATCCCAACTTCCTAGTTCTCTTCCAGTCCCTGTGAATCAGATGCAAATTATACCCACTGGGGTTGGCTTAATCTGTCATCGATAACAGGCTCTCAGCTGCCTCTGCAGGCCTTGTGGTCTTCCCAAAATCATCCTCAAACCTTTACATTGTTGTTCTTCCACGACTTTCAGCTCTCCAGGATTCACTTTATTGTCAGCTCTGCCTTAGAGACAAAGCACAACTTCTGGGGAATGTTGTAAAAGCTTTTCCTAAACTGGTGTGAATCTGAGGCCGGGTTAAATTTGCTCAGATTAAGGGTTTTCTGCAGCCTTCAAACTAGTGATGGACTAAAGGTTTAAATTTTGGATTCAAAAATCCAAATACAGGGATGCTGAGTTTTCTGAGAAGCTGGAGCTGGGAGTTCAGTTCCCAGTTTACACCCACATCCCCTTTTCTCCAAGGCAGGAAGACTGGGAACTGCTCTGAGCACAGGGTGTGAAGATCCCAGTCTGGGAGGGAACATTCTTGTACACAGCTCACCCTTCCCCTGGACTTGGCAAAATGAGCTCAGCTTCCTCTCTCTGAATCACTTTCACCTTCTGCACTAGCACAGAGTTGCCTGCTTAGGTGCTGAACTGGGGTAAAAGATGGAGAGGCAGAAATTTAGATGGTAATTAGAGTTATGGATGGTTTAGGTTGGAAGGGACCATAAAGATAATCTAATTCCAACCCCCTGCCACGGGCAGGGACACCTTCCACTATCCCAGGTTGCTCCAAGCCCCATCCAGTAACTCTTGTGTAAGAAATTTGCCTTTTTGTTGTCAAGCCTGAAGAAAAATTCAAGTAGCTGTTGGTTCTGCAAAAAATTCTGTCCTCTCAGAAGGACCCTGACCTGCAACTGGAATTTATCTTCCACATCACTTGGCCACTGCCTGAGAGGCCACATTACCCAGCCAATTCCTGTTGGTTATTGCAGAGGCTGTCACTCATCTCTGAAGCTGCCCAGCAGCTTGGTAGGAGCCTTTGTTAACATGAGTCCCATCAGCTTTTCCGTGCCCCGGGACATTTGGGAAGCAAATCCCACCACCTGCCAGGGATTTCAGGGCTGTCAGTAAATTCCTCAGTTCCTTGAGAAGTTGTTGCCATGGAAGGGTGGCCTTTTATTCCTGTTTGTGCTGGCTTGTCTGCGTGAGTGTCAATAGCAGCATCAGACTGGGCAAAATGAAACCTGTCAGTAGCTGCCTCCCGGTGTTAACATTGGCAGCAGCTCCTCAGAACTGTTGCAGGGAAGTAGCTCTGGTGGCCAAATTCTTTCAGAATTCAGATATTACCTCTGAATGGTTAACTCCTTCAGGAGAGCTCTCAGTCCATTTCCAAGCTGCTGTCCAGGTTTCTTTACCTAGGAGGTAATTTAGGAGAGGACCTAAGAGCTCATCAAATCCACGTTTTCCCCAAGAGGGATCAGCTCTGCTCACATGAGTCTTGACAGATGTATTCAAAAATCCCACTGTAGCTGGTGCTCTTTTTACATCAACTCCACAGGCTCTGCACAGGCTGTTATGTGTCTGACTAAACATGGAAAGGCTTCTCCAGCTCTTTAAAAAATGCATCTCTGCTGCTTCTGTTTACAATCATTATTTCTTTATCACAGGGAGTAGAACATGGAGGTGAGACCATCCTTCTCTCCCAATCTTTGACATTCACATTGCTCCAGGAAGTCATAATCCCCAAATCATGCATTCCTGCCTGTGTCCCTGGTTAAGGCTTTAATAGCTACTGGCACTCCAGGCAGAGATGAGGCTGGCAGATTTTCAGGTTTTCTCAATCATCAAGGCTAAATTACCATTTTTCTCCTTACAGCAAGTACAACCTGACCAGCCCTCAGTGTGAATCATGGCAGGCTCAGACTCTGTAGTCTGGCATCTTAGCCATTGCTGTGACCCTGAACCAGCAGATTGTTGCTGTGCCTGACCTTTCCTCTGAGCATATTTTTAGGGAGTTAAACGGGAAAAGACATTTAATATTGTTTAGAAAGTGTGTGTGGGGAGGGGGGAGAAGATGGGTAGGGCAGATTGAAAGATGAAGCTGCTGGAGCACCAGGAGTGGCTGAAGGAGCTGGGAAAGGGGCTCAGCCTGGAGAAAAGGAGGCTCAGGAGGGACCTTCTGGTTCTGCATGACTCCCTGGAAACAGATTATAGCCAGGTGGGAGTCAGGCTCTTCTCCCAGGGAGCAAGAACCAGGATCAGAGGAAATGCATCCTCCACAGAAGTAAATTCCCTCCCAAACTCTGGAAGTGAATGAGCAAACCCCCTTTGAATTTCTAGAGACAGTCTCAGGAACCCTTCCCATTCCAGCCATATGGACTAGACTGAGCCAGGTCTGGCTCCTTCCACCCTTCCAGTCGTTTTTTAATTCCCAAATGTGGCCTTTCAGAGGATGTCAAACAGGTACCTTCACTTCCACGTTGGGAAAGCAGCGATGCCTGGCTGTGTTGGGTGGGCTTTGCAACAATTACACCGCTGTTAATTGAAACCCAGCTTGAATATACACACACACAAAACTTGTAACAAGAATTCCCAGAGCAGCGTCCCATGGTGAGCTCCCTCTGAGCCCAAATAAGAGAGATAAATCCAAATTTGTGTTTTTTAACTCCTACAGACGTGCAGCAAATGAGGGGAAGACTATTAGGGAATGAAGAATGTCGTCTCTCTCCAGAGAGTTGAATCTATCCTGGTGACTCCAGGCTTAGCAGGAGATGCAAATGGTTCTGTTTCGCTGCTTTGTTTTTATGTTGACTTGTTTGTAGTCTGCCCGAGGTACTAATTGGCGTTTTACAAGTGAAAATACAAAGGTGTCTGCCCTGAAGAACTCACTAACAAAAAGCACTGCAGCACCGTGTTAATGACAGTCAAATTTTCTGCCTAATGAACCAATCGCTTTGATAAAATCTCTACCTCCTGGTGAATTCCCTGCTTTGATTTCCCCCTCGACTCCCATCTCCTTTTACACCTCACTTTGTATTCCTTTTCCCCTTCTGCTTTTAAATTTTGGGGGCGGTTCGGAGCTCTGATCAACATTTTACAGTGCAGCTCCTGAAAAGAAAGTGAATCACCTCTTTCATTAGGAGCAAACAACGCCGGGCTGATGTTGCAACAGTGGATATTTCAGCTGAGAAAGTGGAAGCCCCTGGCCTGGCACTGGATTTTAAGAGGGATGGTGGCCTGTCATTAGCTTTTAATCCCTTCAGCATGCTGCGGTGGCTAACAGGTTGTAACACGGATGTCAGTGCCTGCATTTGCAATGCTCATACCCGGGATAATAATTGAACAATTCCTCCTCTTCAAGCGCTGCGTTGGCTTCTTACCACCTATGACTTAGCACGGATTCTTGCTTTTTTTTTTTTCTCTTCAGGAGGTGTTGATTGCTGCAAAAATAGTTGTGTTAATGGTTGCCGTCGGCACCTCACCCTCACTGCTTCCATTTGGATGTTGTTGCCACTTTTCCAGAGGTGATTTCCTCTCTGGAAAAAGGGTCTGTGGCTGCTTCTTCTCTGCTTCAGCACAAAATATTATTCTAAATGGTCTTTTGTGGTCATTTATGCTGTTGTTACTGTTTTCCTGTTTCTCATTGAGCCTCGCTTCCACCTTAAATCAACACCTCCTTTTGGCACAAGTCTTGTTTGCATGAAGGAGGTGAGAAATCAGATTTAGGGTAGTTGGAATTAATGATAAACATTAATGGTGAAACACTTGATTTTGGGGAGCTTTGGACCAATCAGCATTACAGGGCTTTCTCTTTAACCTCTATCTGTGTGATATACTGCTTTCTAAATTGTCCAGCTACTTTTGGATGTGATATTTTAGACATGCAGAAGCAGCAGTAACAGGCTGGATGAACTGCTGAAATACGTTCTGACTTTCCAATTTTATACTATTTCATATTAGGTTGTCCAGCTGCTTTTGGATATGATATTTTAGACATGCAGAAGCAGCAATAAGAGGCTGGATGAAATACATCCCGACTTTCTAATTTTATGCTGTTTCATATTAGGTTCTATTTTACCCAAATGCATTTCTTTTTATTTATCAACACTGAATTATTTTGGTTTTATTTCAACTACTTAAAGTAGTTGAACAACCTGGGACAGTAAAAGGGTGTCTCTGCCCATGGTCTTTAAGGTCCCTTCCAAACCAAACCATTAAAGGACTGCTTCATTTTTAGCCTGGCTTCCAGGTTAGTTAAAGAATAGATGATTTTTTTTCTTTTTTTTTTTTTTTTTCAACACTCACTATCCTTGGAAGTGTTTGGAAGACGTGGATGTGGCACTTGAGGATGTGATTTCTGGGTGAACATAGTGGTGGTGCTGGATTGACTTTTCCAACCTTAATGATTCCATGATTCTGTGATTTTTTTTTTTTGGTCTATTCCACCCTCTATCACTGATTTGAGGCACAATCCACAGGCAGACAGCAGCCTCACAAATATGAAGTTCCTACTCTTTGTGAAAATAAATGGTGGCATGAAAAGGAAAGACAAATTGTTTTCCCAGGCAGGTTCCACTGTGTATCACTTGACATCAGAAAATTCACATGGGGGAAAGGTGTTAAAAAACTCCATAACCACAGTTACAGCTTCTATCAGAACCAGCCACAATATCCAAAGCCACAGGAAGTGGAGTTGCTTTGCTTAGAGTTACCACAACCAACTTTTTTCTAAATAAAAAATGGAGCTCCCACCTTGGAGCAGCCCTGACCTTCACCTGTGCTTGGAATGACTTCTTGGAGAACTCCATGGCTCCACCCTCCTGCTTTTCTCAGGGCATTAAGTGTGGGGTGATGGAGGGTATGAACCTGAGCTGGCATTGCTCAGTCACTGCAGGGATTTGAGATGGAATGACTTTGGTTGGTGGTGGAGGGACCACCCAGCTCTGGAGGCAGCAGGAGGGAACAGCAGAGGGCAACCCCAAGGAAAAAACAGGGCAGTGAAGGATTAACTGGAAGGAGGCAAAGCAAAATTAGCAAGCAGATTTATGGTGGATTTTAGAGTGTAACTGGGGGTAAGCAAACATCTCTTGAAGCTTCTGTGTTCCTGCTAAACGCAGGGTCTGCTGGATGAGGGGACATTCCCCATCCCTGGAAGTGTCCTAGGTCAGGTTTGACAGGGCTTGGAGCAACCTGGGACAGTAAAAGGTGTCCCTGCCCGTGGCTTTTAAGCTCTCCTCTTCTCTTTTAAGCTCTCTGTGAGTCCTTATTTCCCTTTTTTAATGCTCAGCATCAAGCAAGAATTTCTTTGCTGTTTGGCATCTGGTTTTTTTCTCTGCTTCAGGACACTTAGGACTTCTTGGTGAGCTCTTCTGAGCCTTCTATTATGGATTTGAGACCCAAATCAACATCATTCCCTCTCAACAGAACAACTTCCCACAGCTGAGGAATGGGAAAGGGCTGGGGACTGTGCTGGGCTGATACATCCCTGACAGGAGAGTGCAGCCAGATGGGGTCAGGCTCTTCTCCCGGGTGACAAGTGACAGGACCACAGGAAATGGCCTCAAGCTGCACCAGGAGAGGTTTAGATGGGATATCAGGAAAAATTTCTTCATGGAAAGAGTTGTCCAGCCCTGGCACAACTGCCCAGGGAGGTGGTGGAGTTGCCATCCCTGCAGGGATTTAAAAGCTGTGTGCATGTGGCACTTGGGGACATGGGCCAGTGGTGGCCTTGGCAGTGCTGGGGGATGCTTGGCCTCTGATCTCAGAGGGCTTTTCCAACCTCAAGGATTCCACAGCTCTGTTTTCCTTTGCTTCCCTGCAGACAGCAGAGCATTAGGAACAAATGAGACGTTGGGAACACATTGGGTCTTCCCTTTAATCTGCCATTTCCTCTTGAGTCTTCATTTTGCTGCTTATTCCTGGAGCAGTTTGCTGCTGAGCTGTGATAAGCATCCCATTCCCACTCCTTTTCCAGAGCTCCTGTGCCAGGAGACATTCCAGCTTGGAAGGAGTGCTCTGCCTGCAGGATCACCTACCTGGCAATTATTTGTATTGTTTTGTACCCACTCGGGGCTTTAACCTGCAAGTCCCTTGGGGCACAGGTTCTGTGTTTTGTGTGGTTCACTGGGCAACCATAGAGCTCTTCATTCCCCTCAGGGCATTGCACGAAGTGTTAATAATAAAATTTCCTAGGAAATCTATCTGGAATTGCAGGCACAGGGATTTTCTTGTCGTAGTTTTTTTTTGCATTGCTGTGGAATCTTTATGCAGTTCCATAAAGCTCATACTTGGTGTAATGAAAGAGAAGTGTGCCTTTAAAACTCAACCAGGTCAAAACCAGGGATGCAGTCATCACCAAAACAATGAAAAAAGAAAGGGAAAGCCCCTCTGCTCTGGAGCCAACCTGAGAGAGCTGAGGGTGTTCATCTGGAGAAGGGAAGGATCCAGTGAGACTTCAGAGCCCCTTCCAGAGCCTAAAGGGGTTCCAGGAGAGCTGGAGAGGGACTTGGGACAAGGGATGGAGGGACAGGACACAGGGAATGGCTTCCCACTGCCAGAGGGCAGGGATAGATGGGATATTGGGAAGGAATTGTTCCCTGTGAGGGTGGGGAGGTTTCCCTGAGAAGTTGTGGCTGCCCCTGGATCCCTGGAAGTGTCCAAGGCCAGGTTGGAAGGGGCTTGGAGCAGCCTGGGATAATGGAAGGTGTCCCTGCCCATGGCAGGGGATGGAACTGGATGAGCTTTAGGTTCCTCTTCAACCCAAACCATTCTGTGATTCCATAGAAAGCAGAGCAGAAACACAAAGGTCAGCCATGGAAAGCAGCCCAAAGGCAAAGAAGTCCAAAGATGGATTTGAAAGTGAAGAATGAGGTACTTTACTCCCAGAGGAGGAATTCAGTGTAAACCCAAGAGCAGGCTGGACAGATATGGATGTGAAACAAAAATAAATCAAATGTTTTAACCTTTAATGCTTGGGAGATCAGGACTGGATTGCCCATGAGCAGAAAAGCTGAGATGAGATCCTGACTGTGAGGCTACAAAGTGTCTCAACATTATAGGATCAAACAATCACAGAAGGGTTTGGGTTGGAAGGGTCCTTAAAGATCACTGAGTTCCAGCCATGCTGTGGCTTTTGATCAGTTTTGAAGGACAAGACCTCTCCTCTTGGACATTTAAAATTTTCTTTGCCACTGAAGCAGGCCTGGGAAATGTCTGTCCTGTATGTGCTGATCTGAGCTGTTCTCTACTCAAATGACCCAAGGTTAAACCAGGTGAGTTGTTCTGCAGGTAGACAGAGCCAAAGTTGTGCCAGGGATGGCAGATTTCACAAAGTGACCACGAGGATCCTTTATCCCAGGTCACAGCAGACATGTTGTGTCTTGCTCAGGTTGCAGGGCTGGGTGAGACATTCTGGCACTCTCATACTCCAGGGATTATCCATAAA
Organism: Trochalopteron elliotii; assembly: GCA_024734555.1. NCBI lineage: Eukaryota > Metazoa > Chordata > Aves > Passeriformes > Leiothrichidae > Trochalopteron > Trochalopteron elliotii. The sequence continues at coordinate 236,389 of JANPWX010000677.1, forward strand.
TTAGTGCCAACTGCTCCATTCCAGGTTTTCCAGCTGCTTTGTGGCTGAAATGTGCTGTTCACTGTCTGTCCTCAGTGGGGATCACCTCAGTTTGGTGTTTCAGGACAGGATCAGTGGTGGATGGATCTTAAATCAGAATTTCAGAATCATCATTGTTGACCTACTCAAGGCTGTAAAATGTGGAGGTTTAACCACATATTTTCTCCCTCCTCTTTCCTCAACATTATTCCTTCTCTGCATATTCTAAATATCATCTTTCTCCATCCCAATAACCACTCCAAACTCATCATTTATTCTTTTCTTCCCTTTCTTCATCCTCCTTTATGATTCTGTGGCTCCCTAGTAGAATTCTGCTTCAGCACTATTAGAAACCTTTGTCTAATTGCTTTGGCACCTTATTTTTCATTATTGAAGGCATACCCAGGACTCATAACACTTCCTAGGAAATGTGCAGGAGCCTGGAAGAGCTGTCCTCCAGGAGGAAGCCTCAGGAATTGGAAGTATTTTATTTGCTGCTGAAATAAGAGCGAGTTTTTAGGCTTTTCCCTGATAACTGTTACCATTCCCTACTGTTGTGGGATGTGTGGGATGGAAACTCAAGAATAGGTTCTGCCCTTGTCTCCCCCAGCACTTTTTTTCATCCTAAATGATGTCATTAGGTTAGTGTTGCATCTTGCTCATGGTTACAGTCATCCTGTCTTTCCTTCCTTGGGTGCTCCCCTTGCCAGAGTTAATTTAGGACCAGATTATGAGCCTTTCACCTCCAATTCTGAGATTTATTGTCTTGTTCTCTGTGTAAATACTCACAACTGGTCGTGTTAATGAGCGGGGAGAAGCAGCAAAGCCTGGAAATCCAAATAAAATCAGAACATCTCATGTCTTCTTTAAAACACAGCCTTCACCTTGGCTTTTGTGCTGCCTTGGAGGAGAATCTGTGCCTCCAGGAGCTTGGAAAGCTGCAAGCAGAGCACAGAACAATGCAAGTCTCTGCAGAAATGGGGCTGTGATCACTTGGCTTTTTTTGGCCTACATTTCTCAGTGGTTATTATTTGTTAATTATGTTGTAGAGTGCTCACAAGTGGGCTAATTGCTTCCCCAGAGAGCTTGCAAGGGAAATGATGGACAGAACAAGGGCAGGATGTTACACATCTCAGACAGGGAGAGGGTAAGGTAGGACACGGGCAAGATGGGTAGGGAAACACTTGGAGCAGCATTTTGAAGCTGACAGGAGAAGAGTTGGGTTGGTTTTTGGAGGGGAGGATGAGTCCCAGTTGGAATGGATCTGAGGAGCTGATTGTCAGAAGAGTTGTTTAAGGAAGCACCAAAACTAAAAGGCAGAAATGAAGAAGAAATGCAAGAATTTATGAAAAAAAGGCTGCAGAGAGGTTATACCTGGCTGTGCTGTGTGAATCCTTGAAAACAAGATCATGATCCTTATGAACTGTGGGCACACTGCATGAATGGTATTCCTTAAAAAATAAATCCCATTGCTCGGACAAACTCTTTTCTTCAGACCCTTATAGAGATGGGAGAGAAGAAAATAAATGTGCATACACAGCCTTGCTGTTTGTATTTCTGCATCTCTTTTAGCCTACACAGGAGGGCCCTGCTGGTATTTATGATATTTCTGGTCTGTCCTGCCCCAAATTCTGAAGTTCTGATTCATTTCCCTGTTGCTCTGAATCCCTCTTTGCACCTGCTTAGAGGAAAGGAACAAAGCCTAAGGAAGGCACACTAAAAAGTGACAACAGAGTGACACAAGGTATTTCTCAGGGGCTCCTGGGCCACTGCTGGTGCTGAAGAAACAGGAAATATCTGTCCCCTTGCCCAGAGGTCTGAGCTGGTTTGGATCCATGGATCAGCTCTGCCTCAAATCACCCTCTCAGATCAGAGGAATGGAAGAGGCTCAAGTGTCAAATTTTCCTTTTGAGAAGCATTTTCTGAGGGGAAAGGAGTGAAGCTTTGGTTTAAATTACCTGCTTCAAATGCTCCTGGAAGCATTTTTTTTGTACACAGATCTGCTTTGCTACATTTGTTATTAGACAAGAGCCAGAAGAGGAGTTTGGCATAGGCAGGTGTTGTTTTCAGGTTTCAAGCACCTGTGGTTTCCTCTGCCAGAAGCCAAAGTTGTGATGCTGTGACTGTGCTTGCTCTTGGAATTGCCACCAGAACTCCTTTCTCTCCTCTGGGTGCTTCCAGTGGTTTTTATTCCATTCTTTCTCTCCACATCCCAAATCTTGAGCGCCCTCATTGATACCTGTGATGGTTTGAAAGCAAAACTAGTGAGAGGCTCCAAGTCAGAAATACAATTTAATAGAAAAAGAAAAAAAAAAGAAATAAAATAAATGCAATAATACAAAAGACCCCTGACAGAGTCAGAATACAACCTGAGCAAGATGATGGAAGCAGCAATCCCGTAGAAAGGTCTGGTAGCTCTGATCCTCTGTAGATCCAGTGGGTAAGGTACCCCGTATTGTCCCAGATCCCAGATTATATGCAGGTGAGAATGCTTGGCTCCTCCCCCTGGGTGGAGCATCTCACAATGGAATAATGAGTCATACAGGGGGGTCCTTGATGGCCCATTAACGGGAGATAACTCCTGGTGGGAGTTATCTGTAAGTCATCAGCAGGCCATTAACAGAAAACACGTTATCAAAAGACCCATTAGCAGAGGACACCTTAACAAAAGACACCCTAACAGAAAGAGGGAGGGGAGAGTCTGGAAGAATGCTGCTTCAGCAATAGGTTTCCACAGTTCATGAAGATGGTGGTAGAATACTCCGTGCACGTTCTACACCACAACCCAGGACAATACCTTTGCTTGTATTCACAACCTGGCTGGCCAAATCCACTTGTTACTCCTTTTGGGGTTCTTCTGTATCTGTGGAGCACAGGAAGAAATCCTGAACTCGAGAATTAGTGAGGGTTTGGTCTTCTGAATCCTTAATAGAAGCTGCCCATTCCACACACATTACAAAGGGATAATAAAAAGTGCCCAGGGAGTGACAGAACATGTGGAAAAGGCTTGGATTTCTTCTGAGCGTGGCACAATACCCACAGTATTGGGGACAGGAATGGTTGTCCTGGACTTTTGAAGACTTTTTCGACATTTAGAGTCTATGTTCAGGATTAACAAAACAATCTGCACTGATTTGCATCCTGGGCTGATCCCCCAGTGTGGGCAGCAGGGGAGGGGGGATTCTGCCCCTCTGCCCTGCTCAGTTGAGACCCCACCTGCAGAGCTGCCTCCAGCCCTGGGACCAACAGCAGAAAGATGTGGAGCTGCTGGAGCAAATTCAGAGGAGGCCACAGGGATGCTCCAAGGGCTGGAACCAGCCTGAGAGAGCTGGGGGTGTTCACCTGGAGAAGAGAAGGATCCAGGGAGACTTCAGAGCCCCTTCCAGGGCCTGAAGGGGCTCCAGGAGAGCTGGAGAGGGACTTGGGACAAGGGATGGAGGGACAGGACACAGGGAATGGCTTCCCACTGCCAGAGGAGAGGGATAGGTGGGATATTGGGAAGGAATTGTACCCTGTGAGGGTGGTGAGACCCTGGCACAGGTTTCCCTGAGAAGCTGTGGCTGCCCCTGGATCCCTGGAAGTGTCCAAGGCCAGGCTGGATGGGGCTTGGAGCAGTCTGGGACAGTAGAAGGTGTCCCTGCCCATGGCAGGGGGTGGGACTGGAGGAGCTTTAAGGTCTCTTCCAACCCAAACCATTCCCTGTTTTTTCTCCTGCCCACTCCTTTAAAATCCAGTATCTGAGATTCCTGGTGATTTGATTCCTCACAGATCTGTCACAGAAGTGCTGCTGGGTCAGGTCTGTGTTCACAGTGTCCCAGCCCCAGGTGCAGGTGAGTGGAATTCCAGGGTCATTTCCATCCTTGTTTATCTGGGATACCCTGTGAAGGATCCTTGCAAACACTTCATGAAACTCTTAGCTCTGCTGTGAGTTTCATGCAGTTGATCAGGCATGTTCTGTGCTTTGATAAGCTGTGCCAGAGCTGCAGGGAATAACTTCTCCAGGGTTTCCCACCAGCTGGGAAGAGAACTTGGGAAACGTGACCTTCCCGGTCCTGTGCTCGTTTTGCTGGGCTGCACTTCCTCTGTTATTCAAGGTGAGAACAGAACAGTTAGAATTGATTTAGGTGCTTTTTGGGGAGATGAAGTCACTGTGTTTGGATCTCTGCATCGTGCCAATAGAGAGATCCTAGGGGAAATCTCTTCCTTTAGTTTTGTTTATATCCAGTCTGAGGCACAGATGTAATTCGCAGGGAAATGCGAAGGAGGAGGGGATGTGCTGGCCTCAGCAGAGGAGCTGGAGTGGAATGAGATGTCACAGGGATATCTTAAGTGTCTCTCAAGATATGAAATGGATTTTCTCTGCCATGTTTTTTAACTTTTTAAAAGTTTTTTAACTTTTTCCTTATGTGCCTTCAGCCTTCTGCACCTCCTGGGAGTTATCCCATGGTGTGTATTCCCCCTTAGCCTCAGCTCCTGGATTTTACTCTCTGCCTTTGTTGTGCAAAAACTTAAATAAATTTGAGGGTTTTTTCCTGAAAAGTGTAAGAACAGTAGGAGGAAGTGTGTGTGTGTGCCCTGTGGGACACAGTGCCGGGATTCCCAAGCTGCCCTTGGAAATACAGGTGCTGTGGCCTGACCAGGATCTGCTCAGGACAGCTGGAATGAATCCCCAGGACTATCATTGCAATCAAGTCCCTGGCCAAAATTTAATCCGTTGCACTTTTGCAACCCTGTTGTTTCCTGTTCCTCTGGTGTTTGCAGGCTGGAGGCAAAACCTGGCTGAGTGTCACAGCTCTATTGTGCAGCTCCTGTTTCACTGATGGGATCAGGCTGGGCTCCAGCTCGTCCTACAGTCCTGGAAATGGATTGTTTGTGTCACAAAAAAATGGCATTTTACATACCCAGAGTATTCAGCAAGAGAGATGGGGGCTTTCTGTTGTGTGAATTGTAAGAGTGAATGAAAATTTCTAAACTTGGCCACCTGCTGAGGTACAGGATGAGCTTTTGACAAAAATATAAAATAGAAGAACGAGACAGGCTGGGGGAGTTTGGATGTGGTTTTAATAGAGATGCATCACCATGACATTTAAAACTGAAATAAAAACAGAATCAGCAAATACAATGTAAATGAAAACCAAGCACCTGTAGATTCCTGCAGTGGGGTGAAATGGGTGCTGTTAAGTGGTGATAAAACCTCCTCATTAGGATGTGGTGCCATATCCAAGGACAGGCTGGATGGAGCTTGGAGCAGCCTGGGATAGTGGAAGGTGTCCCTGACCTTGGCAGGAGGAGGAGTGGGATCCTTTCAGGTCCCTTCCCACCCAAACCATTCCATGATTCTGTTATCAGAACAGGGATATCCTGAAGGATGGTAAAACCTCTGTCTTTAGAGGTTTCCATGACTCCACTAAAAAAAGTGGAGCTGGTCTAGCACTCACAGTAGTTCTGCTCCAGAGGTCAGTGATTCTATTAATAAACTCCAGATTATTTTAGGCATAGATTTACTATAATAAAATTCCTTGGCCTTTTGATTGCTGGAGAAACAATCTGCTCTTTTGTAGCTGCAAGTGTAGCAAAAATGGATCTTCATAATTCCATGGAAAAACATTCTATTTTTTAAAACATTTTTCCTTGTCCCCTTTCCATTAATTACATCCTCACCTCTCTTCTTGTCCTTGCTGGGTAGAGACAGGTGATGGCTCATGTAGAGTGTAGAAGTTAATATCAACTGCAAGACAGCAGCTGATGTTTCAATATATTCTGGCACAGAATTTATTTTAACGGAGCCAAACACGAAAGTGCTTCTCTGTAGTAATTGGAACTTGTCCTTTTAGCAAGTGTCATGTCATCCAGGTATTGGACATTCAGGATTTTCATTCCATTTCCCATCAGTGGATTCATCATTCTATTGGTGCTCAGGATAAAGAGTAGCAATATTAAACCTTCCCAGGGATATGTGGGCATGTCCTGGTGATTGCACCACCATGGCCAACAAAAAACAGAAGTTGCAGGTGGCCTGAATTTTTACCATTTTTGTCCAGGTTCAGTATCCCTGCTTCTCATCTCTTTCATTAAACCCTCATTTATTTTAACAGGCTGCCCATGGAAGTGGTGGAATCATCATCCCTGCAGGGATTTAAAAGCTGTGTGGATCTGGCACTTGGGGACACGGGTTGGTGATGGCCTTGGCAGTGCTGGGGAATTTTTGGACTCAGTGATCTGAGAGGGCTTTTCCAACCTTAACAAATCTGTGATCACCAGGAGGTCAAATTATATCCCTGTTTAGGTTTTTGCAGCATTACAGGACTAAAAAAATGCTTCTGGAGTCCAGATCCTACATTTTCCATTCCAAGCAAGGATTAACTCCCCCTAACACTTCCCTGGTAGTTGTCTGAGTTGCTTTCAGTGGTTGGGACTCCCAGTGGTTGTTGAAGCTTCACAAAGATGCTGATTTCTCCTACTGGCGAAGTTTTCCTGTGGATAATTTCCATCTGCTGCTTGTCCTTTTCCTCCTGAGCACCAGGGAAATTGTCCCATTTTCCCTTTGCATCAGCCCTTTCTGTACTGGGAGTCTGTTCTCATCAGCTCTTTGCAAGATGCTGCCTGCAATAAACCCAATTTTAATCAGGTAAATTAAAAGCATTAGAGCCTCCTGGGTACCTGTTCTGATGCCAGAATTGACTGCAGAACCGATGGTATGTGGCCTTATTTATGCATGTATTTATTTTAATCCTGCTTAAACTCATCAGGCTGCAGGTTCTTTGTTCACCCTCTTGCCTGTTTGATCCCAATCCAAATGTTAATGCTGGTACTTAACTTGAAGTTGTCAACTCCTCAAAGCAAGACTCTGTCATGGTTGATGTCTGCAAAGCTCCAGAGTGACTCTTCAGGAATTATCTGCAGCCATTCCTGGGATGGAAAGATACAGGGATGCCCTCAGCTCTTGCCTGTCAAGTTTTGTGCACTGCATGGGGGGTCCTACCCAACCTCTCGGTGAGGATCTGCAGCAGCAGGAACAGAACAGGATTATTTTAATCTTATTGTTACAGTTTCTCAGCAAGAAAGTTGGTAAGAAAGGCAGAAGAGGGGTGGCTGCATTTCAAAGCTGAGTGATCCTGTGTTTTCCATGGAACTCAGACTCCAAGTGCTTCATCCAGCCCACTTTGTGTAATTTAAGTGAGAGCCTACTGAAATAGTTCAGCTTTATTCTGCATTTTTGCCCATCCATTCTGGATTTTGCCTTTTGTGTCGTTTTTTGTGAATCAGATTTCACAAAATTGTTGTGAATTAGTACCAACAAAGCACAGTCATGGTGAAATTACTGGTCTTAAGTAATAGTAGTTCATATGTAGCAGACAGAGATGGTATAAGAGATTCTTTTATTCCCCTATTTTATGATTTTAAGTGCTAAAAAGGAAATACTTGCATTCTGAAGAGGAAGGAAAGTTCTCTGAATTAATCCAGGCTGTTTCTGCTGCTCCTGTTTGTTGCCAGCACCCTTTGCTCTGTGCATGGGTTCTATCTCACTTTTCCTCCCAGGGTAACATGCAGGTGCAGCTCTTACTTTTGAATATTAATTATAATAATCCCAGAATGGTTTGGCTTGGAAGAGACCTTAAAGCTCATCTCATTCCCACCTCTGCCATGGGCAGGAACACCTTTCACTAGACCAGGTTGGTTTTCAAACCCATTTGATTTCATGAGGTGTCTAAATCCTTCCCACTTTGGGCTCCTTCTCTTGCCAGACTGTTTTCACTGATGTGAATTCCTATGATAATTGACCATAAGCCCCTGTTTTTTTCTTTTCACTAAATAACTGAAAGGTGCTCTGAGAGTGGGATGCCCTAGAGATGCAATCCTGATCCTGCAGGATCCAAGGGAGCCAGGATTTCCCTCTGTAAGTTTTGTGAACTCCCTTAATGATTTAATCAGCAAGCAAAGAAAGGCAGAGAAAAACACGGTGGTACATGGAGTGCTTTATGTCCTTTAGGTTATTTTCCATACATTTCACTAATTACATCAACAGATGATATTTACAGGGGACTTCTCCCTGTAATTGACCTTCATCTCTTCCTGTGCACTTCCCAACCTCTCCTTGAATTTTCCTATTGTTTCCTCTTACTCATTCCACATTTATCACCATGTTTCATGCAGTCCTTTTCTTTTGCTTGGGACCATCCTACCAATTCCCTGTTCCCAATTCCTTCTAACTTCATCTCCACAGCTTGATTTTTGTGGGCAATTTTGGAACTCATGGCATGGACAAACATCTTCTCCAAAGCCCAATCTGCAGGTTTCCTTCCAATTGCTCTTTCCCTTTTACCTGATCATCAGTTCTCTGGAGCAAGAATATTTCTTCCTGTCTTTTATCTGGTCTTTCAGAAACTGCAGCAGCACAATTCACTTTTAGGGATATCTGCTTTATTTTTTTTTTTAATGTTTCTCTGTGTTGGGCCATGCAGGGGAGGAATTGCATAAACTGTGAGGGGTTAGAGAAAACCCCAGGTTTAGAGTTCAGCAGTGTTCCCATGGCTACTGGGATAGGTACACCCTATAGGGTACACCCTATCCCTATAGAAGCAGGAATACTTTGGCATTTTAACAGCCCTTCCAGGTGATTTATGGTTTTACATAAGCTTTTCCTAAACCCAGAGGTTTTCTAGGGTTGGCACCTCTTTGCTTGTCTCCATGCCCTGTTAGTTCTGTGCTCAGTGGCCCGTGGTTATTAAAATTCTTATCAATAAAGGAGTTTCTGAGCAGGGTTCTTACTTTCTAAACTCGTACATACCTTTGGAACTCCTCTGCTTAACCAAAGGAACATTTGTTTTTATGCCTAATGTACTTCATGAAAAGAAAGAAATGTGTAGAGTTCAAGTAGTATTTGCCTTCAATTACAGTAATTAAGTTGTCAGGACTTGAAGTCAGCAAGGCAATGAGAAAATCCTTTCCTGCTCGGCCAGGGGGTGATGGGTGTTCTGGGCCCAAGTGTGTTTCACACATCAGGGTGGGGAGGGAAACGGTTCTGGCTGGAAACCTGGGAGTCTGTTTGTCCTTTTGCAATCCAGGGGGTCAAAATCCTGCTGTGGGGGGAAGGAAAATGAGCCTGTTTCCCTGGGCTTCAGCAGGGCCAGGGAAGTGATTGTCCCTCTGTGCTGGCACTTGCTGGGGCACCTCCAGTCCTGGGGACACTTCTGGGACCCTCCCAACAAGAGAGACCTGGAGGGGCTGAAACATGTCCAGGGAAGGGAACAGAGCTGGGGAAGGGGCTGGAGCACCAGGAGCAGCTGAGAGAGCTGGGAAAGGGGCTCAGCCTGGAGAAAAGGAGGCTCAGGGGGGACCCTGTGGCTCTGCACAACTCCCTGACAGGAGGGGACAGACAGGGAGGGTCAGGCTCTGCTCCTAGAGAACAGGGACAGGAGGAGAGGAAAGAGCCTCAAATTGTGCCAGGAGAGGTTCAGGTTGGACATCAGGAGGAATTTCTCCATGGAAGGAGTTGTTAAACATTGGAAAGGTCTACCCAGGGAGGTTTGGAGTCCCCATCCCTGGAGGTGTCCAAGGAAGGTCTGTACATGGCACTCAGCACTTTGGGCTGGGTGGCAAGGATGGTCACAGGGTGGGCTTGATGCTGTTGGAGCTCTTTTCCAACCTAAATGATCCTGTGATGACATGGGATTCTCTGCTTGTTGGATTGGATCTTATTAAAAACAGGTTTTAATATAAATACAGCTCAACCCATTTATCCTGAGAATTCTGTCTTGTTAAACTTCTGCTGCAGCTCCCCTTTCAAAATGTAACCTGTGTGTGGATACATCTTGTTTTTCCCCATGTTCCACATCCCTTCTCAGGCTTCCTTGCCAAAAGTCAAATAGTTTCAGTTACTTCATAACCCTTCAGGAGCACTGCAACATATCCCTACAAGAAAAGTCCCTAATTTTGCTAAGTGCCCACACAAACATCACTGGAATCTCAAGTGCAGCCTTACTTTCGTTCCACTGGAATAGCTCTCTTGAAAGCAGATGGATGAGGAAATCACCACTCGTAATGCATCACTAATGACACCAATTTTTTGCATTCCTGCTCGTGGGAGTAAAGGTTATGGATGCAGAAGGAGCCAGACCTGGAAAACCTTCCCTCACAAACCCTAATAAACCCCACTTCAGCCAGCAAGTTTAACGATGCCCTCAAGAGAGCCAGGTCCCTTATCTGCAGCATCATGCAATAACTATAAAGTGTTGAGATAAGTGGGGTTTTATCTCCCAGCTCTCTGCTGGCCTTTTTTGAGTATCAGCTTGTGGCAGTGAAAGTGGCTGTGCAATCTGACTGCTCTGATTTGGGCAGGCAGGATTCAGGGTGTGTGGGCAGAGCAGATGCTCTTAGTGTGCATTTATGAAAGGAAAAACAAGGAATTATCTCTGAATGTCGTCCCTGTGGATTCCCTTTCCTTCAGGAAAGTGTTGTAGGGCAGATGTTGGTGAGGATTCTACATCATCCTTCCCAGCTTTTCCCATCCAGAGGGGTTACCTGGTTCCCTGTGGTATGCACAAGGCTTAAAAAAACCAAATACTGAGCTGGAGGAGATCAGCCTGGAGAAAAGGAGGCTCAGGAGGGACCCTGTGGCTCTGCACAACTCTCTGACAGCAGGGGACAGCCAGGGAGGGTCAGGCTCTGCTCCCAGGTAACAGGGACAGGAGGAGAGGAAAGAGCCTCAAATTGTGCCAGGGGAGGGTCAGGCTGGACATCAGCAGGAATTTCTCCATGGAAAGAGTGGTCAGGCTTTGGAAGGAGCTGCCCAGGGAGGTTTGGAGTCCCCAACCCTGGAGGTGTCCAAGGAGTGACTGGATGTGGCACTCAGTGCTCTGGGCTGGGGACAAGGTGGGGATCAGTCACAGGGTGGACTCAATGGTGTTGGAGCTCTTTTCCAATCTGAATGATTCTGTGAAAATTTGGGACATTTCCAAGAGTCATTTGTGACTTTTGCCAAGCAAAAGGCTTTACCACAAAGGCTTTGTTTTGAGTGCTTTGGTATGTATGTGAACAAGCCTTAATTTTAGCTTTCTGGTTTGTTTCTTTTGTAAATCTCAGATAATTTAACAAATTATACATTTCCATCTTGTGGCATTTGTTGCTTTCTCAGTCAATTCTCTTCGTGCCATCCATAACATCCCAGCTCCAGAGCTATACTTTGCTTTTAGTTTGATATTTCCTTTCTAGAAAAGGAGACTCTTCACCTGCAGCTGGAGACGAGCAGCTCTTTATTTCATGTCTGCAGAAACCTTGTAAGATGTAACCTGTGATGTTGTTTGTTGCCATCTGATAACGTGTGATCAAATGGAGCCTGTTTAAATAACAACATCTGAGACACCCTGACAGCAGAGCAGCTCTGAAACAAACATTCCCAAAGATCAGATAAGATGGAAGAGATGCCTCAATGCTGGATTGCTCCCCTGGATCACAAGTTCTTTGCTGAAGAGTTATTCCAGGCCTGGGATTTCCTTTGTGCCACAGGCTAATGGATTGTAGTGGATCATTTTTTGTGCTGGTTTATGTCTTGCAGAGACACGTGCTTTGTAAAATCAGTGTAATGCACTGAGTATGACAGTGGTAGACATGAGTTATGTAGGAGGAGGTAAACTAAGAAACTCAAAACAACTGAAAATTGTCTTGGTTTGTGTTCTCTTGCTGCCTTCCCTCCTTCCACCTCTTTTCCCTAAACCTACAGCATCTTTCACATTAAGGGCTGCCTCACTTCCCACACAAATCTGTGCTTGCACAGTTAATTTTCCAAGCACCACATTGCTTTTCAGTATTTTCTTTATTAGTGTGCAGAAAAACCAGCATTATGTTTAAAGCCATGACTCCTGACTCACTCCTGCTCCTCTCTGTTCCCTTGCAGGAGGATATTGCTGATCCTGACTCCCAGGAAGAGAAGGAACCCAGCCCTGGAGATGGTTCCAATACAGTGAAGAGTGTTCTCACTGTCCAGGAATATTTTGCCAAGCGCATGGCAAAGCTGAAGGGATCCCAGAAGGAGACAGAAACAAAGGTGGATCATTCCAGCCCAACAGCTGATGAAGCTGTGGAGCCCTCAGAGGAGCTGGTAACCAAAGTCAAAAAGAAAAAGAAGAAGCAGAAGAGAGATGATGAGGCAGAGAGGACAGAGGACTGTGAGAAACCAGAGAAAAAGCCAAAGACAGGGAGCTTGAATGAAAAAAAACTGGGTGATCCACTAAATGAGTGTCACAAAAGGAAAAAGAAGAGGAAACATAAAGAGGAGGACGAAGAAGAAAGCATCAGTTGTGATGAAAATACAGGCAATGGAGAAATTTCTGTGGGAATGTCTGAGGGGGAGGAACTCAGTGCAGAGGAGCAGGAGGAAAAGCAGAAGAAACGCCACAAGAAGAAGCACAAAAAGCAAAAAGAGGAGACAGGGGAGTGTGGGGAAGGAGCACCCAGAAAGAAAAAGAAGCACTGCAAGAACATTTAACCCTTTCAGGCTTAAAGTCTGTCTTAGAGGAGGCTCTGTGTGAACACAGCACCAATCCAGGCTTGGACACTGCTCCAGCTCCAGCAGGGACAGGCTGGATCTAAACTCAGGCTGGATTTAAACACAGGCTGGATCTAAACACAGGCTGGATCTAAACTCAGGCTGGATCTAAACCCAGGCTGGATCTAAACCCAGCTCTCCCAAGGGAAAACGTGGTGATGGGCCAACAGGAGCTTCAGTGCCATGTTCCAAAGGGATCCACATGGAGGATTAACAACATCAAGACTGTGAAAGGCAGGGAATGACTTTCTGCTGCTTCACATTGACTGTGTTTTTCTCAATCCAGGAAGAAAAAAATTAAAAATCATCCCAGTACTGCCTTTTTATTAAAATTGTTTTCACTTGTGAGAGCCCAGCTCTGCTTCTGGAAGCAGGGAGGGGTTTGCAAAGCAGTCTGTCTTTTCTAAATTGATTTTTGCAAAGTGGTGTCTAATTTTTACATTCATCTCTTTTTACATATAAAATGAATGTTGTTTTTTTCCCAAAATGATTAGTCTGATTTAAAAGTTTGCTCCTGAGTGTCAGCACTAAAGGATGAAATAAAAACACCTCCCTGTGCCTCCAAACCATTGTCAAACAGTTGTAACTTTGCACCAAAGCTAAAGGAAATGTGCATTAACCTTCTCATTTATTAACCATACCTAAATCTTTGATTTCCAGGCAATCCTCAGGATCTCTTCACTGGTACCTCTGGAATCCAGAAAGCTGCCTTGGAAAGAGCCAGGTTTTTTTCCTGAAATTGGGAGACCAAATAAATTTTAAAACCACAGTCAGATTGCTATTGCCATTCACACATTGAAAACTTGCAACTTGGATTTATAACCAAACTAGAGCTTCTTTCTCATTGTAAGCCTGGAAATAAGGAATGCTGGAACTGGGCATTGCCACGAGCAGTTCTGTGGGAGATCTGAAACATTCAGCATGAATTTTGGCATTTTAGTGTCACTCAGAGCTGTCAGAAGAGATGGGTGAGCTTGGAAGTGGTGGAATGGGAAGAAGGATTCACCTTCCAGGTGTTCTGATGTTTCTTTGGCCACAGCACAACCCTGAACACCAGCCAGTTATCCTGGCAGAATCCAGAATCCAAATCCACGAGCTGCTCGTTTCATCCAGGCCTGGCTGGGTTTCATCAGTGTAAATCTAAAACATCCCATTGGCTGCTCTGCTGAAGAAAATGGGGACATTTTTATATTGTCTCAGCTCAGCAGAGTTGCTTAACATGGTCTGAGGGACATTGTCAAGATGCAGATGTTAATAGGGGAAAAAAATCTCCTTAATCTGCCTTTATTGTGCAGTGGAGGAAGCTCCATCTGCAGCACCCAGACCACATGGATGGTTTGGTTGCAGCTCAACTCCTCCTTTTTTAAGATCTCTTGGTTTCCAAAGCACCTTTTTTTTTTTCCCCTGCCCTCAGGACATGCTCATTCACTGCAGCAAAATGAAGTTTCACTTCTTGTGTGGGAGAACAAGATGCCTTTCCCTGGATTTCACATGCCAGGGCTTTTAACCCTTGTTGCATCTCCTTTGCAGGCTGTACAATTATTATTCACCATAATTTGCTTGTCCCTGGCTTCCTAAAACGAAATACCACCAAATACCACCAAGTTGTTGTCAAACTGGGAGTAAACTCCTTGCTTGAGGTGAAAAAATCATCTTTTCAATGGAAGAAGACAGGAAAATAATGTTTTATGTTAAACTGAAGCATCCCTCCTGATTTCTTGCTAACCACAAGTTGGAATTTTTGTTATTAATTTTGTTATTAGATTCCAAAAGCCTGATTGTTTCCAATTATTATTTTTTTAACTCTTAAGCCAAGTAAGTCTTACAGCCTCTCTGGGATTTCAGTTTAAAAAGGTGCTAGTCAAGGAGTAAGGTTTCCTTCTCCAAATATTGCTGGGCTTGTTTGTTTGTTCCCTCTGTGAATTTTCATGTCTTTCTATGTGCTGCTTCTTGTGGGTGCTTGGCCACATTCCAGTGTCAGTTACAGGAAGAATAAAAACAGGAATAAACCTTTAAATTTGTGCTGTTGCTCCTATTAAATTCAGGATACCCAAGACTTCAATCTGGCTCAGATGGAAGTATCAGCTACCAATGGAAGATTCTCTATTTCTTCAATAAATACATGGCACTTTATCCTGGGAAATGTGGAATTTTAATGTGCCCCAGCTCTGCATGTGGTTGTAGGAGGGGAAAATCATAATAAATAAATAATCATAAATCATAAATTGCTTGTATTTGGCAGAAGCAATTGATTTAACTGCTCTGCTCTGTGTTTGTGGTCAGCGTTACTCAATGAAAAGCTCTTCTTACCAGATACTGTCCAGCAAAATGGATGATTGGAACAAGAGGAACATGTTTCAGAGTAATAAATTACATATATATTTTTTTGTTTGTTTGTTTCTAGCGGGTTTCGAGCTCGGTTTTAACCCAACTCTGGGTTTGGCAAGAAGGCCTTTTTTAGAAAGCACAAGAAAAAGAATTACGTCAGTGCCCAGATGGTGGAATTAGCAGAATGTGAGCACAAAGGAACGACTTGGTTTCATTTCCGCCAAAATCAGACTCTCAAACTCCGAGGCCTTTTGTTGTAAATTCATCCATTGTGCTCTCAGAATGAGGTGGCTCCCAGTGAAATTACCTGGACACCAAGGAAAATGNCTGTCCAGCATCACACCTGCCTGGAAAAACGACCTGGGAATAGTGTATCCTATTGGATTTGGGGTGAGGATTGTGGGCATCCAAAGCCATCCTTTGCCTAATTCCCCCTCATTCCTGGGCAGGATCCCAGAGCTCAGAAAATTTGGGACAATAACCAAGGTTTCTGTTTCTGTACCTGTTCCATCCAGGGATAAACCAATTTTTTCTTGGATCAGCAAACTTTTAGTGATCTGGGACTGGGAAATGCAGTACAAATACACAGTTTTGTGGTGGCAGAAGTGAGACTATTGTAAAACAAAGCTCCGTTTCTCAGCAAGTCAAAATCTGCTTCTGAATCACTCAAATAAATCTTTTTCTTATCTTAATCCATCTTTGTAAATTTAAAGATGTAAGAGGGAAACTTCCTAGTTCCTTTTAACCTAAAGGCAGTAAAATATATATTTATGTAACCTTAAAACTGCATTTTAAAAGCAGAAAGAGCAGAAATATTCAGCACCATGCTGAAAAGATTTAGCATTTCAGGGGGGGAGGTTTCCTCAATTTTTTTTTGTATAATGGGAAAGCTCTGGCGTTTTTTACCTAGAAAATAAATGGTCCAGGTATCAATCCCTGGGGAAAACCTGGTGGAATCAGGGAGGATGGGCAGTGGGCAGAGTTGGGAACTGCAGCTCTGGGGGAATCTTCTGCTGGGAACCCCCAGCTCTCTCTGCAAAAACTTCCCTTGGGAGCCAAGAAATTCATCAATAATTAAGGAACATGCGAATATTGAGCTAATTTAGGATTTGCACTTTCTCACATATTTTAACATCCCTGAAGGTTGGTGGGGCGCGAGGTGGGGAAGGGGGGATGAAAATAATCCCTCCCTTTGCAAGAGTAAAATTCCAGCTGTTGGATCCATCCCCCTCCCCAAAAAAGAGGGATATTTTTAAAGAGATGGCCGTTCCATGCAGGGTTCAGCCGCTCATTTTCTGCCTGGCCCGTTGGGAGTTGTTGCCACCGTTCCCCATCCGTGAAAATGGGGGAGAACAAAGCTTTCTTCTTCCCCCCTTTGTCTGCTCCGTCTCTATTTTCGCTCGCGGCTTTTCACCGTAATTTCCCTGTTCCCAAAGCCCTGGGAGAGCTCTGCTGCTTCCTGTGCCCCAGATACAGGTGAAGCCTCGCTGCAGAGCGGGGAAGGTGAGCACACACACACACACACACACACAAAAAATGGTAATCCCGAGGTTTTTTTCCAGACTAATTACCCCGATCCGGTGGCAATTAAGAGGTGGCATTTTCACATGGCCCCAGCCTTCCTTTATGTAACACGGGAGCTTCCGACAGGACAGGTTTGACCAGCATTTTAGGCAGGGTGCAGAATGAAACCCTCCTTACTAATGCCATCAGAATGCCAGGTGCTGCAGGAGAAGGGGGAGAAGGGGAAGAAAAAAAAAATAAAGGTGGTTATTAATAATAGTAGCAGTGTTTGCACTTAAAATTCTGTGTAGGGGCCCTGGGAAGGGAGGAAATCCAAACGAGGAATATTCTGCTGGATTTCTTTGTGCTGTAACCACACAGGAGCCCCCAGATTGTGTCTCAGGAGGTTCTGAAAAGCCACGAGTTGACCCCTGTGATACCTCTGGGAGGTCAAATGTTACTCCCAGGATGTGGAGGGAATAATGAGGATGAGGAACACCCAGAGAGGTGCTCCGAGAGCTTCCAGGCTTCGGCAGCAGAGGCAGGTTCAGGCCCTGTCCTTGTTCAGGGTTTTATCCTCTCCCAAACCTTTCCATCCATCCTGCAAAATGTGGAAACATAGGGCAAGGTGGAAGCAGCCCTGTAAAAGGGATCAAATGGAATTCATCCATCTCTTTCCTTTTCCCAGGAAGGGAAATTCTGCTGCTACTACTAAAAATTCCTGGCCTCTGGGGCCTCGACAGAGGTGTTTTTATAGTCAAGGTGTGAGCATCCTGAGGGTTAAAAAGTGACAGTGAGCCAACATATTCACCATGCCCAAAGTACCACCCGATTCAAAATAAAACCTTGCAACCCCGGGCAGCCTCTTTTTCAGGGCATTTCCACCCTTCCTAAAGGCAACTAAACAAAATTAAGGATGTTATACAAATTCTCACTGCCAACCTCTGCAGCAGCTCCAGCCTGCAAAATGAGCCAGGGGAGACCTGTGCAGGGCAGGGTGGAGTTTGGCATCCTCCCTCCCTGCCCCATCCCGGCACTTGAAGGCGTGAGACAGGACTTTGG
>JANPWX010000677.1:258813-268877 GCA_024734555.1 Trochalopteron elliotii
CAGCACATTCCCCTGGCCGGAGCGGCTGGAGGGGGACGCGGGCGAGGGGCTGTCCCCAGGGCCAACCCCCCGAGCGTCGCAGGGCGAGAAGGGCTCCGAGAGCCGCATCCGCCGGCCCATGAACGCGTTCATGGTGTGGGCGAAGGACGAGAGGAAGCGGCTGGCGGTGCAGAACCCCGACCTGCACAACGCGGAGCTCAGCAAGATGCTCGGTGAGGAGCGCGGTGGGCGCGGGTTTGGGGGAGGCGAGGAGCGGGGGCGAGGTCGGGGACCCACCCGGGCATCCCCTGGGGTACAAACTCTGCCGGGATTCGGTGCCCTGGGGTGAGTAGCCGGGAACCCACCCGGGCATCCCCTGGGGTGCAAACCCTGCCGGGATTCGGTGCCCCGGGGTGAGCAGCGGGGCACCCACCCACCTATCCAGGTGCAAATCCTGCCGGGATTCAGCGCCCAGGGGCACCCACCGGAGATCCCTGGGGGTGCAAACCTTGCCCGGATTCCGTACCCATGAGTCCACCAGGGCATTCCCGGGAGTACAAATCCTGCCCGGATCCAGTGACCCGGGGGAGGCACCCACGCACCCACCCGGCCATGGGATGCACGCCCTGCTCGGATCCAGCCCTCCGGGCTTGGTCCCCGGGCACCCACCTGCGGTCCCTGGAGTGAAATCCCCGTCCGGATTCAGTGCGTTAGGGTGGGGATCCAGGCACCCTCCGGCCATTCCTGGGGTGCAAATCCCGTTCGGATCCAATGCCCCGGGGTGGGCACCATGCACCCATCCAGACATCCCGGGGTGCCCAGATCCAGCGCCCCAGATTGGCCATCCATGGGGGTGCCAACCCTGTTCAGGTGGGGACTCGGTCTGGCATGCAGCAGGAGGGCACCCCTACACCTACCTGGCCGTTTTTGGGGTGCAAAGCCAGCCCGGGTGCAGCACCCTGGGGTGGCAAAACCTGATGGAGTTCTGCACCCTGGGAGTAGCACCATGCACCCACCCCGTCACCCTGTCACCCACGGGGTGCTCACCCCAAAACTCATCCCAGGTGCTCAGGGTGCAAAGCCTGATGGTGTCCTGCATCCCAAGGGACAGGCACCCTGCCACCCCTCTGCTGCAAACCCTGAGAGTGGTGCCCTGCTGTGCAAGGAGGGCCCCCCCAAATCTCCCTGGCCTGTCCTTGTTGTCCCACTTCGTCTCATGGCTGGGGTGTGTGTGTGTGTATTTCTGCTCTTACTTATGGGGGATCACAACTCATTTCAAGCACACATTTGTTTCCCACTCCCCATCCATTATTTCTCTCTTTCTCCCAATCCCCATTTTGATGTGAAACCAGGAGGGCAAACCAAAATTATCAGCCCAGACAGCCTGAGAAAGAGTTGCCCGAATTGCAACACAGCTTTGCTGCCCAACCTCTCATCCAAAGTTTGTGTTTCCCTGGACAGTTCTGTGGTGTTTTCTTTGGTGGTTTGGGTTTTCTCCTCGCTGCTTTGCCATGCAGCATCTCAGCTTATTAGTGTTACTTCTGCTGTCTCAGGCCATGGGAAGGCATCAAAGGCTTTGATGTGTATCCTCATTTCTCCCCCTTACCCTGAGGAGCAGCCTGGGACAGCCTCACTGTGGGATAAACCCCCCCTGCCCAATGCTGCTTTTCTGTCCTGTGTCTTGGGGACATTTTATCTCAAACAAGGAAGAGCGAGGTCATAGGATTAATTACAGAATCATGGAATGATTTGTGTTGGAAGAGACCTTAAAGGCCATCTAATCCATACCCCTGCCATGGGGAGGGACACCTTCCACCATCCAGACCAGCTGTCAGAGTGCCCAGCTCTCCTTGTGCCCTGGTGCAAGTCCTGGCAGGGCACAGGCTGGGGCACTTTAAAGGACACCTCGTCCTGACCCTCTGCTCAGCCAGCCTTGGCTGTCCCTGCTCCACAGCCAGGCTCTCTGTCCCAGCCCATGGAGATGGGAGAGTTCATCTGCCTGGAGTTATTTACTGACCCTAAACCCACCTTGTGTGGGGACTTGGGATGAAGGGAGTCAGAGACTCTATAACAGCCTCAATTCCCCCCTTCTTCTCCCACCCGCTGCCAACACATCCCCCACGGGGTTTTTGGGATGTGTCCTCTGCGTGTGCCAGGTGGGATTTTGGGCTCCCTCGGGAGGCTGCGGGTGCTAAGGGAGCGTCTCCTCCGTTTCAGGGAAGTCCTGGAAGGCGCTGAGCCTGTCTCAGAAACGTCCCTACGTGGAGGAGGCCGAGCGGCTGCGGGTGAAGCACATGCAAGATTATCCCAACTACAAGTACCGGCCCCGTCGGAAGAAGCAGGTCAAGCGCATCGGGAAGCGGGTGGATCCCGGCTTTCTGCTGGGCAGCCTGACACGGGACCAGAACTCTGTGCCGGAAAAGAGGACCTGCAGCCGGGCCGGAGGTGATAAAGACGGCCCGGGTGAGTACCCGCCCCGCCCGGGGCTGCCGGCTGTGCGGGGATACCGGGAGGCTCCGGGCAGCGGCGGCAGCAGCAGCACCAGCGTGGACACCTACCCTTACGGGCTGCCCACCCCTCCGGAGATGTCCCCCCTGGATGCCATAGACCCCGAGCAGAGCTTCTTCTCCTCGCCCTGCCCCGAGGAGCACCACCGCTCCCACCTGGCCGGCGCCACCTTCTCCCCGGAGTACGCGGGCGGCTCGCTGCCGTGCGGCCACCACCCGCTCAGCCCCATGCCGCAGCCGGCCACCTGCATGATCCCCCCGGCCTCCAGCTGCCCTGCCCTTCCTCCTCCTCCACCTCCTCCTCCTCCTCCCAGCTACTACACACCCTCCTTCCCCTCCCTGCCCCCTCCCAACCTCCATGCCCACCTGGGCCAGCTCTCCCCGCCGCCCGACCACCACGGCTTCGACCCCTTGGACCAGCTGAGCCAGGCGGAGCTGCTGGGGGAGATGGACCGCAACGAGTTCGACCAGTATCTCAACAACCCCGGCGGCCACGGCGACCACCACGGCGGAGCCTTGGCCAGCGGGCACGGCCCGGCATCCGGCACCTCTCACGGCTCCGAGAACAGCCTCATCTCCGTCCTGGCCGACGCCACGGCCACCTACTACAATAACTACAGCGTCTCTTAGGAGCCCAGCCTAAGGGGAAGGAGCCGAGGAAGGACCCGACTCTGTTCCGAGGCGTTGCTGCTCCCTTGGGGACAAACGCCTGCGGCCCCCTCAGGGTGACCCAGTCCGAACCGCGGGGCCCTGAAGTCTCCTTGGTGTTGTAGGTAAAGGATTTGGGTTGTTGGCTCACCACCATGCAAAGCCTGGAGTGCTCTGCTCCCACCGTGGCCAGGGGGCACTTCCCGACGCCAAAGCCCTTTGGCCAAGTCCCTTTTCCAAAGCAGGGATGATCCCGGGAGCACAGGAAGGCTGCCCCTCGTTTTGGGGCATCCCCAGCTCTGCTTTGGAGTCAGGAGTGCGGCAGCACCCCGCAAACGTCAGGTCTGAATTCCCCCCAGGAAGGGGGAAAGGCAGGGATGGGAGAAGGGAAGATTTTGGTGAAGGTCCATGAGCTGGTTTTGGGTTCTGGTGGCGGCATTGCTGCAGCCACCCTGAGCTGCCTGATCACTCCAACGGGGATTAAAGCCCCCATCCTCTGCCCCAGAGCATGGACTGGGGGCTTCATCCCTCGGGAAAACCCAGAGAGGATGGGACACCAGCCAGGAGAAGGGTAGCCAGCCCCAGGGGCACTGAGCCTGTTCTGGAGTGGGGTAAGATCAGGGCTTGGAAAGGCAGGATCTGGCCGGCATCCACCCCTGGGGGCAGGTCCTGGGATGAAGATTTTGGCCAAGAGGTGATGATGTAGCAGACACTTTTTTTTTTATCAAACATCCTTTGAAGGGGAAGGCTCCGTGTTTGGAGCCACAGTGCCCAATGCCTCTCCTAACTCTGGCGTTTTATTGCTTGTAATAAAGCTGTACATTGATTTATTCCTTCCATTATTCCTCCCCCCACCCCCAACCTCGGATTTTGTATTGCTCGAGTTCTCTTCCTTTCCATAAAGATAAAGCTTTATTTTAAATCAGTTATATGACATGATTAATCTTAGTGTTTACTGTATGGCACTTGGTAATGATTAGTTAGTAACGTGGTTATGATTTCCTGGTTTCAGTCCCCAAAAACGTATTAATAATAATTGCAAAGAAAACTTCAAAAAAAAACCCACCAAAAGTTCACCGGTTTTTAAGCTAATACATTCCATCTCTTTTGTGTGACTCTATGCATTTTGAATGAGTGTAGATACGAGTTTGCATAAAATATTTAATTTAAATAAATGTTTTTATATGATGATTGTTCAATGATTTAAATTGCTGTCGCTATTGACAACAGTTTTCAAAACAGAAACATTTCCCGTGCAAGTGCTATTTTTTTATATTTTTGTTGTCGTTGTTGTTGTTGGTATTTTCAGCCAAATTTTTTCTACTTCCATTTTTTTATAAATAAAACAAAGATCTGTGGTTATCTTTACAAACTGTGGATTGCTTTCTAACAAACAGACTCAGGGCACGATGAGTGCTTACCCTCATTTTTCATGGAGTGTCTCGGGTCACTGCTGGCCTTGATCCTGCTTTTGCCATCTCTCAGATATGATCTTTGTAATCCTGATTCCATATTAGAGTGAAGTCAAGAGCTTTGCCTTTGGTGTCTTTTGTGAGCACAGATGATGTTGGCAATTTATGGAGCGAGTGCCAGTGCCTGGAGCGTGGGTTTTAGTCACATTCAAGGCTCTCTTTTCTTTCACAATTTGGGCTGATTCACCTTTTAAGATGCTCCACACCCTGAAAAGGGTCCTTGTTTCAGGTGCAGATCAAGGCAGTGGGGCCTCAAAAATATGTGGGGGTTAAATTTGGGGTGCCACGTGAAGGTGATGTTGAGTGATGGTCTTCAGGTCTGGCCAGCAAAGAGAAAAGCTTAATCCATGTTGTTGGATAACATCACAGCCTGCTCTTGCCAGTCATTAAATCAGGCTGTGTCCCTGCTGTCCTCGAGGCCAAGCCATGCACAGAGAATCCCAGAGTTGTTAGGGCTGGAAGGGACCTCTGGAGATCCAAGGCAGGGTAAACACCTCCCAGAAAATCCAGTGTCCTCCCAGGCTGGGTCCTCCTGCTTGGCCCCAAAAGGTGGAGGAGCACATTTCCTAATGCACTTTGTGATGCCACCTCTGTGTGGTGGCTGGGAGGGGTCTTCAGAGGTCACCCAACCCAATCCTGTCCCTCAGGGTGGCTTGTCTCCCATAAATGACACCTCTGATCCACGGAGNCAATCCTGTCCCTCAGGGTGGCTTGTCTCCCATAAATGACACCTCTGATCCACGGAGCCCATGGTCCCAGAAGGGGGAGGCTGTGTGAGTATTTGGGGAGGCACCAACATGCTCCTGTCCTGTGCTCCTCTAGCCCCTCCTTGTATCCCCTGGATTCAGCTCTCCCATCCTGCCTCTTCCTTCTTCCAGCTCTCAGGCATCCCAACTCACCTTTGGCCTCTCATTTTTAGGGGGAAAGGAACCTTTGGGTGTCCTCCTAGCCCTGGGTGCTGTGGTGGCTCCCTGACTGGGGCGCCTCAGCCCAAATGTGACTCTTCCAAGAGGATTTTGGAGCTGGAGGGAGGGAGGTGCCAGGATCCTGTTTGGCCTCTCTGCCCAGCAGCGTTGACTCACGTGGGACCATGCCAGGAGCAGGAGTGGGGCTGGAGAAATCCTGCTTTTCCCTTCTCCATCTCTCCCTGCAATCCCTGTGGTGCCCCAGGCCTGAGAGGCAGCTGAGAACAGTCAAACTGCCTTTAGGGGAGGAGGCTCAGCTGTCCCAGCCCTCTCCCAGAAATTCAGCTCTGGATATTGCCACCAGCCTGATCTGGGATGTCACATTCCTACCCTATAGGACCCTTTTTTCCAGGCTGCTCCTACAGGTCCTTCTCCTTATTCCCATGCCCTGAGCAACGATGGGATTAACTGCACCACCCTATGAGCCTTTTCCCTCCTTGCTTTCATCCCACGCAGGGCTGGTGGAAACAAAACCCTCTTCAAGAGCTCCCAGAGTGTGATTTCCCCAGGAAAAGGGGTTTCTCCACGCACCCCCATCCCCAAGGAGCCCGTCGTGCCGGGACGAACGGAGATCCCCGCCAGCCAAGCCTGTCCCCACTTGCTCAACCCGGGAGCCACGTGAGGAGAGGTGGGAGCTTGTCCCTGTGCTCTCTGCACGCCAGGAACAGCTACAGGCCCCAACCGGGAGCCGGGGCCCCCCGAGGGCGTTGGGAGCCGCAGCCAAGGCGAGGGAGGTGCGGCTCCCTGGGAGCCACGGCCGGATCCGGGCACACGCCCAGCGCCGGGAGCAGCCGGCTCCCACCCGCAGGACACTGCAGCCCAAATTGAAATTCAGGAGCAGAACCATCCGCCCCTTGAAATTCAGGAGCAGAACCAACCCCCCCTTCTCTGGTGGGATGGGAAATGAGATGCTGTGGGTCAATCCCCTCTACCCGCAGCCAATTTTTTGGGTTGCAGGGCGTTGCTGCAGGGAGCAGATGGAAAATAGGTGGCTTGCAGAGGTGGGAAGGAGTGGTTTTGCTTGGAAAGTGGATATCCGTGTGAAAGACTGCTGGCCATCGCTGTTTGTGGATGTTTGGGGGGTCTCCACCCCAAGCAGGACTCATTCTGCATCAGTCCTTGGGTTATTTCTCCTCCCTCCCCATCCCAAATCCAGGAGCCCATGGCTGTCTCTGTGCATGTTGACAAGTCTTGTGGTTTCTGGCCTGCTGTCCCCAGCCTGGGAACCAGCAGGAAAATCAAATCAGGGCTGCAGGAAGGGATAAAACAGCCTCATACCACATTTGGGGTGTCACCCTGGGCCAGGATAGGGGTATCTCCTTGCCACAAGGTGACAGGGTGTGAGCCCTCTGTCCTCGGTGTCCTTGGCCACTCCTTGGCCCCTGTGGCTGTGCAGGTCGTGGTGCCAGGCATTGGGAGCAGGGATGAGGTCACCTTTTCCCCCTTCCCGGACAGCTGGAATTTGGGCTGGCCAGGAGCTGCCGTGTGTGTCATGCCCTGGGCGATTTCCTTTGCATCCCTTGAGCAGGTGGTGACTCCTCTCCATCCCCTCTCTGCTTGTCTCAGTGCCACTGAGCAGGGGTGGGCCCTGGTGACAAACAGCCATGTGGATGTTCCATGCCTCAGTTTCCCTGTCTGTACAACAGAGATAATTCTTCCTTCCCTCCCGCCCTTTTTCCAACCAGCGCTGGGACATGACCTGTCTTTTCCCCAGAATCTGAACAGGACTAAAATGCTTGTGCTGCCTTTAGCACAAGGGGTCCCTGCCCCATGTGAAAGGTCTGGATTCTGACACGAAATCAGCTGGGAGACAACAATTTTCCCTGATTTTTCAAAGCAGAACCAGGTGGGGGAAATAGAGGCAGAGAAGGGGGTGAGGTGACTGGACTGAGCTCACCCTGCAAATCAGTGACAGAGCCTGGAGAGACCCTCAACACAGCCAACTCCCCCAAATCCCTAAATCCTAAATCCCATTTCCCCATCTTTTTGCTCTCCTTCCCCCTCCATCCCTTTTTTTCCCCCTGATCCTGAACCCCACTGCACCCCACGGCGGGGAGGGCAGGATCAGGCTCTCCCTCCCGTCTCTCCAGAGGAGGGAATGAGACAAGCTGCTGAGTGGTTTCCTGCCCTGCACTGCCAATGGGAGCTGCTTGGGGTGCCGGGAGCAGGGGAGGATGTATCCGGAGCTGAGTGTTTCCTGGCAGATAAGGCCAACCCCTCCTGCCGGATGTTATGAGTCCAGGTCCTACCTCCACGTTTCAAGAAAAGGGGCCGAGGAAAGGCTTGGATGTTTATGTCAAGGAAAAATAACTTCTCCCTCTGTGTGTACAATCCTCTGGCTCCCCCAGGGCTACGTGCAGCAGGATAAATGCTGGGAATTGGACAAGGAGGGCTGTGGGACAGGCTGGGGTCTCTCCCTGCTCGCTGGGGCTGTGTGGGAATGTGCCCAGGGAAAAGCAGGATGGATCTGGGGAGATGAGCCTGAGGGTGGAGAGTGCAGGCTCAGCACTGTGGGATCAGGGTCAGCATCAATTTGGGGTCACCTTGGCCAAACCCACCATTGGGGTCCACCTGGAGCAGATCCAGCCCCCAGTTAGGGTTTTTCCTCATCCTTAGGTGAGCCCCTTCAAGGCCAGAGCCAAGGCCAGCCCCCAGGGCTGGAGGTCAGGGTTATCCTGCCCACCTCTGTCATCCAGGGAATCAGAGGTGCTGGCAGAGGGAGGACAGTGGCAGATTTAGGTCTGGCAGCCCAGCTGGCTGGGGAGGAGGAGGAAGTTGTGCAAGTGGGTATGGAGGGAATGAGAGAAACACGGATTTTCTCCATATTTTTTGCAATGGATAAGTAGAATGCAGTTCTGGCCAGAGCCTCCTCTTCGGATTGTTGCTGTGCTCTCCTGACACCCTTCTGGGAATGTCCCCAGGGCTCAAGTCAGAACCTGTGCACTGCCTGAGGGCTGGAACATGTCCAGGGCCCCTCTGGATGATGGAAGGAGCACGGAGAGACCTGCACTAGACTTAGACTGGTCAAGAAATTAGGACAGGGAAGACCTCCAGCCCTCAAGCGTTACCATTCCCACTGGAATTACCCCAGATCCCAGCACAGCCATGCCCACGCCTCAAATTCTGCCTCAGGCCCAGGACAGGAGCAGTGAGGTCATTCCTGGTGAGGGTCTGGATGTGGTCACCTGGTTTGGATGGATCCAGACACTGAACAGCTTTTCATTGAGAGTTTTGTCTTCGGCATCGATAGGGAGAAATTTGAAATTAGACAAAATCTGGTAATCTCCTGTCCCAGGGTGATTAACAAGAGCTGAGCTGCCTCCCACTCCCATCTCAGTCTAAGAGGGACTGCTGGAAGTCCCATTCCCCAACCAGTGGGTCCAATAGAGGACTGGAGAACAACCTGAGAAGAAAGGAGAGAGGGAAAAACCCTCTTCTTCCTCATTTGAGACTGAGGAGCCCATGAGGGCTCCCACCGACAGCTGAAGGGGATCCAGGGAGCACTGCTGTATTCAGGGAAAATTTTGGGATAAAAGCCTGGTGCTGGATAAAAACCCGTGCCCTCCTCCAGCGTCTCCCACCCCTCTTCCATCAGCACCCGGAATTCCCCGGTGTCCCATCCAGCCAGGACACCGCACCCCTCCTCAGCCAGCCCGAGGTGTTGTTCTTTCCCTTTGATTTCCAGGAGCTCCCACTTGGCCCCCAGAGCTCCACGGCAAACAAAACATCAGAAGGCCAGGCTTGGCGGTGCAGGAAGGAAACCGGCTCATGTGGGGCTGAGTCACGATCCCGCTGCTCCTCCCGGCATCCCAGGGAGCGGGATCGGGTATCAAGGGATGCCAGATCCCACCGACCCCCGACCGGCGCGGGCACCAAAAATCCTCCACCACCACAACCACCCCATTTTATTTGTTTTGGTAAACAAAACACGGTTCCTGGGCTTTTTTTTTTTCATTAAGCTGGAGTAGGAAAGGCTGGGTTTGCTTCCCTGCTGAGGGAAGAGTCTCCACACTGCCCGTTTGAGCCGCGGCCAAAATTCAGGGAGGATGCCAAAAACCTGAGTTTAAAAGAGGCTCCTCAGCACCTCTGACCTGGGTCCAGCTACTTGATTTTCTACTCTCAGGGCCAGATTTCTTGTCTAGGGCTTCACATGGTTGTGATTGGCACCACTCAGACATTTCCAACTCTCCCCCTCATATTTACTGTAGATAAAAAAATTATAATAATAAATATATATATATACACACATATATATACATATATATATTTATATATATATGAGAAAGATGAGTACTCCCAACTCTATCCCTCTCATTCACTGGAGATACCAATATACATATATAGATATAAATATGAAAATATATAAAATATAAATATGTATAAATAGATATA
The DNA here is from genome assembly GCA_024734555.1 of Trochalopteron elliotii. Taxonomy (NCBI): domain Eukaryota; kingdom Metazoa; phylum Chordata; class Aves; order Passeriformes; family Leiothrichidae; genus Trochalopteron; species Trochalopteron elliotii. Next base: position 268,777 of record JANPWX010000677.1, read on the forward strand.
CCTATATATAAAAATGTAAAAATATACACATACAGGAGATATGACACGTGGGTGTATATATATATATATATATAAAAGGGAGATATCTATATCTATATCTA
>JANPWX010000677.1:268975-364654 GCA_024734555.1 Trochalopteron elliotii
ATATCTATATCTATATCTATATCTATATCTATATCTATATCTATATGAGATACTTTTATATATATATATAAGAAAAATTAGTTCAAACTTTTTAGCTAGGCCAGTCATGATAAGATGAAGTGTAATTGTTTTAAACTGAAAGAGGGTAGATTTAGATTAAATATAAGGAAGAAACCTGGTCTAGTGGAAGGCATCCCTGCCCATGGCAGTGGGTGGAATGAGATGAGTTTTAAGGTCTCTTCCATCCCAAGCCATTCTTGTATTCCATGATTTTATGATTTTATACGTATTTGTGTGTTTCTGTTTGTGCATGTACACACAGAGGACATGTGGCTTAGAGAAGGCAGCATCCCTTGGTCTCCTTTTTCACAGCTCTCAGCACAGTCTGGTGGAACTCTCAGCAGAGTCCATGTCTCACGTGTCCTCTTAGGGTGGATATCAGGAAAAAGTTCTCCCCCAGAGGGTGTTTGAGCATTGGAAGAGCTCCCCAGGGAATGGGCACAGCCCCAAAGCTGCCAGAGCTCCGGGAGTGTTTGGACAATGCTCTCAGGGATGCACAGGGTGGGATTGTTGCGTGTCTGTGCACAGAGCCAGGAGTTGGACTTGGTCCTTGTGTGTCCCTTCCAAATCAGGATCTTGTTTATGATTCCAGGATTCTGTGATTTTCATCCTCTTCAGCGCTGGCCTGGGAGAGGTGACAGCCTCTGACTGTGCCTCAGTGGCCTGGTGGCTCCAGAGACTCCAATGATCCTCATGGATGCACCTATGCAGGAAGATGAAGGGATCAGCTCTGAACCCAACTGGTCCATCTTGCCAAAAGAGGACAACAGCACCCAAACAGTGTCCTGGAAATGATCCCTGGCATTTGCTCACCTTGAACCTTATCTGGGAAGTGGTTGCCTTACCTGCCACTGGATCTGGGCCAAAATCACCCCAAACAATTGGAAGGTTATTGGGAAGCCTCTGACCCTGCCCCTATTCCTTGATGGGTTCTTCCAGAGTGTGGGTTTGTCTGCTGGGTTTTTACCACCTTAGAAAACATTTCTTCTTCCATCCCCCATGCCCAGGAAGGTGGAAGATGTGTTGCAGTTGCAGAACCATATGCTCCAGGATTAGGAAAGGCCAGGCTGGAGCGTGTTTTTGCAACCTCCCTGCTCCTTCCAGGTGCCAGGCACTGCAGGAGAGCTGGAGTTGCAGGAGCTCCCAGGGTGTGACACTGGAAGTCACTGATCTCGTGGTTACAGGATCACAATGAACTTTTCTCCCACCTTGGACCACTCTCAGCTCAGATTTGGCAGATTTGGTGCATCCACTCAATATTTAAGTTTTAGCAAGGCCTGCCAGGTCCCTTCCCAGTGACTGCATTGGGCAAGCCTGATCAGTGATTAAAGGTGGGATTTAAATCCCAGGTGTGCCCAGCTGTCTCCATTTTGGTTTGGAGGTTAAATCCATCCTGGTGCAGTTTTCATCTCAATTGGTTGGAACATGATGCCAATAATGCCATGGTTGTGGGTGTGATCCCTCTGTGGGAAATCCACTCAGAAGTTGGACTTGATGATCCTTGTGGGTCCCTTTTAACTCAGAATATTCTGTGATTGTCACAGAAATGCTGAGGTTCTAAGGGACCTCTGGAGATCCCATGTGACAGATCTTTTCCTAGATGGAGGTCTGGCTTGGAGGCAGAAGGAGATGGGACTCTCCTGGGGTTGACTGTCCCTCTCCAAACCAGCATAGCATTCCCAAAAATGCCTTTTCCTGGTGGCCTGGAGGCCCTTCATTTGAAACAGAACCCACATCTCCACTAGCAACAAACAGGTTGGGTATCTCAGTGCCATGGTCCCATAGAGGATCCATCGAGGTCCCAACTCTCCCAGGATCTCCCAGGCCAGAGCTCCCTCCAATCCAGGCTCCTCTTCCCTTTTTTTATTCAAGGGAAAGAAGAGAAGGAAACCCACAACCCAGACCCTCCTAGACCACCCTGCCTGCCTTCCATCCCCAACCTCCTGAAAAGTCCCAAAAGCCACTCCAAGGGTATTTCCCCAAGGTGTGGGACTCCCCTGTAAAGGACCTGCTGCACTAAATGACCCATCAGACCAACCTCTGGTTGCTCTTCCCTGCTCCCTTCCCGGGTTCAAAAGGTGATTTAGGATGACATGCCCTGCTCTACGTGAACTTGCCAGCTATTGCCAGCTCTTGCCAGCAGCATGACGAGGCACCCCTTCATTGTACATTAATTCCAGCAGGCATACGGCCCAGCAATCAAAGTGCCTCATTAAACTTTAATTAAATTTCCCAAGTGATTTGCTCCCGGGCGGAGAACCTGCAGTGCAAGCCCAAGCAAGTTTCTCTGTGTGTGTGTGTGTGTGTGTGTGTGTGTGTGTGTGGGCTTTTGGGGTGTCTTTTTTTTTTTTTTCCCCAGAATGTTATCAACAATTAATGGTTGGGGTATTATCCTGGTTTAGGGCAAATTTGGGAAAAAATCCCTGAATAGAGTCCCTTTTGGGAGCAAACCTAAACAGCCCCTCCTTTCATCCGGTCTGGGAAAGAACTTTCTCAGAGAAAAGTAGAAAAAACTATTTATTTAACAAACAAAGTCACCCTAAAACAGGTGTGAAACAAAGCCAGAGGTGGAAATGCAGGCCAGAGGTGGAAATCCAGTTCAGACTAGGAAGAAAAGCCAAACTGAACTGACATTCTGCTCCTGCCACTCCTGCTGAGTGCTGCTCTCCTGGAAGAATGTTCTCCAAGGCCTTGTCTTCTCCAGGCTGAACAATTTAAACTTTCCCTGCTGTTCTCCTGGAAGACCAGGAAGATTTTGCACTGCAGTCCCTTTGTAGGATATGGACAGGGGATAGAGTGCTCAGGGATTAGAATTCACCCTCAGTTCCCAGTTCTCACTCAGATCAGTTCCCACAACCAAAGCTTAGTGAAAAAACAGAGGGACAGAGGAATTCCAAACTTGTAATGGATGGCAAACAAAACTAGATCTCTTTCTATCAATGACAGGTCTTAGAATCAGAGGGGTGAGGGTTAGAAGGGACCTTAAAGACCACCTAGTTGCACCCCCTGCCATGAGCAGGGACACCTTCCAACTGGAGCAGGTGGCTCCAAGCCCTGTCCAACCTGGCCTTGGACACTTCCAGGGATCCAGGGATAGCCACATCTTCTCAGACGAACCTATGCCCATCCTCTGCCTTGATGACCAGTTGGCCTGGTCTGGTCAAAGCTTTCTCCAGAGCAAGGTGGCTGCATCTGAACAAGCCCCAGGAATGGTCCTTGTGCCGTGCAGAGTCCTGACCCACGGCTGGGATCGTTTTTAGGTGATCCTCCAACCCAAGCCAGGAGCTCAAATGAGCCACGTCCAGTCCACATCGAGCCACATCCAGGTTTGTCTCTGTCCTTTCCTGCACACTGCAAGTCGATCTCCAGATTCAAATTCCCTGAAAATTCCAGAAGGAGCCAAAACCAAGGCCTTGTTGGGGGGGCTGCACAAAACTGACCCTGCACGGGCTCCGTGGGTCCCTGCTCCAAGATCCTGCACGAGGTGAATTTTCCCTGTGTTTTCCCTTGGGCTGGAGTGGATGGATGGCAAACAAAAGCGAATTACTGGTGCTCTTATTCATATCGAAAGAGGCACGAGCACAAAAAACCAGTCACCCCCTTGAAACTTGGAGTGAGGTGGGGATTTCCATGTATTGCCTGTGCTTCCAGATCTGCAGATAAGGGTACAGCTGGTCAAACATTTTCCATTGATGATTTCCTTGCAGAAAACATCCTTCCAAGGGAAAAAAAAAAGAAAAAAAAGCCCAGTAACTTAAAGAAAACTTAAAGTTTAGCTTTGTTTCCCTGAAGCGTACTTAAAAATAAAGTGCATTTTATGCAAATTTTCAGGTTTTTCTCATAGAGAAGAAAAACAGAAGTGATGAGGGACTAGTCAGAGTGAGATTGTTTGATTTTTTAAAATGTCAAGATGTATATTTTTTTGATGTTTTTCATAGCAATATCCAAACTCCCCCAAAACATCCATAGAAAACAGACTTTTTATTTTTCATATTCTGTACTTTTTCCTTTCCATTAGCTGTACTTAACAGTTTCTTGGTCAAGTTAAGCCTCATCTTCATCACCAGATTCTACCAGTTCGAAGACCTATTTAGTTTTAGGGGTCAAAGTAGATAATCTTCAAAGATCCCTTGCAACCCAGTGATTCTGTAATTTAAACCCTTTCGACTCTAATATTAACTATATTCATGTGTATAACTGTGAGTGAAAATAAGAGACTTTTCAATAAAATTGATAGATTATTGTTCTCAATTAAACAATGATAAAACTGAAATAGAGAAGGTGATTTTCCCTCTAAAAAAAAGAGGAGATTTTAATAAGATTTTTTTTTTCTCCAAAAGGCAATTTTTTTAATTGAGGAAAGATGAGAACCTCAGCTGGGAGAACAACTGGGATTTTCCTGTTGTTTGTTGCTGATTTTGCCTTTCCCTTCAGTCAAACTGGATAAAGACATTTATAGAATTAGAGAATATTCATAAAAAAACATGTTTGGAAGCTGAAGGGAAAACAGGGATCTGCTTCCTAACTCTGCAGTCTGCATTATGTTAATGGGAGAGAATAATTAGGAACGGAACCAAATCTCTGCATTTACATGATTTTGCTCCTGCCACCGAATCATTCCACACCCCCTTAGCCCCAGTGAGCTCTGTCTAACCTGTCAGCAGTACTGGGATGATAATCCTCTCTTAAGGGACCTGGGAACATAAATTATTCCCTGCAAGATCCTAAAGTGAGGACACTCTGTTGTTGCTTCCCTCCAAGGTGACACGAACGAGTTGGAGAGAGCTCGGTGTCTTGGGGGAGAGATGTCTGTAGGAACAGGTTGAGCCTTGGGAGATGAGGCTGTGAGCATGGAAATATTTGTCTAGGAAGGAAAATCCATGGCAAAAACCTGGCAAAAGCCCAGCCCAGCCCACTGGGGAAGTGTTGGATAAACTGATGTGATGATTAAGCCCAGCATTCATTCCCTCAATGCCTTTTTGGTGGGGAATACCTGAGACAGCTTAATTACAGGAGGCTGGAGAAGCCTGATGCCCACTGATTTCACTTGGAGGCTCATTCCTGGACCTTCTTTGGGCTGGATGTCCAAAAATGAGTCATGTCCCGGGAATGGGGTTAGGGGGTGAGACCAGGAATTGACTGGGTACGCCTCATCCTGCCTAGGCATGAAAAAATCTTTCAGAGATCCTGTGGGATGAAGAGGAACAGGTTATTGTTGTGCAAAGTGCCTGGCTACCACTCTCCAACCTTTTGCAATTATAGGTTCACGAGTAAAAGTGGAGTCTGCATCCTTTGTGCATTTATACAGGGGGAAAAAAAAACTTGCAGGAATGAAGTCCCCAAATCCTGCAGCTTTGAACACATCTCCCAGCAGACAAGGAGCAATATTATTTCTGGGGAACTGCAGACTGGAGAGTCACCCCTTGCTTCTGATTAATTCCCTTGTAGTGAAAATGGCAGGATAAGCCTCAGCATCTGTCTTGTGATCACGATCTTCAAGGTCTTTTCTAACCTTAAGGATTCTGTAGATTCTGTGAGCACAGAATAAAATGTAGGGTGCTGTTTATCCCACCCAAATTATGGAAGCTCAGAGCTTTATCTCCATTAGTTGTCTAAATATTCTACAGGAGGGTGTCCGTGCCTATGTCTTTATGTTTTCTTCCAACCCAAACCCTTTTATGATTCTATGATTTGACTATGACTATTTTCTGCCAAAATAATTGTAATATTAAAGATTTTAGGATGGTACACTTATATTACCTGTTGGGAATCACCCTAGGAAATGCAAACTCCCAAAATCTGCACAGGAATACACTGAGTCTGTGCTGGTTTTCCAAGAAAAACCATTTCAATGCCTTTGCTCTCTATCAGAATGGACAGCATTGCTCCAGCACTGGTGCCTTGGGACTTCCTGGTTTGCTGGAAGATGAATAACCAAAAATTCCAGATCTCAGATAATTTAATTTGCCTCTAGTCCAAGAGGAGGACTGATAACCTCCAGACATGGTCAGGGTATTTTATACAGCTACCTTAAAATAAGACAACTTGTCTTTTTGAAAAACAGTCTTTGTTCTTACTCCATCCTTCAATTTTATTCCCCAGAAGATGTAAAGGGAAGCAAGGGCTTGGATTTCTCCAGCTCCAGGGTGTTTCCTGCACTTCAGTGAATCCCAACAATACATAAAAAGCCTGGCAGCCTGTGCCAGGCCTTGACAACCCTCTGAGGGAACACACTTTTCCTGATATCCAATCTAAAACTCCTTTCTTCTCTATACTCCATCATCCCTTCCCTCTGGCAATTGGAAGCCATTCTCCCTTGTTCTGTCTCTCCATCCCTTGTCCCAAGTCCCTCTCCAGCTCTCCTGGAGCTCCTCTAGGCTCTGGAAGGGGCTCTGAGCTCTCCCTGGAGCCTTCTCTTCTCCAGGTGAACACCCCCAGCTCTCCCAGCCTGGCTCCAGAGCAGAGGGGATCCAACCCTTGGAACATCTCCATGGTCACCTCTGGACTCACTCCAACAGGTCCGTGTCTCTCCTGTGCTGATGAACCCAGAACTGGTCACAGTTTAATGAGCCTCACCCCAGAGACTGATCATCCTGCCTTTTCTTTGCACAAAGGCATCACAGGTCAGGGAATTAACCAGAAATGTGTTTCTACTTCTCACTTGTTTCCTTTTTCATCCAAGCTCATCTCAACGTTGGCTGCTGGAAGCTTTGAGCTTCTTGTGCTCCAGCTGACTTTGCTCTTCCAGCCTCTCACTGGAGATTTCCTTCACTGGAGCAAAGCAGGAAGAGCCTTTTGTGCTCTCTAAATATGAAGTAATTTAGGGTGGCTTAAAATTCCCATGTAATCAAAGCCATGCACTGTGGTTAGAGCCACTGACCTCAGGATTTCTCTTAAAAAACCCTTCTGGACAGGGACAATTTCTAGGCTGGTGGAGGGAATATCTGAGCAAGTCCTGTCAGAGCCCTCCAGCTCCCAATTTTCATTGCTCCTGACCCCCCAGAGTTTCTCTCACTCCCAGGACCCCACATCCCCCATTGCCCCCTCCTCTGGTCTTTGTGTTTGTGGGGGTGTGTGAGAGCAAGAGCTGCCTCAGGATTTATTTTATTTTCTGTTACAGGAAAGTGCAGTACCAGAGCACCCAGAAGGCAGTTTCTGAAATTACCCCCCCCAAAAAATGCACCTCCAGAAATTAGTCAGGAGCTCAAAAAGTCCTCAAGGTTTTGCTTTCCATTCTTGTTTCTTACACTGAAATTATTTTTGTTTTAATTGCCATCTCCCCACCTCCTCCCAAAAAGAAAGGAGTTGTGGAAGTATATCCTGGCTTCTCTGCAGGACTTTGGACTGTTATTAGCATCTCATGCATTATTCAGTGGGGCTGATTATGAATGAATCAGCATAGATCCCTCCCCTTGGAAAGCTGAGAAAAGCTGCAGCTCTGTCAGAATGCCCCATGGCCCTTCCTGACCCAGCTGGCAGCAGAGGGAGATGTAATTTCTTAGTGGTGTTTAATTAAAATTTAATTAATTTGTGGAAGAAGCAGTGGATGTCCTGAATAGATTTTTATATCAAAGGGAATGCTTGAGAATTGGTGCCCTGATCCTGTGTAGTGCTGGGAAAGTACTGAATGGGCACTTTTTTATAAGGATTGGGAGATCAGTGGGGCAAGAAGCACAAGGAGGAGGGTTGGGGGTGGGATGTTTGGTCCATGACTGATTTTTTGTTATTTGCAAAAATAAATAAGGGATGGATGATTATGAAGCATCTTCTGATTAGGAACATCAGCAAGAAGCAAAGATCCCCTTCAAGTTACAAAGCCTGGGATAAATTCCACCCAAACCCAGCAATCCAGGGGAAATTACCACAGTGAAATCCAGCTGCTTTTCCCTTTTCCTCTTTCCTCCCTCTCAGAATTCACCCCGTGACAATTTCCTCAGCCTGAGAGCTGATCCCGTATCAAATGTGCTGAATGGATAAAATCTGCAGGAGCAACAAGTTGTCTGTGAGATTAATTTGTCTCTGGAATCAACATTATGCAAACGGGACCCACCCTAATTTGTGTGAACGGGCTGCGTGTGTTATCTTATGATTAAACAGCTTTGTAAGCATCAAAATATCTCCTCTGGCTTCCCTGAGCAGGGTCTGATCCAGGACAGGCTGCTACCTTCCCTTCAGCATGATCCTCAGGACTTAGAAGGTCCCAGTATTTTTTTCAGGGAGAGGAACAGACTCTGTGTCAAGTTATAAATTAGTGGCATCTTAATTTTATTTTGGAGGAACCCTAAAAGGTTTAACCCAGCATCAGCACAACCCTCTGTTCTCTCTCTTTAGCCATGCCATGGACATGGACCACCTCCCAAAGGTGGGTGAGGTGGGAAGAAAAGCAGAATATTGTGCAAAATTCTGTGGTGCTGTAGCACTGTTCCCTCTTTTCTCTCCATTCAGTACAGGAGACGTTTTCTCACCCAACTGTTTTGTGGAAATCTTTTGAATTGATTGATGTTCCTCTCATCACTTGCTCTCTTCTCATTCTCCATGGAGGCACAAAATAAAAAGGGATCATCCTCACCCTTCTCTTAGCTTGGATCTGATTCCTGCCTTACATGCAGCAATTCAAATAAGAAAAAAGTGCAAAATACCAAGACGATGGATATGAAAGAGTGCAAGAGGAGGAAAATCCTTATTACACCTTTCTGGAGTGCAATGGGGTGTAACAGAACAACATCAGCAAGTCAGAGAGGACTTTTTTTTTTATGGGAGGCTTTGGTACATGTGGGACACATCCAGAATGCTGTGCCTGGTCAGAGACTTCCCAGTTTTGAGCTTTTCCACAAGGAGAGGATTGACAAACTGAAGAGAGTCAGACAGAAGGTCAGATTGTTTATATTTATTTGTTTGTTTGTTTATTTGTTTAAATAAATAATGTCTTTATTTTTATATGTCAGTATAAATATTTATTTTATTTATTTATTTAAATGTATTCTTATTTATTTATTTTTACTGACATGTTCAGGGAGATAAAGGACAGGATTTTGAAGCAGGAGCTGAGGGATCTGAGTTTGTTCAGCCACTGGAGGGTATAGAGAATGCAGAGTCAGATTTTCCTTGGGTGTCCAAAGTGAAAGGAAAAGACACAGGTGACTCCAATAGCAAGAACAGAAATCCCAGTTAGACATTAGGGGATTGAAAGAGGGGGGAAATCCACTGTGAAGAGAATGAAAAATGGGGGGGTGACCTCCATCCTTGGAGATAAAATATTGCTGAGTGTGATCCTGAGCAATGTAACTTTGAATTTGCATCTAACTCTGAATGGGGTTTTGGATCAGACACCTCCTGAGGTTCCCTCTGATCCCCACTGCTCCAGGATTCTGTGAGGAGCCTGGACATGGCTCCAGCTGCAGCTGTCCTGATGATGGTTTTAAATGGTCCTAACGATGCAGATACTTCAAAACACTAAAGGGCTGAGTGGGTTCAGTCTGAAGCCATTAACACAAGAAAATTGAGGTTTCTGCAGGGGGAAGCCCTCAGGATACTCTTATCTGTCTGTGCCTCAGATATTCTTTTTCAACAACCCACAAACCAACAGAGGCAACATAAAAAAAATCCCTTTATTGCAATATCTATAACTCAAACAGTGTCTTTTCCATTCTCTGGGACTTTATCCACCTGCCGTGGTTTGGACATGTCCATCCTGTCAAGTTCAGCCTCCAAAACAGGGTGGACCTGTGCTGACTCCTGCTCCACACCTGGGATTTGTTCCTGAGAGTGGTGCAAGGTCATGCTGAAACCCTGCCAGGGATGTGACACTGGGCTTAGAGGCAGCCAAATTTCCCAGTGACTCAAGTCAGCAGTCACAGGTTATCCATGCACAGGCACACTTCAAGGCTAATTCTTTCCTTTAAATTACCAGTGCATTCCTGATGATCCTCAGGGGAACTCCACTGCTGGAAGGGAGTGGGAAATGCTCCATGAAGCATCATCTCACCTCTCATTAAAGAGCTGGGACCACTTCAGTGGAGAGTCAGAGCTGGGCAAGGTGGTGACATTGGTACAGCACCAGGGGTGGAGGCTCAGCAGATCAAGACATGGAGTTTGGAAGAGAAAAAGTGCAAAGGCAAGCCTTGTTCTCTGGGAAGAATCCATCTGCCCTGGGATTTGCAGAAATGGCACAGCCAGGCTTCTGAAGACTCCACCCAGTAGAGCAAATTTCTCTCTGCTGGACAGACTGTAACGTCCAACATGAATGTAATAATCAGCATTGAGTGATGGGTTGAATTCTGGATTTATTTTAATGATGTAAAGCCACAGTAGCTCCTTCATCTTTAATCTGATCAGGTCAATGCTACAGTGATGGAGAAGCTGCATCCAGACCTGATGCCCCAGAACATTGATGAGTCCACAGCAATATAAGACACAAGAAAAATCAGTACCCATATTTTTTTACTGCAATAAGGGGACTGAAGTATCAGGGGTTTTATTTAATTTTTCATTTTTGACGTGGTGAAAAGACTGGGGCAAGGAAAGGAGCTGGATAAAACCCAAGACCTGAGTGCAAAGCTGGAGTTAAAGAGCCAGTTTTACCCAGGAGCAAATCCTCACAGAGCTCTGTATGGAAAGTGTGTGGACAAACCACAGGCACTCAGAGGTGTGCAGGGGCCGTGGGCAGGACCCCTCCAGCCCAACACCACGGGGAGGTTTTCCCTGCCACTCTCAGATCCCTGCTTGGCAGGGCACAGATGGATGTTGTCATCCCTGTTACAACACAGGGAAGCTCTTCACAGCTCACTGGGAGGTAGGTAGGGTGAGGGCAGGATTTCATACCAGTCACAGCACACCAGCAAACCCTCACCAGACTCGTTCTGCAGGGCTGTGCTCCCAGACACTTCACCCAGAGCATGACTGCTCCTGGTGTCCCCAGCAACCAGAGCTCCAACAAACCCTTCCCTGCTGGGCTCATCCCAGCCTGGGGCCACCCTCAGCCTGCCATGGAACTTTACAGCCTGTATGAAACAACAGGGGGTTGTTGTTTGGGGTTAGGACAGGAGAACACGGTCTTTAAGCTGCACCAGGGGAAGTTTAGGTTGGACGTTAGGGATTTCTTCATGGAAATGGTGACTGGGCATTGGAATGGGCTGCCCTGGGAGATGGTGGAGTCGCTGTCCCTGGAGGTGTTTAAGGAAAGACTGGATGTGGCCCTCAGTGCCATGATCTGGTTGCCAAGGTGGTGTTTGGTCACAGGTGGAACTCGATAATCTCCAAGGTTTTCCTCTGAGTTAAAAAAAAAAAAAAAAGCTTTTCCAGCCTAGTTAATTCTGTGATTCTGAGTTGGAAGGAGCCTTCAAGACCGTCCTGTTCCAAACCCCCTCCCATGGGCATCCACCTGCTGTGGCCTGGATTTTGAGCTAAACACCCCATACTCTTTGTGTAAAACCTCTCTGGAAGCATCTTTCCTGTCTGCTCTCCCCACCTCCCCTCACCTCGTGAGACACAATGGGCAAACAGCTCTTGCTGGACCACACAAGATCAGTCCTCCACATCCCTGAGGAGCTTTACATCTTCCTCACTGCTGTTGTAGAGGACAGCACTGAAGATCCCAAATCTGGTTGCAGTGACACGTTTTGTGCTTGGGAGGGGTCTTCAGGCTCTGCAAGAGGCTTTTGGGAAGCCAGAGCAAAGATCTGGAGCCCTGTTAGAAAATTATTGACTCCCACTGTTGGCTACTTCCAGGGAAAAAGAAAATAAATTCATTCCTGAAGGTGAAAGAAAAGTGAAAGGGAGGGAAAGAAGAAGAGAGTGCCTGGGAAGAGCAGATGAAGTGGCTGGGAGAGTGGATTTTGAATCCCAAAAGAGCACATGATGCATCCTGTAACATTGTCATGTTAGGGAGTTTTAGGGCATCCCCCTTTTCAGCAAGACCAGGAGAAATCCAAGCCACTTTCCCTGGAGGTGTCAAGTCCCACAGTTGTGATTAAATCTCTAAATCTCATCCCCTGAAAGTTTTACCCAGAGGACCAGAGTTGGGTGGTGGGTAGGGAAGGAACCTCCACTTTGCACTCAGTGTCATTTCCCTGGGGAAGGTTTTCTGCCCTGATTCACATCCCCTCTGGTACTTGAGGGCCTGACCAGTGTCAGATTTCCTTTTTCTCAAGGTTCTCCACCCTCTCCATCATGTTCTTGGCTTTCCTTCAGTCTCCAGCTTTTTCTGCTCTCTGAATCCAGCAAAGTGATGATGCTGAGAAGAACAGTCAGGGACAAGCCCTGGGTTAACTACTCTGTAAAAACTGTTTGACCACAATGCCAGGTCTGGCCCAAACTGGTACCAAAACCCATCCTTGATCCCAGACAGGAAACATTCACTTCATTTTGGAGGAAGTTTAATACTGTGGACATTGCCAGTCCTTACAATTGTTGTCAGGACCAGAAAATTACTCCAAGCACTGATTGGTTTCCTGGTAGAGATGCCACCTTCCTGTCCTGTATCAGTATTGCATCCTAGAAACTGAGGTATGAAAATGCTGGAGTGAGAAAATCCTGGTTGTCATCGCCCGTCCTCTCTAAACCAAAAAATCTGCAGTGGTTTTATCTGAATTCTGAAATTATTACCCACCTCTCCTTTCCCAGCCTCCCGTGGTCATTTGTGTGACAACCCCAGTGACGCTGGTTTACACCACAATGACACAGACTCCAAACTTCAGAAGGTTGAAAATGACTCTTTTATTTTTGGGATGTGTCTCACTTTTATACTATTCTACGCAGAACAATTTGATTGGTGAAACAAAGACAAACCTTTTCAATCACATTGGTCAGACCAGAGGGACATCAAGAAGAAGTCCCTCCTAAGAAAAGCAATGAAAACACAGGTACAGTTTACAAAAACATGTCTCGTGTTTACAGAAAATTCCTTGGGAAAAGAATTTCAGAAAACCAAAACATCTCAGGCACGAAACCAGGGCTACACCCCAGAGAACACAGGACATGCTCCAGCATTCCCCAAAGGTGTCTTCAACTCCTACATCCTCTGGTTTAACCATGGCTGCTGATCAGGTGAGATGAAATAAGAGCTTTTGTCCCAGGTTTAGAGGATTTGCTAAAACATTCCCAGTCTGTGGCACAGCCAGGAGAGCACCAGAGCTTTAAACTTTACTCATCATTTCCATCACTGTATTTTGTATGTAAGAGTGTTCAAACAAGCAGCTCCTGGATGAGTGGGAGAGGTTTTCCCATGTGCTGACATGACAGGCCAGATCTTCAGTTCAAGATTTAAGGAAGTTGCGTCATTCCTCAGAATACAGAGATTTCCACATATCCCTCACCTCCACCTCCCCTGCATGGCCTGAGTTTTTCCCAGGAAATATCATCCCTAAGGAAGATCTCCATCTACTCTGTAAATACCTACAGCTTGGTTGGATGAATTCAGGCTGATGCAGCTGAAATTGTGGAAAAAACATGAGCCATGAGAAGTTCTGCTTTGGAGAAATTCCCAAAATTTGGACTGAAGACAAGGCCTCAAAGTGGAAAGTGTTGGGTTATGGCTACAGCAATCAGCAAAAGCAGCTGATTCCTGCTGGGAAATCGTATCACCTGAGGAGAATGGGGGATCCCAAGCTGGGACATGGCTTTATTTGAGTGTAGCTGCAGATTAGGGGTGATCTAATTGAGGCCTTGCAGCACCTGCAGGGAGCCCACAGGAAAGATGGAGAGGGAATTTTTTTACAAGAGCACAGAGTGACAGGACAAGGAAGAATGGCTTCAAACTGCCAGAGGGTAGGATTAGATGCAATATTGGGAAGAAATTGTTCCCTGTGAGGGCAGGGAGGCCCTGGCACAGGTTTCTCAGAGAAGTTGTGGATGCTCCATCCCTGGAAGTGTCCAAGGCCAGGCTGGACGGGGCTTGGATCATCCTGGGATAGAGGAAGGTGTCCCTGCCCATGGCAGGGGTTTGGAAAGAGATGAACTTTAAGATCCCTTCCAACCCAAACCATTCCATGATTCTGGGACTCTACAAGATGAGAAATGAGTTCTGGAAAGCACAAGGACCTGGCAAGGATGGAGCCCTTTAAAGGCTGGTGACGTGGTGGGCGGGGGCGTGGAGGTTGCATCATTAATCAAGTCCCTAATGCTCTTATAGTGCTAATCCATTAATGCCTCAGCATATAAGGCAGTTACTTCTCTCTCAGACCAATTTTGGGTCCAAGGGGATTAGGACAGAAGGGCTGTCATCTCCTGTGCTTGTGTTGTGCAGCATACCATGGGCTCCTTGCATCTGCTGCAGCTTGGAAGGTGGAAAAATGCAGTCCTGAAGCTGCATTGCCCATTGCAGGTGCAACTGTGGCAAGGCCAGAGATTTATCCTCAACCCAGCAAGGCTCAGCTGGCTCCCAACAGCAACATGAGATCCTGATTTTAGAGCCTGTGGGAAATAGATTTGTGAACGACAAACAAGGCCATCAAAGAAGCCTTTTCCATTCAAGAGAGAGGGGGAAATGTGGGAAATGGATTTGTAGAGAATTTCTCAAAGCCTGACAGAAGGCTCACGTTGTATGTATCTGTATGCAAACTTTGAGATAGAAAATGCTGACTTAGAAATGCCATGGAATAGGACAGATATTGTTGAGAGAGAAATGGAACTAGAAACATGTTCCAAAGGATGACTTTGCCAATAAGAGTAGATACTTTGGAGAAATAAAACTATGAAAGGTGCATTATAGTACGACCCATGCAGGTAAATTTAGATGATTGGCTTTAAGGCATTTACAGCATTGTGTGGCAAAAGCTTATAGGCCAAGAAACCCTTATAATACATTGTAATTAGGAAATAGTTATAAAATAATTTGGCTTCTGGTAGTGATGGTGTGAATTATAACATCTATATTGTCTCACCCTTCACACGAGACTGAAAATGGAATGAAAGTTTTTAAAATGCTGTCTCTAAGCCAAAAAAATGTATAACCCAACAGAGCCCACCACATTGCGAGCATGGTCAGGGCAGGGATGTCACCCTGTGCATCTGCTGCTCATTTCACAGCACCAGGAGATGGAGCCCTGAGGAGATGGCAGACACTGAGCTCCAGGTGAGATGAGCACAGCTAAGGCTGGCAAAGCTCCAGCTCTCCTTCAGGCTCACCCAGAAGAGCTGTTTGCTGATGGAGGGCTCTGCTCAGACCACTGTGGGGAGCCTGGGGTTGGTTTTAAAGAGGGGCCCAGGCAGGAGGTGAAAGATGCTGCAGCATCCCACAGCTGCCTCTTACACCTGTGATGAACCAAAGCAAGGTAATGTCCTGCCAGTCAAACCTCCACACAATTGGTGTTTTGAGACCAGTGCTTTTGGCCTCTTACTCCTGACCCTACACAGGACATCCCAACAATCCCACCCTGTGCATCCCTCAGAGCATTGTCCAAACACTCCTGGAGCTCTGGCAGCCTTGGCCATTCCCTGGGGAGCCTGCTCAGTGCCCAGCCACCCTTCTTTCACTGACCCACATAGCTTAATGCATTTATACGCCTGCATTTCAGGACAAAACATGGTTTTCAGGCTTGTTTGGTTTTCAGGTGTTTCTATTTTTATAAAATTCCAGAGCAAATGAAGAGCTTTCTCAAGTGAGCCTGCAAGGCTGAAGCAGGATGTGTGTTTGGTGAGGGAAGAGGAGAGATTTGGCAAAGAAATAGTTTCAGACTCAATGGCAAAGAGGAGTCTGCCTGCAGCTGCATTTCTCAAGTTTCTTGACTCCCCTCCTACAGAATAGAACCATGGAATGGTTTGGGTTAGAAGGGACTTTTAAAGTTCATCAAGTCCAACCCCCTGCAATTAACAGGCAGATCTTCAACTAGATCAGGACAATCTTGGTAACACCCAGGCTTTTAGACCTCCTAGAAGTTGGTCACCCACCACTGGGATCATCTGAGCAAAGCAGCACTTAAGTGCAGTCTGCCTAAAATTGTACAATTCTGATGTGCCACCATACACACAATGAGAATTTAATATTCTCTGGAGATTATTTTGGTAGAGAGGGGAAACTGATAACTGACACAGGGAGGTCTTGGCTCGTTCTCTTCTCCAGGGCAGCACAGTCACCTCTTGATGAACACCTCTGGGAGGCTGGGACTGAGGTCCTTTCACTCCATGGAAAATAACTCCACAGGGAGAAAGTGAGGCCCTGCTCAGAGAGGAAAACACAGGAGGGGTTTAAACATCTCCTGGAAATGAGGTGCTGGCTCATATTCCTATGGGAACAGGGACTAAGTGGTTTCCCCAAAATAATTCCAGCTGTTTCACACTCAGTTTTTCTGAGTGAGACCCAACGCTGTTAAGTGTAAAACCTTTCAATAATGGATTAGAAACAGGTGCTAATGGTGTCCAAATATAAGGAGAGGGTTATGGGAGACAAAGGGATTAAGATCTCCCTGTCAATCAGCGAATTTCTCCTGCCTTCTGCTAAATTTCTCCTCGAGGGGCAGGAGGTGTTCAGTAGGGGAGGAGGGGATTAGGAAAGGAGACCCCTGGGTTTGTTGTATGACCTGCTGCTGTGTCATGTTCACTGGATGTTTGAGCTCAAGACCTTACAGAACTCTTTATGTGGGGAGGAAATAGGGTCAGAACAGCCACAGTGGTGAGGAGCTGGGATCTACAGCTTTAATTTATTAAAAAGATTGGAATTTGGGTTAATAGTTATCCACCCTGGTGCTTTCTCTCCCCTGTAGACTTTACTGAGGTTCAGCCTTGAATTTGAGCAGTGGTCCCAGCAGGAGTTTTTTCAAGCCTAACACATTTTCCAAAATGCCTTTTCTACCCTGCATTCTCCCTTAACACTTCATAAAAGCTTCTCAGCTGCCTTGGTGTGTGAGTCTATTCTCATTAATGCCTTGAAGTTACACGGAGATTTACAGGTAAAACAGTCCAGGGAGACTGCCAAAACACAATTAATTATAATAAACAAGTAATTATTGAGACAGTCTCAGAGGAGAAAAGTGCTGGAAATCCCACTTGGAGCAACTCTGTGTAATCTCCTTTTGGAAAAAACCCCAGTCAGCCACGGCAGCGTGAGGTCAAGCTGATCATGTGCAGCTTTAGGTGATGAAGCCACGGCACGGGGTAAAGCTGGAGAGATTCCCCCTGTTCTGATAATAAACAGCCACCAATCTCTGGGGGGATTTAACATGACACCTGCCTGGAGTTAGAGCCTGCAACGTGTAGAATCCTCACACATGGCTGAAATCAGTCCCTTCATTGGAGTTTTGGAGGGGATGGGGTGAGGAAGGAGGTGGGAGCACAACACACCAAGGGAGAATCTTTTCACACCACAGTTCTTGTCATTTGGGGTGTTATTTTGGGCCAATGATGCAGAATTTTTAGATTTTTCTGTGGTTACAACCCTTGAATAATTGCAAGCAGCCTTTGGTGTTTCATCAGTGAGGCAAGAGTCACTTGCAGGGGTAATTCAGAGCTGGCTGAGCTTTCCCTGTTTCCCCCTAGAAGAAACAGAAGCACCTGAATGTAGGTAAGAATTTCTGGGGACTTTTCATTTACAGCCAGACCTCATTTAGGATTATAGGATTCATTGAATAAACTCAAACATTGAACTGTTTATGCTTCTACTGCAAGTGTTTTGCCTATGATGATGTTCCTCATTTAGGATTATAGAATTCATTGAATAAACTCAAACACTGAACTGTTTATGCTTCTACTGCAAGTGTTTTGCCTATGATGATGTTCCTCCTGGATGAGACGTGGTCAGCAGGGCCTGGAAAATGGTTCAGCTCCTTCTAAAGCAAGGATTCCAGGGGTGTCTGTCTTGCCCTGGAAGGAATAGTACTACTTATTACATGGCTTGGAGCAACCTGGGACAGTGGAGGGTGTCCCTGACTATAGCAGGGGGTGGGATGAGATGAGCTTTAAGGTCCCTCCCAGTCCCAACTGTTCTAGGATTCAGTGATAGTTGCTCTGGCAGTTTTCACTCTAGGATGCAGAAAGATTTTGGAAAGTGCTTGTCCTCCTGTATGACTGGGCACGATGAGAGTGTGCACCCATCCCATGTAATTCCAGCTGTCCATTCCAGAGGTGAGTATCTGAGCTAAAATCTCAAATTTCCCTTATTCCCTGGAGAGATGAAGTCATTCTTGAGGGTGAATTGTGGAATCACAGAATATCCTGAGTTGGACAGGACCCACAAGGATCACTGATCCAACTCCTGGCCCTGCCCAGACACCCCAACAATCCCACCTTGAGAGCATTGTCCAAACACTCCTGGAGCTCTGGCAGCCTTGGGAATGTGACCATTCCCTGGGGAACCTCTTCAGTGCCCAAGTGGGAATGAAGCCTAAGAAAACACAGGAGTTTTGGCATGGAGGCATCATCTGGGGTCAGGGCCTGGCATTAGAGCATTGGGATCTGCACTTGGCCTTGCTGTGGGGAAAAATACCAGAATGTGAAGATGCCTCTTCTCCACTTAAGGGATGAAACCAATGAAGGAAGAAAAACACTTACCCTCACCTCTTGGGGCTTGTGATTTTTGTCATTCCTTATAACTTATAATACAATTCAAGGGTCTCTGATGAAATATATGAAACTTTGTCCTGGATATTGAATTTTTCTTTTTGGTGTCCATGAGGGTTCTTCAGATTGGGAGAGGCTTTTGCATTAATTTAATCTGATTTAATTATTGCATATCAAAGAGACTTAAAACATGGTCTTGGGGATCAGAGAAGGCAAGAAAGCTTTTGCCACCAGGAGCCAGTTTTTCCCTGTGCTCCAGCTCCTGGCTGGAATATATGTGGACAGAGGAGGAGTGTTACAGTTCTGGCTTCTGTTCTTCTCTGCCAACGTCAGGAGGAATAATACTCGGGAATTTCATTCAATTACAGAAAATCACCTAAACCCATGAAGAAGAAGGTGAAGAAGAAGGAAGGAGAAAGTGAAGAAGAAGGAAGGAGAAAGTGATGAAGAAGGAAGAAGAAAGTGAAGAAGAAGGGACAAGGAAGTGAAGAAGGAAGAAGGTGAAGAAGAAGGAAGAAGAAGGTGAAGAAGAAAGAAGAAGGTGAAGAAGAAGGAAGAAGAAGGTGAAGAAGAAAGAAGAAGGTGAAGAAGAAAGAAGAAGAAAGTGAAGAAGAAGGTGAAGAAGAAGAAAGTGAAGAAGAAGGAAGAAGAAGAAGGTGAAGAAGAAGGAAGAAGAAGAAGGTGAAGAAGAAGTGAAGAAGAAGGTGAAGAAGGAAGAAGAAGAAGGTGAAGAAGGAAGAAGAAGAAGGTGAAGAAGGAAGAAGAAGAAGGTGAAGAAGAAGGACATAGACAACACCCAAAATCCTCCATCTTCACTCACACGCATTACTATATACTAAAATCCCAAAATCCAGGTTTCCAGAGCTCCAGCAGAGGAGGAGGAGGGAGGCACTGGGTCAAGCTGGGCGAGCAGAGACCACACTGCTCACAGTGATGCAAAACTCTCCGTCACCAAACCCGCACAGGGAACAAGAGAAAAAAACCCAACCACTTTAAAATCTCATTAGCTAATCGTCGTCACCACAGATGGTGCCCAGCCCTAAGCTCCTTTCTGCTCATCCTAATCCCACCCCAAGCAGCTCCCCTTGGCAGAGGAGCCTCTTGGCTCTGTTCTCTGGAGAAGTGGCGGAGCATGGGAGCACCTGGCAGTGGGGAGAGCTGTGGGAAGGGGAGAGATGTAAAGCTTTAGGAAGGGAGGTGGGGGCCCATCTCCCTGTGCAGGCAGGGACTGAGCAGGAGAGTGTCCCACCCTTCCCTGGAAGGAGCCAGAGGAATTCTCTGCTTGGCTTTTTTGATCCCCACCGTCAGTGCTGGAGGAAGGCCTGACCTGGGATGGATTATTGACCTGAGCAAAGCTATGTACCTGGATTACCTTCGCTGTGGTGAGTGGAACATCTCTCTGTCCCTCTGTGAGATTTTAAACCATCACTGGGAAAAGGAGTGACAAGGGGGGTATTGGAGGACTGATGTTAGTACTGATTGTCTTTTTTTCAGCAGCTCTGTCATCCTTTTTGATTTATTTCTCACTAGGAAATTGAGATGTTGTTGGTTACGTGGGACAAATAGGTGTCTGTGATAAACAGGAATCCTGCTTGCAGGGAAAGGTTCTGATGGGAACAAGCCATAGCTGGTGGCTGTTCTTTGCTCTGTTGAGCAATGCAGATGTTATCCCTGGAAGGCCTCCAAGGGCTGTGTTTGTGTTTTTCCTGGGAGGCTTTGCAGTGGGCTCTGGGTCCATCCTTTTGGAGGCATTTCCCAGGAAAACAGGTCTCCTTGCTGACCAGAGCCAGATTCCTGTTTTCCTGATGTAACTTGCTGCAGCCACTTAAAGCCTCTGCTGCTATTTAGGGACAGCAGGAGATTGAGTGGATCTATCCCATGAGAGGATCCATGCTTCTGTGCACGAAGAGGGGACTCCTGTCCATTTTAAGCAGTGCTGCCCAGGCAGGGAGCCAGGTTTGCTCCAGGCTCTGATGTCGCTGTCACCACAGCCCCAGTTGGAGTCTAAACCAGAATTTTTGCTGTGATTTTCTCTGTAAGAACTGGATAACCACAAGGCTTTTTTTTTTTTCCCTTTTCTTTTTCTTTTCTTGGCAGCCCCTCAGTCTCTCTAAGCACAAACTAAAAGGGAGGCCTTGTGTTTTTTTGCTAACATGAGTCTCAGGTGATTAACCCTTGACAGTTCTTTAATGAATTACTATTAAAAAACGAATTGATTTCTTGGGCTGAAGAGAGATTCATACTGTTGGTGACATAAGGGTCATTTAGATCATCAAATGTGACCATTTGAATAGAAAATGGCATTGAATTTCATCCTGTAGCTCCTTCGCTTTCTTTTCACTTTTCACTTTGTGTTGAGAAACTCGTGGCAGGACAACATAAACTGAATTAATACTTGAGGGAAGGTGAGAACTGATAGAAATTCACCAGGAAGCCACAGGTCAGCATTCCACTGAGCCTTTGGAGAGAAGAACCTGGGAATCCACAGGAAAACCCAGTTGCCTGTTATGGAAGGATGTTTTCTGGTGGCCATACACCTCATCTGGGAATTTCTGCACCTCTGTGACTCCTCTAGGGTTTGGATCAAGATTTGTATTTGCTTTTGAACATCTGAAACTCCAGTAGGCTCCAGCAGGCCTGGCTGCAATCACTATGAACTATTGATTGTGCTGGTGATTGATTTCTCTTTATCTTCCACATCTTCTACCCCCCAAAATTGCTCCTTACAGCAACTGAGAGCACAAGATAATGTTTCCATCTCTTGCTGCTTTTTTGATTTTGGGTTTTTTCCCTCCTGCTTCACTGGTTCTCCCTTGGCTGTCCTTTGGAACATCAGTAAGTCTTTTTCTCCTCTCTCTTAATTTATTTCCCAGTAATTATGGCTGTCTTCTTATTTTGCTTTGAAGAAACACAAACCATTGGCCAAGAGGTAAGTTTTATTGCTATCAGTTGTTATAAGTAATTTGTGCCCATTAATGTAGAAGAAGGACAAACTGCACATTTAAGTATAAAATGACATTTAAAGGCTTAGGTGGTTTAAATAGATTTAAAATAATTTTTGAGAGATAAACAATGCATCTTTTAATCTCTTCCCTTCACAGTGTGGCTCTTTCCCCCCTGCCAAAAAATCAAAACAATCTCTTTTTCCCCACTCAGTCTAGTTTTAAATAACCTGTGGGAAGGGGCTTCCGCTCCTTCATTTGAAGATTATTCCAATCTAACTGACCTCACTTGCCCTTTTCTCAGTTTTATCCCATCACATCTATTTTTACCCTCTTGCTCTACATTAAGCTGTTCCTCTGCACGCCTGGGAAGAAGAAGAATTAGAGCCTTAACATTTCAACCACTTAGGGAATGAAAAATGCAGGAGAAAATCAAGACCCAGGTGCCTGGCTGCTGCCAGAAATGCTGTTCCAGAAAGGACTTGATTTTATCTCTCTGTGCAGTGCCTCCACTCCTCAGCTTCCCCCCAGCCCAACTTATCTCCTGGCTCCCAGTCATTCCTCATTGTTCACTTCCAAGGGCTGCGAGCTCTCAACAATAGAGATCCTACTTCTTCCTTGGCTCTTGGCTTCCTCCTGCCTGCCAGCTCTTGAATTTTCCCTTGGGCATTACTTGGCCAAGCAGTGTGTATTTAGTTCTTTCAACATTTTTGTTTTCCCCCTCCTTCATCTCACCAACCCCTCAATCACTTCTGCTGCTTTTCTCCAAAACCTCCCAAAACTGGCGGCTTCCTGCAGGCTTGTGGTTGCCCAGAGGTACCCTCAGTCTTCCTCCTCCTGCAGGGCATGGAAGTCGAGTTTGTTGCTTGAATTTTTCAGTGTTTCTGCTGACAATGGTGCCCTGGGTGGAATGAGAAGGATCCTGTGTGTGCTTAAGGGCTTAGAGGGAGAGCTGGGCTGTGGAGAAGGGAGAGCAAATCCTCCCATGGCTGTTTCTGAGCAGCTCACCTGGAAACAGTGGATTTGTGTCAGATATTAGGTTTGTATCTCTCCCTTTGCTTTAATGCAGAAATCTAAATCAAAATATCGGGGCCAAGGGGACAGAGGTTGTGCTCCTGTTGCTGTCCCAATGGCCAAACTAGTATTGGGCAGGTTATTTCATCCACCAGAACCTCAAATTTCTCTTCAGCCTTTGTCTGTGTCTTCTATCTCACACTCTGAAAAATTGTGAATACCCAATCCTCAGAGTGTCCAAGGCCTGGTTTAACAGGGCTTGGATCAATGTGGGATAGTGGAAGGTGTCTCTGCCCATGGCAGGGGGTGGAATGGGGTGAGTTTTAAGGTCCCTTCCTGTCACCAGACGGACACAGAAAGATCACACTCACACCGTCAGGTTGTGAGAATGAGAAAGAAGGAAGTTTATTTGGGATTTGGGTTTAAATAGTTTTTGGAGTTTGATCAGCGACCGAGGGATGAGGTTGACACCTCTCCAACCCCACTGGTCAAACCAGAAGTCCATCAATTTGTCCTTCCCTCAGGAAGGAATGCACAGTTTACAAAACATCACTCTGTGTTTATGTTACAATGCGTGAGAAAACTCCGGTACAGAAACGTAAAACATCAGAAGGCTGAAAAAAATCAGGGTGACACCTTCCAACCCAAACCATTCCAGGATTTTATGACTATCACTTGGGTTTCTATCTCCACGACTCTGAGATGGGGAAACCCCAAGCCCTTCAGGCTCCCCAGGCTTTCTGTGGCATGTGCTGGTTTTCAGCTGGCTCTCAGCATCAATGTGTGCTTGAAAGAGTCCATGCGTGGATATAGGGAGAATGGAGAACTTGGAGAAGAGAAAGCTCCAGGGAAATCTTAGAGCTCCTTCCAGTACCTGAAAGGGCTCCAGGAGAGCGGGAGAAGGATTTGGGATGAGGGCCTGGAGAGACAGCTGAAGGAAGATAGATTTAGATTAGATGTTAAGAAGAAACTCTTGGCTGTGATGATCAAGAAGTGGCACAGGTGCCCAGAGAAGCTGTGGCTGCCCCTGGGTCCCTGGAAGTGTCCAAGGCCAGGCTGGACAGGGCTTAGAGCAGCCTGGGATAGTGGAAGGTGTCCCTGCTCATGGCAGGGGCTGGAACTGGATGATCTTTAAGGTCTCTTCCAACCCAAACCATTCTGATTCTACAATCTCATGAGGAGGCTCAGGGGGCACCTCATCACTCCCTCCAGCTCCCTGACAGGAGGCTGCAGTGAGGTGGGGTCAGTTTCTCCTTCCCTAACTGCACTGAGAGGACCAGAAGAAATGGCCTTAAGCTGAGACAGGGGAGATTCAGATTAGATATCAGAGAAAAATGTTTTCACTGTTTGGTTGGTCAGGCATTGAAAGGGGCTCTCCAGGGACGTGTTTAGGGAGTTCCATCATTGGAGGTGTTTAAGAGGCACCTGAATCTGGCACTGGCTGATGTGGTTTAGGGGTTACAGTGGCAGTGCTGGGCTGATAGTTGGACTGGATGATCTTGAAGGTTTTCCAGCCCTGATGATTCTATGATTCCATGATCCAGTGATGGCAGTGCTGCATGGCCTGGATGTCAGCCAGCAAAGGGAGGCTGGCTCACGTTGTGGCACCCAGAGAGCAGAGGTGACTCTCTGAGTGCTCATGCCTGATCACAGCAAATCTGTTCCTGCCAGCAGGCCTGGGCCTGTGCTGCCTGGCTGTGTCCATGTCCCAGCATGTGCATTCCCCATCCAGCCTTGGAGCACTGCTGGAATCCAACAGACCAATAAACCTGTAGAAATTATACCTGCTTGCTCAACAGACATGGTGCTCACCCCAGAGCCACGTTGTGCCAGTTCTGCTCTTTAAAAATACATGGTTTTTTGGATTTTTTTCACCCAGGTGCAGCCAGTAAAGCTGTCAGAATTAGAAAAGGGCTTTTTGCTGCCTGATGGAATCATGTGTACAGGTGCCAGATAACCTCCAGTTTCTGTGCTGGGTTGAACTGGGTAGTTCTGGGAGTGACAGCAGAGGAGACCCTGCCTCAGAGCCCAGCGAGCAGTGGGGCTCTGGCAGGTAACAAAAAACAACCTGCAAAGTTGTAAACTGGGAAAGGGGCTGGAGCACCATGAGCAGCTGAAGGAGCTGGGAAAGGGGCTCAGCCTGGAGAAAAGGAGGCTCAGGAGGCACCTTCTGGCTCTGCACAACTCTCTGACAGGAGGGGACAGCCAGGGGGGGTCGGGCTCTGCTCCCAGGGAATAAAGGACAGGAGGAGAGGGAATGGCCTCATGCTGTGCCAGGAGAGGTTTAGATCAGAGAATAGGAACAATTTCTTCCCCACACAGGGTTGTCCAACCCTGGCACAGCTGCCCAGGGCAGTGCTGGAGTCCCCATCCCT
Source organism: Trochalopteron elliotii (assembly GCA_024734555.1). Taxonomy (NCBI): domain Eukaryota; kingdom Metazoa; phylum Chordata; class Aves; order Passeriformes; family Leiothrichidae; genus Trochalopteron; species Trochalopteron elliotii. The sequence goes on from JANPWX010000677.1 coordinate 293,856, forward strand.
GCAGGGACTTAAAAACCTTGTGGTTGTGGCACTTGGGGACATGGGTGCCCAATGGTGGCCTTGGAAGTGCTGGGGGAATGGTTGGACTCGATGATATTTGAGGGCTTTTCCATCCTGAATGGTTCTGTGACCTAAATGTAGAATATTTGATCAAGAGTTAATAGGAAGAAACACATTTGCAGCAACTTTTGGTACTAAAACTGCACCTAAGAATAATGAGGCCACTACAGCTGCTTCAATAAGTTACCACAGTCTGGTGGAACTTTTTGTCCTACTTTTCGGAACATTCCCAGGTGCATCAAAGTTTGTTTGAAGCTATCCCATACCAACTGCTCCCAGGTTTCCCTTGCACTTTGCATTCTTTCTGCATTAGCTGACCAGACTTATTCACCAGGTGTCATCCTCAATTCTTGACTGCACAAGCCAATCTTGTGTCACTGAGATGTGGCCACGAGGCCTGGCAGAGGGAGAGAGTTCTGACTTGCCCTCCACCAACACCTCAGCGAGCCCACGAGCACATTTGGCAGGTGCCCTTGCCATTAAAGTTCAAGCAAAGTGAACACTGAAGTCAGAAAAACATGGCCCTTGGCCAACCCATGTGGAAAAAAAAAAAAAAAACGGCACAGATAATCCCAGGTATTTTTTTGCAGTACTTTTCCAGACCTATTCCCATCCTGCTGGCAATTCACTCTACCCATTTCAACACACTATCACTTCGAGCCTCCTCAAAGGCATGCAAAGCCTCTTAGTAAATAATCTTGCTATTCCTTATCACATCTGCCTCTGAGTGAGAGATAGGACAAATGGAACAGCATTCCCATCTGAATCCAGGTCAGGATCAGATATAAGCTGGGAAATGGTGGAATTGAGGAGCTGAGTGATCACTGCAGTGTTATATAAGCCTTGCTTTAACTCCAGCATGTTTTAGAAGATCTGTGGTTTTGGGATGAGTATGAGGCCAGGGAAAGGAGGTGAATGGCAGCAAGGACTGTATCTCTCCCTAAACCTTCACTTGCTGCCCATTCCCGTAAAATGAAAGCAATTCCTGCTCCATGGATTGAGGTGTGAGCTGGATTGGCCAACCCTTGCAGTCCTCAGGACAGGCAGGAGCAAGAAAGATCTTCAGATCAGCTGGGCATGTTAAGGGCAAAGGTGAAAACATGGAAAAAAGCAGGAGGTTAAGCACTGGAAGGGGCTGCCCAGGGAGGCGGTGGAGTCCCCAGCCCTGGAAATGTTCAATAAACGAGTGGATGTGACACTCAGTGCTGTGGTCCCCTTGATGAGACGGTGTTTGGTGACAGGCTGGACTCAATGATCTTGGAGAGGTCTTTTCCAACCCAAATGATTCTGGGATTCTGTGACTGCAGAAGTAAAGAATTTTATAGGCAGGGTTTTGAATGGATCTTGTATAATATTGTGGAAACAGAAGTTTGTGTAGGCTGAGATAAGGTCACTCAAACAGGTGTTTTACAGGAAGGGATGGCAGGAGGTTTGGGAGCAATTTCAGCCAGGAATCTGTGAGATTTGGCATCAGTCCAGAGGGGAGTGTGTGGTGTGAATGAGATGAAGGTGTTGAACATGACACCGAGGTGGTGAGCTTGGGTGTCCTGTGAGTGTGGGCTGCTCCAGCAGGAAGGGAGAAGCTGTGGTGGGAGATAAGGAGGTGTTCTTTTGACTGTGATAAAAGGCTGCCCTAAAAGGGATTTCACAGAGTCTCCCTCTCTGGAGGCACTCCAAACCCACCTGGATGCATTCCTGTGTCACCTGCTCCAGGTGACCCTGCCCTGGTGATGTGGTTGGACTGGAGCATCTCCAGAGGTCCCTTCCAACCCGGATTATTCTGTGATTCTGTGAAAAGTGTTGACAGAACCAGCTCTGGGAGAGCTCAGGAAGGAAAGGACAGACCCAGCAGTGGAGGGGTGCACCTGACACCGTGAATATCAAGGCTGATGCCACCAGCTGACATCATGATGTCAGCAGGGAGGGAATGAGGATGAGGAGGAAGCACCAGGACATTCAGATCCTACCCTGGGGTGAAGTCAGCAGAGCAGACCAAGTCTCAAAAACGTGGTGCCCAGTGCTATGGAGGAGAAGTGGATCTCAACTGCAGCTAACACGGAGGAGGAGCAGGAGGTGACATTTTTGGCTGTTTTGGTTTCAAATTACAAGTTCAAATGTGGAATCTTTTAAAGGCCCCGAACTGTGTCTCAATATGACATTTCTATTCTTTCTCAAACATTCCTTCAAATGCTTTGAAAGACAAATTAAGGTGAAGGAGAACTTTAATGTAATTTAATTTTTTTTTTTTTTAACTTTCTCATCTCTCAAGAATATCAAAGGACTGTTATTTGAAGGGTCAGCTCAGGACAAAATGCAGTTCTTTGGGGGGGCTTTTCCCCCCTTCTTTTTCAGTACTTCAGGTGTTCATTCTCAGTGGTTCATTTCAATTCAATTTTTAAAAAAATTATTTTAAACGTGTTCTTTGAAGGGTCAGCAAGGAACCATTCAAGCACTCATTTCTCATAATTTAGAGGCAGGACACAGGGAATGAGACACAAGAGATGAAAACAACCTTATTGTAGCTTTCTGTGTTCATCGCCTTGAGCTTCTTTTCCAGATAGTGGAAAGAAACAATAGTTCTAAGATAGAGTTTGTTAGAGTTCCAGTTAAGGATTAAAGATGTGGAGCTGCTGGAATGAGTCCAGAAGAAGCCATGGAGATGCTCCAAGGGCTGGAGCCCCTCTGCTCTGGAGCCAGGCTGGGAGAGCTGGGGGTGTTCACCTGGAGAAGAGAAGGATCCAGGGAGACCTCAGAGCCCCTTCCAGAGCCTAAAGGGGCTCCAGGAGAGCTGGAGAGGGACCTGGGACAAGGGATGGAGGGACAGGACACAGGGAACGGCTTCCCGCTGCCAGAGGGCAGGGATAGATGGGATATTGGGAAGGAATTCCTGATTGTGAGGGTGTTGAGGCCCTGGCACAGGTTGCCCAGAGAAGCTGTGGCTGCCCCTGGGTCCCTGGAAGTGTCCAAGGCCAGGTTGGACAGGGCTTGGATCAACCTGGGATAGTGGAAGGTGTCCCTGCCCAGGGTAGGGGGTAGGAACTGGATAGTCTTGAAGGTTCTTTCAAACCAAACCATTCCATGAGTGGAACACAGCCTGAAAGACATCTTGTCTGTCTGGTGGCTCTGAAGGAAAGCTGGAGCAACATTCCCAGCTGGAGTCATTACAGAAATCCACATCCAGCCTCAAGTATCCTGCCCAGTAGGATTTATTTGCCTCACAGACACTGACTGATCCTTGTCCCAGCTCCCTGGCTGCACACAATCTCCCTGACCCTCTTTAGGGTTGAGCAGTTGTGGGACCACCTGACTCTACGGCCCCACCAGAACACTCTGTTCTCCCAGAACGGGCCCCAAAACATCTGGGAAGGAGCATTTGTGTCAGAAATACCCACCATTGTCCCACAGCTGGCAGTGGAGGGGAAGCATTGTCCCTTCTGCTCCTGCACAGTGCCCAAACAGAGCAGGTGTTCAATCCCAGGAGATCCCGTGAGCTCCTGTGAGCTCCTGCTGGCTCATCTGATCCAAGAGTCTGGCTCTGGGATTCAATGGATGGGGGAAATTAAGAGCAGTTTTATTGTGCTAAAAGTGTAGGCAAGCAAAATTCACAGAAAAAAACACCCAAATTTAGACTTTGGCCAGGGTGCCAGCATTAGCAATGCTGCTCTGCATGAGAGGTTGGAGTTTTGCTGACGTGAGCTAAAATCGAGGATAAGTAAAAAGTAGAAGGATATAAATCTTGGGGGTAGAGAAAAAGTAGTGGAAAAAGCAGGACTAATAATAAATTAATAAGGAGGACAGAAATTCAAAACTGACTGAGTTATCGAACACCTTAAAAAAACAATGTCCTGAAGAAGAAAACTACAAGAGAGTGATTTGGACAGGATTTGAAGTGAGGAAGGAAGTCATTATAAAAAAATGCAATTGGTAAAGAACAAATGGAGGAATCCTAGAAAAAAGAATGGAAAGAACACAGATCAGCTTTGCTGATCTTGACAAGTTTGATGTTAGAGAATGAACTGAGAAACCAACTCTGTCACTTCCCAAAGGCAGCTGATGTGAACTGGGATGAATAAAGGGGAAAAAACTGGGATAATATCCCTGATAATTATTTTTCCTCCTATTACTCAAAGCCAAAAGGAGTCACTCCAGGTGAGACATTGTGTCTTCTAATACAATGGACCAAATGTTGAGGCACAAACAAGGGTGCAGCTGTATGGCAGAAGATTTCCAGACAAAAGGCCAGATAAATATGATTCCAGAGAAATTTGACTGTTTCTGCTGTTTATCAGATTTTACACAGTGCTGGATTTGGCTTGGAAAATTATTTAAAATAATTTTAGAAAGAGACATTGTTGGATGAATAAATGCTGTCCATGGATTAAATAATACACATTGAAAAACTGAGAGTGAAAGTATATACATGTTAGAATGTGGAGGGAGCTGGTTTGATTTAATATATTTTTAAATAACTTTTGAAAGACTGTAAAAGCCACATTAATGAAAATCAAAATTGATAATCATTTGGAAGGAGCTGAGGGTATAAGAAAGGAAAGAGAAATCATATAAAAGGGGCCTGGAAATGTTAACAATGGTCAGAAAAATGAAATCTCTACTGAGGGAAAAAAACCCCAATCTTTCATTCAAAGATTTAATAATCTCAAGTAAATGTCCTATTGGAAATGGAAAATAGGGAAATTATGGTGGTGTAGAGGAAATTGACTTGTGCCTTACGCAGATGGAAACACTGGGATGCAAATGGTGGTTGGACTTATGGAGAACCACATGATATAAACTCTGGAGGTCTGGGGAATAAAGTGTCTGTGCATTTCAAAGGTTGCCTGTTGTCCTGAGGAAGGACTGGAGTGGTTTTTTGTAGAAACTGGGGAAAAAAAAACCTTCCAACCCCTGGAGTCTCTGGAACCTGTGGTGAGTTCCTCCTCCTGATGTACAGCCTTGAGCTGCCAGGCCAGATCCAGCTGCAGGTTGAAACCTCCCCAAAGCTCCTGGGGACCCTCTTCATTCATCTCTCAGCAATCAGCTACTGGGTGGCAATTTTTAGGCACAGCTTGCCTCAGGTCCTGGGTTTTGTGCATATTCCTGGTTCTTCAGTTTCTCACTCCAGTCACCTGGTTTGCTTCCCTGGATGCTGAACTTTCTCAGCCTCTTCCATCATTCCCTGTTACAGAGAGGAATTCCCTGTTACAGAGGAGCTCACCAGCTTAGGAGATCTCAGCTGCTTCTCTATAAATTCCTTGTGTGCCTGGGCTTCCTCCTCTGAGCTGGGAACAGCCCTGGGATGAGAGGTGGAGGTACAGGAGCCACCTTGTGTGGCTGTGATTATGTAATCAAGGGACATCCCTACCAGACAGTCTCCATGGAGAGGCAAAAGGACTGCTAACACCTGCTCAGCCAATTCTGATCCTTGTCATCCATGTGTGATTTTGGGATCGTGTTCCTTTCGTGTAATTAATTGTACAATTCCAGGTTTGGGTTGGGCAAGCTGCTCCAGTTTTGCCGTGCTCCCTCCTCTGTCTGATGTGATGAAAAGAATCATGGAATCACAGAATCTCCTGAGATGGAAGGGACCCACAAAAATCATTGATCCCACTCCTGGCCCTGCCCAGGACACCTCAGCAATGCCATCCTGTGCCTGAGAGCATCGTCCAAATGCTCCTGGAGATCTGGCAGCCCTGGGGCTGTTTCAGTGGCCAACCACTCTCTTGGGGAAGAACCTTTTCCTGATATCCAACCTAAACCTCCCCTGACACAGTTCCAACCATTCCCTCAGGTCCTATCCCTCATTATTAGAGAGAAGAGAAATAGCACCTCTGTTTATCAATTTCCTGCAAAGATGCAGACCAAGTTGGGCATCAGACTTCATCTCAGAAAGAAATAAAAAGTTATTTTCTCCAATATTGCCAGAAATGTGAGTAAAGGGCAGTGCTGATTACCTATAACAATGTTACTGGGACATGCCTAGCTTCAGCACTAAAAAAACCTCTGAAATAAAATCCTTGTCACTGATCCTAGATGTGTTTCTGCCCTGCTGCTGGAGTTAAATGATGCAGACTCTGAACCACCCAGATGTGGCTGTTGTTGTCAGATCCTGTCACAGTGTCACTGGGGCTGTGTCCCAGACAAATGGGCTGCCCAGGGAGGTGTTGGAGTCCCAGTTCCTGGAGGTGTCCAAGGAATGCCTGGACGTGGCACTCAATGTTCTGGGCTGGGTGGCAAGGTGGGGATCAGTCACGAGTTGGACTTGATGGTCTTGAAGCTCTTTTTCAATTCAACCATTCTATGATTGAGGGTTGTTGTTTCAATTGACCACAGCTGGGTGTTGAACAACAAGTGGCAGAGCTGGCCTCTCTGCATCTAGTTTATTAAACCCTTATTTTTATTTTAGGAAAGACAAATCCTACATTCCTTTAGGAAAACAGTCTTCTCTGTTAGGTCTTCTCTGGTGGGACAGTGTTTTAATCTCACAGTGGGCTGTGCTTATCAGCATCCTGGGGGAGATGTCACAGTGTGATGGAGTAGAGGAACTCTGAGATGGGGACAACAGGATGTGTAGGGAAGGGGAAACAAACAGGAATCACAGTGTCCCTGCTCACCAAAAATCACAGAGTCATTGAGGTTGGAAAAGCCCTCTAAGATCATCTAGTCCAACCCTTAACCCAGCACTGTCACTAACCCATTTCCCCACACATCTACGTGTCTCCTGGACATTTTGAGGGATGGTTACTCTGTTATTTCCACAGGCAGCCTAAACAGACAGCAAAACTCACCACTGAGGAGGTTGAACCAAGTCTTAGTTTAGAGCCAGTCTTGGTAAGGTCTGTCCTGTCTGAGGTCCTGATCCTGAACCAGACCTTTAGGGCTCAGTCCCCACTCTCTGAACTGATACCAGGAGTTCAGTCTTCAGCTTCATGAAAACACCTTTTATTTGCATGCTGAAGGTACCTCTTGCCAAAGGAATGACCACAGAATGGTTTGGGTTGGAAGGGACCCAAAACACCAGCTAGTTCCAAAACCCAACCTCCAAAGTTTCTCCACTCCTGTATTTCACTGCGTGTTGAAGGCACTCAGTTTCATGACTTAAGCCCATGGAAAATGACATATCAACTGTAGAGACCTTGTAGCAGAATAAATGCTTTAAAAATAAGGAACATTGGGGAAAAAACACCCTGATTTTTCAGCAGTTTCATTAGATTTTCTTTCTTCACACATATGGCTGATGGCTGGAAAACTAGTTAGATAATACATCTAGAATAGCAGGGAGATTTTCTGTAGATGAATCTGATCCGTGGGACTAATTCTTATCCTCCAGCAGGCTGGGCTTCTTTATTACCTGGGTTAAGTGCACTGTAATCCTTTGCATTGGAGGTTGTACTTGGAAATGCAACTTGGATTGCTGTGCTTTGAGGTTTGACTCAAAATGATATGGACCCAAGGAAATAAAAAGTACATTCTTTAAAAAAAACCCCAAACTAACAAAAAACCCTACCTGCCCTGTTAAAAGATCCCACCAAAACCCAAAACAACAAAAAAGTCACATGTCTAAATGAATATTTAAATTTTAGAAGGAAATCCAATGATCACAAAAGGGAAGAGCAAATAGTGTTAAAGAAATTTAAGGTGGAATATTCCACCAGATCCCAGAAAAACATCTCTGATGACAGAACAGTTCAAGTGGCTGCAAAGGATGGATCATTTTTAACTGGAATTTAGGTGGATCCCAGTTGCCACAGGAGCCTGAGCCAGTGCAGGCAACCTTTGTAGAAGCTGCCTTGCCTTTGCTAAATCAGAATAAACTAGGCTGTAAGAGATTTTGGAGGTTCTACACTCACAGTCTCAGTAGATCAGATGAATGTTGAGTATCCTCAGACTTGCCTGTTCCTCTGTCCCTGAGGCCCCAGCCTCTGATCATCATCACCAATTATTTTTTTCTCCCACCAAAATAACCTTTTTCCTGCTGCCACTTGTGTCTGCCATGTCTTAATGCTTTGCTCTTCTGGGAAGAGTCTCTATCCCATGCCCTAGGTAGTTATAGACAAGGATGTGGATGTTTCCCAGTCCTTCCCCAGGTTCAACAGTTCCAGTGCTCTTATCATCTCTGTCCACATCATGCACTCCTAGAATCATAGATGGGACCTTAAAGACCTCATAATTCCACCCCTGTGCCATGGGCAGGGAACCTTCCACTAGACCAGGTTGCTCAGAGCTCCATCCAACCTGTCCATGAACATTTCCAGAGATGGAGCCTTTACCCATCCATCTACCCTGCAAACTCCTAATAAAATCCCAGAAAAGAAGGGAAATAAATTAATGATTTTAGATGCAGTGAGTCCAAACCCTCCTAGAAAAGAGTTGATGAAAATGTTCTAAGCTGTAGGTGCTGTCAAATCGTGAAGATTTTTTGGCACAGAAGACAGAGTTTGCATCTCCAGCTTCCTTTCTGATCCCATGCTGAGATTCAAGGAGTGGTGTCAGTCCCTGAAATCTCCAGCACTGTTCCTACCTGGAGGTGATTTTCCATGGGTTTGAGACCAGCTCTAACAAGGACCTGGGTGAGGAAAGGTGAGGAATGGTTTAGGCTCATTCATCCATAGAATCAAATGACACCTTGGCTATCAGAAATCTCCTTCCCAAACAATGAAAAACTTAAAGTCCTTTTGATAACCCATTCCAAGTAATTTAAGAAACAAATTAACTGAGGAGAAAATATACTTTCCATCCATTTTGGTCTCGTTTTTTTCAGGTAATTATTATATATTCATGGGGAAATGGATAATCTGCCTTCCAATTCAATGCTTTTATCTTTTTATGAATCAAATTTCTCCAAGTTTGTAATTTTCCACACATTACTTTGTCTTGGTCAGACCACAAATACCCCTTGTTAATTAAGATCACTTTGATATTTAAAAAATCTTTTTCTTCATCAAAAAGATCACAGGGCAAATTGAAATGAGCTTTTTTAAGAAAAAATATGGTTAAATCTTCAAACTGATTCATCTTCCTAGCTAGAAACTCTCACCTAGTCTGGGAAAAATTCCACATGAAATCATTTTGCTTATGATTTCCCTGGAAGACAGTCCTGGAGTTTTCAACCAGCTGCATTCCAAATGCTAGTGGTGGTCTGTAAATTTTTCTTCTGTCTGAAAGACATTACTTTGCAGAAGTACAAGCTGCAATTACTTGTATGGGAAGAGAAATTTCCAGCAAAATTCTGCACCCTGATTAATCAACAAAAGTCATAAAAAAATCAACAATGGGACCGTTCAGGTGAGAGGAAAGACACAGATTTTAGTATTAAGTGGGATTAATGAGCTGTCACTGCTGGATGGGATGGATTCTTGATAATTTAAAGTTTTTAAATCAATTCTGGAAGTTCCTCAAAAAGGTCTCGAAGAGTGATTATAGACCTGGTGCCCAATTCATGGAGTCACATTCCCTGACAGCTCTCCTGCCTTGGCTCAGGAACCTTCTGGTTGACACCTGGATTCCTCTACTTCTTCTACACCCCAAAGAGAGAGAAGAAGGAAAAAAAATTCCAAGACAAGAGCAGTGCTAGAGACAGAAGGTGAAAGCTGATGTTAATGCTGCAAGAAAAGGGGCTCCAGGAGAGCTGGAGAGGGACTTTGGACAAGGAACAGGAGGGGCAGGACACAGGGAATGGCATTCCCCTGCCAGAGGGCAGGGATAGATGGGATATTGGGAAGGAATTTTTGACTGTGAGGGTGGTAAGGCCCTGGCAGAGGTTTCCCAGAGAAGCTGTGGCTGCCCCTGGATCCCTGGAAGTGTCCAAGGCCAGGCTGGATCAGTCTGGGATAGTAGAAGTTGTCCCTACCCATGAGAGGGGGTGAAATGAGATTATTTTTAATGTCCCTTCCAACCCAAATCATTCCATTAGGTTTTGGCCAAGAGGTCACTCAGCTTCCTCTGTGTGAATTCCAACAACAGAGGTTTGGTAGGGTTGAGAAGTCCAGGACTTCCCTGCCTGTTATATTTTAGCCTTTTTGAGATTTCATTTCGGACTGTAATGGGAAATTGAAAAACAGGGACCTGCTCCCTGGCACAGCCCTGAGTGTGTAGAAAGGCCTCCATGAGGGATTCAGTCTTACCCATGGATGGACTCCTACAAATTTTCCTGTAGAACTGAGACCTCTTATACTCAATGCAAGCCTACAAAGAGATGACCTTGGTCCTGTGGGTCAAGGATCCCACAGGAAGAGCCTCTGGACCCTCAAAGATGTGTCCACAGCTGGGAAATCAGTGCTGTACAAAGAGGACTGTAATGGCTCCTACACTAACATTACATTTAGGAGATTCCTGTTAAGGGTCTGAGATGTAAACCTTGCTGAATTTATTCTTGCAGGTTCCTGCCCTTGTAATAGAAGCCCTTTATGATCTTGATCTTTCTGCAAGTAATTTGTTACTGCAAAATAATATATTTAGTACTGGGAGTGAGAAAGGTGCACAGGCTGTGTGAGTAATGGAATCACAGAATTACAGCCACTAAGGTTGGAAAAGCCTTCCAGGATCATCAGGGCCAATCTGCAAGAACTCCAGTCCATGCAGGAGTGAGATTTCTCACTGATTTGGTATCTAAATCCAACTGATATTTTTTGTTGTTGTTGTTTTTGTATGTCTTTTTTTGCAAGTAGGAACTGAGAGACAAAACAGGTGAATTATGACAGAACAAGTAATTTCCCATTTTTTGTCATTCACGTGCTTGTCTGTCCATATTTCATGCTCAAATCTCAATGACCCAGCTGTGGAGCATCATTCTGACACTGTGACTTTGACATGTGCCATGAACTTGAAAATTTTGGGGTTAGGGCTCTCCAGACTTTCCTGTTAATATTTCTCTGGAAAAGCTGTTACGGATCTCACCCATCTCTGTCCTGAGCAAGGGACTATCAATCAGGTGAGAAGTGACAGATCCACACAAATCCTTCAGAGCCACCATCATCCTTACTCCAGTCCCACTGATTTCCCTGGAGCTGCCAAAAGACAAATAAAATCCCAAAGCATTTTAATGAATGGGTTGGATCAGGACAGTTTTCCAGGTCTCTGCAGGCCTTTATTTAAGAGAGGAATGCACCCTGGACTGCATTTCCAGTTGTACTGGTGTGATTTCAGAGCAGAGTCAGATTTATACCAGAGTTACACGGCCACAAGGAAGAGAGGGATTGGACAAATTGTGGCTAAAGCCCCAGTGGATTTGAGAGCCTTCTGCAGCAGCTTAGGTAGCTTTTCTTTCTATCCTTAGTAACACAGCCCTGCTTAACCCTCCAAGCTGTGGTCAGTCATTTTGAGGCCAGTTTGATTGACAGCAGGTAACCTGCTAACATTTTTTCCCTGCCTTTTCCAGTGTGTTTGACCCTGTAGGTGGCTGGTTGGATGTGTTGCTTTTCTAAAATACTATTATTTGGTTGATTTTATTTTTAATCCCTTGGATATTCTGTAAGAAAAAAGTCATCTTGAGCCAGAGGGATGAAGTATTTCAATGTAAGTACAAAAATATGCATTGAGACTTCTCTTGCTTCTCTAAAATGGTGTATTTGGGCAAGATAAGCATTTTCCTTTGCAGATTAACAGTAGAATTCCCTTGCAACTCTGACCCTTCAAATGGATAATATTAAACTTTTCTGTAAGAGAACTATTTATATTTCCATTTTTTTGTGGATTTATGGCTTTGTAAGGAGCAGATCTGACAGACCCCCTAGGCTGGGGTAGGTAATCAGCTCTATCACCAAAAACTCAAGGAATAATTTTCCTTTAAATTAGTAATCACAAAATAATCCTATTAAATTATCCCCCAAGAAAACTAGTACTGGGAAAGTGTGTTATGGTTTGTCCCGTATTTAATTTTTTTTTCTGTACTTTTTACAATATTATTTTAAAACTTGAAAAACGTACAATAAATCCTTGGGAAGCAGTTTAGATTTCTGGGAATGCAGTCAGCATATTGTGGATCACCATTTGTCCAGTGACTACAATTTGGATAATGGGTTTGTTTGGAAAGGATGCTGCTGCTGTTTGAAGCTCCAGTGTGGAGCTTGTGGAGGAAAAGTTGAACCCACCTTTCTGGAAGCTGTTGGAAAATAAAGAAATTAGATATTTTTTTCCCTGGAAATGATGAGTTGGAGTAATGGATTGACCTTTAACTGGGAAATAAGTGAGTGAATAATTGCTTGGTGAAATGTGTACGTGGAAAGAATAAACCACACTGAAATCTTTGGGGTGTGCCTGGATGTAAAAAAAGCAGGCATTTCTCACAATAATGGTTTTTTAAATGATGCCTAATGTCTTTTCTCACCTAGATGAGCTCAAACTTCCATTTATTGCAGCATTTGCTGTAGTACCACATGTACAAATATTTCACTTGAGGTACCATGGTAAGAATATAATAGTTTTGTTCTAAAATGTAGAGAAATTCAGCATTTACAGCTTTTTGAATGCTCCAACCATGACAAAATTCCCATTAATGGCAGAGGGCACCAAACTGATTCTCCAAAGACTAAATTGTGATTATCACAATTATTCAAACTAGAACTCCATTCAGCTGCTGCAAGAGAGGTAACCAGGAGCAAACTGAAGGAACTATTTCATTATAAATACATTTACTGTTTTCTAATTCATTCGTGAGCACTAAAAAAATTTCCTTTCTTGTAAGATATTTTTTGAAAGTTACCGTAGAAAACTGATGCCAACCAAGAACAGAATTTGGAAAATAAATTGGATGTAGGTGTTTGTGGCCAGAACCCCCTTCTGCAAGTTACAATTCTACTGATTCCTTACTAACAAGTCAAATAATTTCCTATCTGTGAGCAGATAAATGACCTGAAGATGACGTATCTAAGTGCCATTTTTAGAGTCTCCATTGAAGTCTGAGTAATTAACTCAGAGTAAACTGGGGAATCACTGCTCATATTCATGAAATAAATGTATTGTGCTCCTTACAGCCAATATTTTAGCAGTTGTAAAAATCCTGTTAATTCTTCTATTTTTTTTCATGTCAAAATCGAAGTGTCTTCTTTTTTTGGGGCATAACAGTTCCATTTCATGTGAGGTCTGAATTTTTTAGCAACTGGCTTCCATGACAATGGATTTGACAAGAGCAAGTAAGAGTCTTGTCTTCATCAGGACAACGACATTAAAACCACTTGTGTTCAAAATGTGGCATGCAACCACCAGACTGAAACACCAAAATCAGTTTATCTTTTAAAGTGAAGGACACCAACAAAAATTCAGCAGATGATCCCAAACAATCCCCAGTTTTCCCACTCTTTATAAAACCAAATTTTGTAGTTCTATTTGATGTCTTGTGCTATTTGTTATTTGTTTGCATAACTGCCAGAAATTTTTCATCCAGAATTCAGCACGTTATGGCATGGCCTGTCCTGCCCCTCATTGAGCTCAGGACTGCTTGTGTGCTACAAAGTGCAATCACAACATGAAGAAATTCAGCTTTGTTTTGATTTTTGTTATGCTCCAGTCCACGGGGTTAAAGGGTTACATGAGAATCTCAGCGCTGTGCTTGTAAAAATAAAGCTGAAGTAATCACTGGCTCTCTGATAATTTCAGAGAAAACCTCAAAAACATAAGCAAGGAAGACACAAAACTCCAAAGGACAACAATGCACTTTTTGTGGGTTTCACTTGGGGTCTGACTCATGCTTTTTGTGTCTTGGGAGTGACTGACACTGACTGGATTCCCACTGGAATCTTCAGGACCAGGAGGGTTTGACTGTGAGGAGCAGGGTTATGGATGTTCTTCCCTGTATCTGCCTGATCCATGAACTCCTAGGGGTTGTTGGTACAATCTTCTCATGATGGAGCTGTTGTGAGGGGTAGCCCTGGTTTGTGCCTGACATATTTTGGTTTCTGAAATTCCTTTCCCAGGGAATTTTCTGTAAACAAGAAGCATGTTTTGGTAACGGCAAAATTGTTTACATATTTTTCCCTAGGAGGGGCTTCTTCTTGATGTCCCTCTGGTCTGACCAATGTGATTGAAGAAGTTTGTCTTCTTGTCACCAATTGAACTGGTCTGTGTAGAATAGTATAAAAGGAAAAACACTTCCCGAAAATAAAGAAGTCACTTTTTCAGCCTTCTAAAGTCAGAGCCTTTGTGTCGTTGTAGTGTACTACAGTGAGGAGCACAAGCCTTGCTCCCACACCAGTCAGGCTCTGACCCTTCCTGACTCAAACCAACCCCACTCTGTTTTTTCCTTCTCTTTGCAGTCAACTCCAAGCAAGCGGGATGACTCAGGTGCCTGCTGACTACCTGTCAACCACCAGCTCCTACAACTATGAGCCGCCCCTCCCTGCCGTGGCTCGGGCCAGCACCCTCTCCAAGGTCCCTCCAGCCAAAAAAATAACCTTCTTCAAGAGTGGAGACCCTCAGTTTGCAGGAGTCAAGATGGCCATCAACCAGCGGAGCTTCAAGAGCTTCCACGCGCTCATGGACGACCTCTCCCACCGCGTCCCGCTGCCGTTTGGGGTCAGGACCATCACCACCCCACGAGGAATACACTGCATCAGCGAGCTGGACCAGCTGGAGGATGGAGGGTGCTACCTGTGCTCCGACAAGAAATACGTGAAGCCCATCAGCATCGCCTCGGGGGGACACAGGCCGGCCCCGCCGCGGAACGGCCGCCCCTCCAGCACCGTGAGGAGACCGGCCCAGGAGGGCAAGCTGGAAGATTATTCCACACCTTTTACCCACCACGGCCCCAGGATACCCAAGAAAATCACTCTGGTTAAGAACGGGGAGAGCGGATTCCGGCGCTCCATCATCCTGAACCGCAGAAACGCCCGGAGTTTCAAAACGCTCCTGGATGAGATCACGGAGATCCTGCAGTTCCCGGTGAAGAAGCTCTACACTGTTGATGGAAAGAAGGTAAATGTCTCTGGTGCTGCTCAATTGTTCAAACAGGAGTCATGGTGTTCCTTGTGTGATACAGGTTAGCACGTGGTCAGAGTCTAATAAGCCACGTGCTAATGTATCAATCTCTGAGGGTCCAGCCTTTGCAGAGAAGTAGCTAAAATTAATTTCAGCCAGACTGCTCTTCAGAGGTGTTTTGTAAATTAAAAGTTTAATACAGAAAAATATCAAAATAACAAATGTTACAGAAAACAAATGAAAAGCCACGCACAGGTGTCTGAGAAATCTCTGACATCCCGCTACAAACACTCCAAAAAGCCCTTTACTTCCTTAGTGCTCCTTCCTAAATACTGAATGTTTTAGGAGTGAAAACCTGGCTGGCACCCAATAGAGAGAGATACAGGGTTTGAAGAAAGGTGACAAGGTCCAATCGATGCTTCTCTCTTGGCACTAAGCCAATCACTGCTAGCAGGGTATGGAAAAATCTAGGTAAACTCCTTAAAATGTCTAAAGGTAAACTGAAACTCTTTCCCTATTTGGAAACACCTGCTGGGTGTGGGAAATGCATCCCTACACTTGTGATGCAAATCCTTTAGCTCATGGGTCCAAAAGTTTATCCACGTTACCTTAATCCTTTGGACTTTGTCACATTAATAGCTTCCCTATTAATTACACAATAGTTTGATGCAGAAGAATCTTGTTCAGCCACTCAAGAGCTTCATGCCAAATATTGTTTGGGGCCAATAGGACGTTTAATGTCTTGCAGTCAGATATAAAACACCCTTCTAGTTATAGTGCTTCTCACCATTTCTGGAGAGGCATGTCCCAAGAGAGGTTCAACTTTTCCATACCTGACCAGTGGGAATTCAGCAGAATCAGGTGGCCTTTAGGTAGCATCTTGTGGTTGCACAGTTCCCCATAGAACAGGGTCCTGCTCACGACGTAGGATCCTCAACAGAGAAAAATAAGATAACCAATGATGATAAGATAAGGTGATAAGATAACCAACTAATGCATTAAAAAGTAAGGTTTGAGTGGGATCAAGAGACACTTTTGTGTCGATGAATTAGTGAAATCTGCTGTGGGGGTAAGTCTTATAATAAATTCAGGGCATGGTAATCCTTTCATTCTTCTGCTCCTAAAGGAATTTCTTGACAAACCTGAGATTCTCTTGATTTCTTCTCCATCTCTTTTTAGCTAACTAACCTTTACCTCCATTTTTTTGAAGGGATCTCATGAGTTATCCTGACTTCTCCCTGCAATGAATGGAGATTCCCAGCTCCTTTACCACTTTTCCCACCTGTACAGGGCTGAGTGCCAGTTCCTCAGTGGTAAAAACACAACCACCTGTCATATCACTTTCTGAGCCAGGTGACTGAACTGACCCAGGTTCAAATGACCCATTATCCAGGAGGGGGAAAAAATGCAGGAATATTTTTCAATAAACTCATTTTTACCTGGCACAGGGAGAGGAATGTGCAGTAGGAAGGAGAGAGGGAGGGGATAATTTAAGCCATCCTTCCTGGTGGAAGCACCGTGTCTTACCACAGAGCTTTCTGCTATTCCCACCAGTCTGGAAAGAGCTTCCAACCAAACCAAATCCTGCTGCCAAGATATTTTATAATCTATCGATAACTAACTTATTTTGCCAATGATTTCTCCAGTTTTCAAGACTTGGACTCCTGCTCAGCCCAAATAGACATAATAATCTTATGAACTGATAGCAACTTCCTCTTTTTCAATTTTTGAGAATCTTCACTGATTTCTCTAAATAAAAGTTTTGCCTTCTACTTCTTAGTGCAGTCTTAATGTTCCCCTTGTAATTCCTAAATGAATTCTCCACAATTTTCCTTCTAGGCATTATAAACACCAATATTTCAGGTGGGATATGTGCTAAATATGCACTCTGTAAACACAGTATCTTCAGCTCTGTGATCTTGGATGTATTTTCCAACCTTTCCATGTTTTCCATGAGCAGAAATATGGGTGTGGGTCAAACCCATCACTTAATTTCTCATAGTCCCTTCAGATTCTATTTTTTTAATATGAAAATTTCCATTACTGTTTTGCCAATAAGGAGTTGATTTTTCTATACCTTAATAATTCTGCTTTCACTCCTTTAATTCCTGTGCAGAATATCAGTGATAGGTGATGAAAGGTTCAACCTCAGCAACATTATCATCTTCCACATAATTAGGAGATATGTAATTATTAATACCTTTCCTGGGAATCTTTTACAGTGAGCTTTTTGGCCATTATTAATTTTAGCAATTTACCTTCAGCTTTCAAACAGTTCACTACTGTTCATTTAACAACCATTCCTACTGGGAATTCCTGTTACTCTAGGCTTGGGTGCAAAGCATTTAAACCACAAAAAATTCACTCTGTCTTGGATTTTCCAATCTTTTCCTTCCACGTGGATTCTCTAAACTATCTCTGTTCTTCTTCTTTTAAGTTTTTTTGTCACAGCTCAGCTTCAAGACCTCTGTTTCTGATACACAGTTGGTTGTGTCTGAGTTTTCACCACAACTGTTTCATTGAGGAATAACAATTGTGAATTCAATGGACAGTTTTGAGCTTTCCTGAATTAACCTCCTTCCACTGGTCTGGAGTTCAATTTTAGCTGCACACCTTGTCTTCGTACTTAAATTTGCATTTTCTGTTAAACAAAATGGAAAGAAGCTTCCATTATTCCATGATCATTCAAAGGTATCTGGATATTTCATATTTCTTGGGTATTTCCTTTTTTCTTGCATTATTCTTTTTGACGAATAATTCAAATTCTCTTTAAATAATTTTGTAAACTTCTTTTATCCCAATTATCTATGTAATTTTTTTCCCCATGACTTAGCACAGCGATCTTTCTAGGAAAGAGGGGTGGGATTGAATGGAACAGTAACTTTTGATATTTATTCCCATATTTTGACAGATTAGCAGAATAATTCCTAATCAATGCATCTGGACTATTGATGGATTGATTTCGTATTTTTCTGGCTCAAAATAACAAAATTCACAGCATTTAATAGCAGGTTCACAATGTCTCTTTTTCAGCCAGTTTTTCATTGAATTCTTGAAAACCGAAAACCAAAAACAGGGAAAAAATCTCCTGTCCTACATGTTAATCAGTCTTCCATTGATGGAAGAGATGTTCATAGACCTCAGAGTGTTTTGCTCTTCAGTCTCCTTTTGTTTCTTCTACTACTGTAATTCCAGATCTAAACTTAAATCCTAAAATGAGTTGAATCACCTCTGTACCAGTGGTTCTGTTTTGATCTGCTCCATTTTAATAATCTTACCATTTTGTTGAGTAAATTCAGGACGCTTCAAAATTACAAATCTTTATGTGAATATAAACTTAGACACACATGGAACAGTCTTGGTTTTTGTTCCTTTCATTGAGTATTGAAAGAGAAAAGTGATTTCTTCCTTTTGTAGTCCACAATGTTTTCCAGTAAACCTCTTAGTTCAATCATAATTCAAAGTTAAATCATAGAATCTTAAAGCCCTGATTCCCATGGAAGTACACCTAGTTTGGTTCTATTGGTATTTGCATATTTGCATTTTCATTATGACTCCTGAAACCTTGAGTGTGGTGAAACTGGTATTTTTAATCCTAAACATCAAGCAGATTTCCCACAAGGAAATCCTAGTCCTACTGAAGAAAGCAGATGTGAAGTGTTTGAACACTCATTTCATCAGGGAAAATCGTCCATTTTCCAAATTAACCAAGATTTTTCTTGCTTAGAAATTTGATGACTATGGGACTGGAGAAAAATTTAATTCACTTCTAGGTAAGCAAAATCAGTTAAATTTTCAGCAAGAAAAGAAGTGTAAATCATAAAGGGTTTTTTCAGGTCAAGCCACTAGTTGGTGTTTTCCAGGTGATTAACTGGAAATAATTGGATTAACTGCCCAAATAGAGAAATGTGTTATTTAGGTTAACATTGACACGCAATTAACTGAGCAGTGAAACTCTGTGCACATTTTTGCACTAAAATATAGACAATCCTGGACATAATTCATTAATTCATCTAAATCTGGTTGTCTTATAAGGCATTTGGGATGGGGGAGACATTTTGCCTGTTGGACGCTCTTTATTAATTATAGAACATGGGAAGACTGACTGAGACTAGTAAATTAAGCTAGGCCTAAGTTTTCATATACTAGTTACAAAGTACTACAGATATTTAGATGTTGGCAAACACAAGTATGGGACTTTACATCCATTAACTGATGAGTCTGTTGGAAATCACGTATTTCCTAGTTTTTACTGAGAACATCAGTTCTACACTAAAAAAAGAACCAGGTGTGCAGATATCTCAATAAAAAGAATAATTGTAGCTTATCTTCTCCATCAAATGACCTTTTGACTCCATTCTGGGAAGTTTTTATACCACGTAGTGGGTTTTCTTCCTCATGGTCTGAACCACAAGAATGCACCTCTGTTCAGATCCCCACCACCCACCCCTGGAGAGGGAAGGATGTCTCTGGGGGCAAAGAGACAGAGATCACAGAGAGGGCAGAAATCCTCCCAGGCTGTAAGAAATGACGTGTAGAATGATGAGGCAGCGACAGAGGATTTCCCTTACAAATG
The DNA here is from genome assembly GCA_024734555.1 of Trochalopteron elliotii. Taxonomy (NCBI): domain Eukaryota; kingdom Metazoa; phylum Chordata; class Aves; order Passeriformes; family Leiothrichidae; genus Trochalopteron; species Trochalopteron elliotii. The sequence goes on from JANPWX010000677.1 coordinate 313,399, forward strand.
GCAATTATCCAGGGCCCACCAGCTGAACAGTCATTAAGACTGTTAAATCACAGGAACGCAGCACCATGACCGTGTCCAGGCACAGATGTCCTGATTTCTGAATCACTAGGCCTTCCTTTTACTGGCTGTCCTAAATTAAAACAAAAAAACAAACCAAAGTCTTCCTTAAAAGCCAACGTTCCTCCTCAATGGCGTTGGAAACCACACTGTGAGATGGCAAATAGTCTGCATAGTTTATGGCTACTGGTGGCAATTACCAAGAGCAGCTCAAATGGGATTTATCAGCCCTCGAAAGAGTTTTACAGGGGATGTGGCCAGTTTTATGTTTGTTGGAGTGAGGCCAAGGCTGAGATGTTTTTTTTGTTTGGGCGCACTCAAGGCTGACCGTAAGTTGTTACATTTAATGAGTGAATCTGATCCGGTTTTGCTGTGTGGAAAGGTCAAGTGGAAGACCAGAAGACTTGATTTTGCCTCAGCTCCTGCAGGCAAGAACGTTGCAGAAGGAGCACTGTGTGCCACCAAATTTCCTTGACAGATCAGTGAACTGTTGTGTGGGTTAATCAGGGGAGTAATCGTGAGTTAAGGAATGTTTCCTCAGGCACCACCAACTGGAGACTGTAAAGGATTAGTTATTAGAAACTCCTTGGGATAAGAACCCTCAGTTTTCTCCTGTGTTTGTGTGCAATTTGGCACGGGTTGCACTTAGGCAAGACCAACCATTCTGGGGCAAATCAAGCCATCTTTGACCATGTCCCAGTCTTGGAGAAAGAATGGTCCAAATGAAGTGACTCCTTTCCTGTTGTATCTTCCCAGCCTCCAGCAACCTGTATGATAAGATCTTCAGCCCAAAGCAGCACAATAAGCACTCACAGCTATCCCAGTAGCCAGGAGAGTATCAGAGCACAGACTCTGGCACCAAATGGCACCATCTGTGGGTAATCACACTTTGTAGCACCCAAAATAGGGCCTAATACCCACAGGGGTGGCCACATTCAAGCCGCTTCTTAGAAAAGCTCCCTGGCATGTGTTAACTCCCAGATCTGCCCAGGAATTGCTTGGGAGAGTGCCAGTTGATTCAGGCTTTAAATACTCTAAAGACCACTCTAAGAAGTATGGTAGAGGCAACACTGTTCCAGTGCCCTGGATCCAGAACTGAGTTAATTTAGCTGTAAACACAGAACTTTTATTTTTAGATGTTATTAGCCAAGCTGGTGGGCTAACTATTACTACTAAGTAGTTCTTGATAATGACTGTATTTACAGCAACCTAGGGGTGCAAGGCCAGGAAACAGGCTTGTCTGACATGTTTCCTGACTCAGATTTACACATCCATAGAGCCATTCCTAGGACATCTGTAGGCTGCCCGGAGGCATCCTCTCGGCCACTCATGTTTGGGCTCTCCACCAAGATCATCTGTCTTAATGACAGGTGTCATCAAGACCCTGATGGAAATGCAGGAGGAAAACGGGACACATGGAGGCAGATAAGCTGGTTTAAAATGTGGTGTGTGTATATAAACAGTGAGAGAGGAGAGGTGATAATTTGCCTCCGTGGGATCATTAATTTTCTGGTTGCACATTGATGTGTTCACCATGACACTCAGTTTCTGTGCTCAGGTATGAAGGATTGCAACCAATTCCAGCCCCTGATCTGGAGCACACCATTGCTATCAAGCGAGCTGTGCCACTTTTCCACCCACCATGTGTGTGACTCATGGTCTAAAAACAAACCACAGGTTTCAGGTTTGATATTCTCTGATTCCGTGCCAAAACCACAATGACTCCAACGAGATTTACACAAGCGATCTGTAAACCTCAGCAAAACTTTCCATGAACCTCATCCACAAGAAGATTCATATCCAGGTGTGTTTTGTGAACCTTGGAGATGCCCTGAGATCATCTGGCCAGGTGCCTTACACGGTGGAGTTAAAGGGACCCCGTGTTTAGCGACTTTCTTATCTAACACGCAGCAAACCTGATACTTTCTTATCTAACATACACCAAATGCAGATGATTCCTTTAGCCTGGGGAGGTTTTGTTCTTTAAGTAATAATGGAGCAAAGTGTAATTGCTTTCTAATCCTTTTGAATTTAATCCAGGGCAAAGACATTATTTCCAATCATGTTATTGAGTATATGTAATTATCATGGAATTATGGAATATCCTGAGCTGGAAGGGACTCCCTAGGGATCATGCAGTCCAACTCCTGGCCCTGCACAGGACATCCCAAAAATCCCACAATGTGCTTGAGAGTGTTGTCCAAACCCTTCTGGAGCTCTGGCAACCTTGGTGATATGACCACTAATATTTCCTAATTTTCTTTAATAGTAATATAGAAAATTCTACCACTCATTTAATTTGTCCTTGTGGACTTCAATTATACAACCAAAAGTTTCTGCCACGTTTCTGCTACGACTATTTTTGGCATTTCTAGATCTTCCCCAGAACAAACTGTTTTGTTTTTAAATGCAAGTGGTTTTGGTAAAAAAAAGGAATTATATTTTTTATAGGTACAATTTTTCACATTTAGGTTTTTTTTCCATCTTAAACAAATTTTAGAAAGTACTTGGAGGAAAATTACTTCTATAGTTACTGACATAAAGAAGTTTAGAACTCTGGAAAGACTGTAGACAGTTAAAGAAGAAACAAAACACCCCAGACTTACAAAATGCAGATTTGTCAATGCAACAAAGGGCACAAAAGTGCAAAATAGTAATTTAAACTTGATATAAAAATCCTGTATGGGGGTTTTATTTATGAAAAAAGTGCATTGAGCCAATAAAAACAGCTCTATGTCAGTAACAGGTAAATTGCCAGAAAAAAATCAAGGTTCATCAGAAAAAGTTGTGTTACAAAATATTTTATGAGAAATGTGAACTTTTCCTGTTGATGGCTCTCTTTATAATGCACAAAAGGAGCACTAAATAAGAGTGGACTTCAGGAGCGTAAGATTTGTCTCCATGATCTCTCTATTTATTCCTTTGCTGAGAGTACAAAAAATAGCAGAATTCCACCCTCTCCTGGAAAAAGTGTGAATTTTCTGTAAGTACTTTAAGTAGAAAACACTGTTTTGTCAAAGAATTTTCAGAGGAAAGTCTGTGGGGTTTTTCATAGGGAAATTAGGTTTTACAAATGCAGGCTTGGGAGTCTTAAGCCAGTAAAAGGAGAAGAAAAGACAGGATTTTTACATTTGCATCAATTTTCTTCTTTCTTCTGCACCCTGAACATGGAACTAAAAGGATTCTGCTTAAACTTAGCAAGGTCTGGAAGTAGAAGCCAAAACCTTCCCACTTTTCCCATTTTTCCCATGGACTTTGCAAAATGAGAGTGAAACCTGGACTCAGTAACAAACCCAAAATACTCAATTAAACCAAAATTTTCAGTTGAATGTGTCTCTCTTTGTGCCCAGAGCTTCTGAAGCCCACAGATTTTACCCACAGTGTTTGTGCCAAGAGACATCCAAGATGGCAAGACCATGGATCAATTCCCTATGGATCTGTGAGCTTGATCCAGGAGGGTTTATATCCTCAATCCCAGCTCCTGGAGATAACTAGAGCATAACTATGTTGTCCTTCCCTCCTTCCCGCACAATTTCTGACTGGAAAACCTTCTCATACATGATGTAAACATTCTCCATATGAAAGGAGTGAGTTTTGACAACTTCTGGCCATGGGGAAAAGCTTGAACTCCCAAACTAGATCCTTCCCACTGACTCAGCCACCACAAGGCTGAGCACAAGAACCAAAGGTTTCTCATTTTTCAAGTCACGCCAATTTTTGAGATAATCCTGCCCCAGGAGAGGATCAGGGCAGGCTCTCGGGGTGGAGTGGATGTCATTCTGACTCATCATTTTCAAATGCTGATGTTGGATGGACCAGATTTAATGAACCCAATGCCAAAGGGGCAGGTGAGGGACTCTGACTTCAGTCAGAAGGTGAAAAACATCAGCAGCAAAACTTCTCTAGAAAGACCATCTCCTCTTCTCAGTTGAAATTTGCACCTTTAACAGCAGTTTGCTCTTTCTCTGGCTGCTTCACAGCTTGAACAGTGTCAGACCTAATTTTGAGCTGGCAGGGTGAGTGGGGAGAGAAAAGGCCATCCAAACTTGCACATAAGGCCAGTGCAATGTGGAGATCACCCCAAATCAATCCAGCACTTTGTGAAGTCCTTGGGAAACCTCTCATAGTCTTCATCAGGAACCAGCTCATCCTGCACAGGGGTAGGACTGGTGGCACCCCTCACAGAATCAAAACTTCCAAACTGAACCTAGAAATAATTTTTCTTCCCATTTATATCCTCTTCACCTGTTTCTTAAAAACATTCTTTCTCCATGCCTTTATTTTCCCTATCAGTCCTCTTCCCTTCCCCTTTTCCATTTTCCCATGAGGTGTTTTTTCTTCTGCTGCTACCCAAGAGATTTCCAACAGCCACTGATTTTCTGATTACAGTATTTCTCTTGGAAGATGGAAGAGTAGTTCTTCCAAAGTATTTTCAGGGCAAAACCCAGAATGTTTTTTGTATGTGTGTGCAAAGTTTCACACACAGGGAAAAACCATCCATGAGTACCCCAGGAAAAGCTGCCAGCAGAGCAATAGCTGCACATGATCTTTGCCTGTGCTTGACTGAGAAAGCAGAGCAGGGCATTGTTGCATTTTTCCTCTCTATTTCACATTTTACTTGGCTCTTTGAGTGCTTCATGGCCTCCCAAAACTCTCATTTTTTTCATGCATCGTTGCACTGTGGGCAAACCTGGAAGCTGAACAGGTCATATCTGTAAAAATGTAGAAGATGATGATGTTTGGAAAAATGTTGGAATGGCAAATTGTCTTACATTGCTGTATTTCAGCATATGGAACACTGGATTTGCCCATATTATGATTAAATAAGCATCAAAGAAAGGCAGCAGCTTGTAATTTGTGTTTAACAAACTGCCTGCTCTTACAAGAGCTTTGGACATTGGAATCTGTCCTGATTTATCCATCTTTCTTTGGTAAAAGAAGGGTTTGGGATGGGCCTTCTAGTCTCTGAAGGGAGCCTGCAAGAAAGATGGAGAGAGACTTTGGAAAAAGACATGGAGGGACAGGACACAGGGAATGGCTTCCCACTGCCAGAGGGCAGGGATAGATGGGATATTGGGAAGGAATTCTTGGCTGTGAGGGTGGTGAGGCCCCAGCACAGGTTTCCCAGAGAAGCTGTGGCTGCCCCTGGATCCCTGGAAATGTCCAAGGCTAGGTTGGACAGGGCTTGGGGCACCCTGGGATAGTGGGAGGTGTCCCTGCTCATGGCAGGGAGTCAGACTGGATGATCCTTGAAGCCCCTTTCCCACCCAAACCATTCCATGATTCCGGGTTGATCAGGGGACCTGATATTTAATTTAGTTTAAGAATCCATGTGAGTTTTGATTTGGGAGATGCAAGGAATGCTGTGTGCTCTCTTCTGGACTAATAACTTGGATGCTACCATTTCCAGAGTATTATATCCATTTCCATGCAGCATTTCCTCACTCTAAGTTCAGTATTTACCTCTTGTTCTGTGTTCCTCCTGATGGCAGGGAAGAAAGAGCCTTGTGACCCCTGGTAAGGTTAGAGAAAGGGAGAACAAGTCGTGCATTTCCTGATCTCTTCCTCCTTCTTTTCTTCCACTACTTGGCTAATTTGTATGTGGGCAGGGAGTGGCAACACCCCATGATTCACCTTCTGACCACGGATTACCCAGCCACTCCCCAGAAGAACCACTCTCTAATTCCTCCGGTGCAAACTTTGGGGAGGGGAAGGGCAAATGGGTTCTTTGCATGAATAAAATGCAAAATTAATTGTTATTAAACCATGATGCATCAGTGCAGAGCCTGGATGCCTCTGGATTGGATGTGGCACAACCACAAAACAACAGGGCTGTTCACACTCCAAGGAGGTGTAAATGGTAATGGAAGACAAAATGAGCTGGATTGAAGAGCTCTAGGAAAGGAGGCAGTGAGACAGCTCAGGCCATGGACACAGCAGCCCATTAGCCTGTTCCTCAGTGGGTCTGTTTCCAGCTTTTCCTGTTTCTCCCATGCGTCTCTGCACTGCTTTGGAAGGTGGATTAGTTTATAGACTTGTCCTCTGAACCATGCCTTGCATTATTTTCACATTCTGTCTAAGTCTCAGATGTCTTTGGTTGGCTGGCAGCCAGCAGAGGCAAAAGTGTCTCCTTCTCTCTGCCTTCATCAGAAACTGATATCTGTGCTCAGCTTCTGAGCAAGGCTGAGTGGTTCTTCTTTCTCTGGGAAGAGCCAGAGGGTGGCATGTTCTTCACAACAACCAGCTGCTTCCATATTTCAGTTTGCTCTGTATGTTTGCCTCACTTCTGTATAGGTATTGATGACATTTTATTATTAACTGTGTTGCAGTAGCACCTAGAGGTCCTTGCTGAGATCACAGCAGTTGGTGGGTCCTGTACAGCAAAATTCATGGACACAATCCATCCTCAATGGATAGCAGCCAGAGTGGGATAAAAAGGGGTGTTTCAGAAGACAGGATGTGTTTTCATTTACACCTCACTTGTAGTGACCTTCCCAGTGGAGCTTAATGTCCATAAATCATTTTTATTGGAAAGAACATTGAGCTTTTTTTGAACCAATCCATAAATGCTATATCCCACTGGGGTGGGGAGTTCCACTGGTGGGGGATAATGAATCATAAATCACTGAATGGTTTGGGTTGGAAGGGATCTTAAAGATCATCTTGTTCCAGCCCCCTGCCATGGGCAGGGGCACCTTCCACTAGACCAGGCTGCTCTAAGACTCATCCAACCTGGGCTCTTGCCCAGAACTTCACTCACAACATCCATAATCCTCTTGGATCTTGATCCAGAGTCTGTGGAGGTCACCAGGTTTCTCTCCATCTATTTAAGTGGGACCTGGATCAGGTTTTACAGTAAGATTGAGAAACTCGATTTAATTTTCAGGTGTTAACACAATAAAACTTTAATGGGAGTCTATTCCAGCCCATCAAGTGCCAACTGCTAGAGACAGATGCCATGAATTTTGGTGGATTTTTGTCTCTGACAATCCACAGCCTTAACTGTGACTGAGTTACATCAAGAGAACTCCAAAAAGGCTTGAATGGATCCTGAGTAATCCAAAGGAAGTCTTTGCTAACCCATCAAACACCTTTATCATAAGCTGTTATTTCTCTTCCATTTTATTCCTAATTGTTCATTTATGGATTAAAATATTCTTGAAGCTCCCATGTTTTGGGACTCAGCTTGCAAACAAAGATACCTCATTTTCTAACTTTATGAATGTGGTTAATGTTTCCTGCTGAGCTTTCTGACCTCATATTTATCTTTTATCCTGTCAGCCATTCTCAGGCACATATTGGATACTCTAGAACATCTCAAATCATTCTATGAATCTACATTTAGACCACTGCATTGAGATGATTTACTCTGTGATCAGTGAGAGTTAGGAATGTCCAAGGGGGAATGTTAACCTGGATTAGGTGAAATTACCTATCTCCCAAAAATATTGGCTGCTCTCCACCAAGAAGCCTTGATTGTAGGTGATGAGTTACAATCCTGTGTGATGAACTAATGGAGAAATATTAGAGCAGGGCATTCATTCCTCTATCACATCTCCTTCAGGTGATCACCAGATTTTAAGGATTTACAGTCCATTGCCTTTGGGTTTATTTTAGCTAAATTGTGGTGGGATTTAATACTGGTTTTTATGAATATCCTAGCATGGCTGCTCAGGAATCTTGCTGTGGCAGCCTGAGGGAAGTGGGGAATCTGTTTACCAGAAGAATCTAATGTTTTATTATTGCTTTAAAATCATAGAATCATCATAGAAATGATTAAGGTTGGACAAGACCTCCACAATCATGAAGATCAACCTTCAGATGAAACATATCCCCCTTCAATGGCATTCCATTTTCTCCACTGCCTGTGAGAGCTAAAGCAGATAAGAACATTCACCTTCTTGTCTTTCAGTTCCACCCCACTTTTTCTGTGATTCTGTGATTCTTAACTGATGTCTCCATGAAAATAACATCCACTTCTACAATAAAACGCAGATTTTACATTATCACTGAGTTTGGAAAAGACTTTTGGAGATGATCTCATCAAACCTTCCTTTTCCTCCACATGTTGGAATTCACACTGTTCTCTGCAAGATCATTTCCACCTCTTACCTAATCTGAACAGCAATTCAACATCAGATTATTTTCTCTGAATTTAATCCCATTTAATATTTCATCTCTTTCTCTGGGGCTCACATGGTTCTGAAACAGGAATAGCTACTGTGTCTGCTTTTCACCATGGTCCTACTGCCACGTCTTGTAATCTTATCTCTCTCCAAGTTTCTGTCTGATGGCCAGTTTCTTCTCCCAGCATGAAAATCCATGCCAGAAGTTGCATGGAAAATACAGTTGCTCAAAACTCTTTGGTAGTTGTTGTGTCCAAGAAGAAAAGGATCACTTCTCTTGCACAATAGCAAAGAGAGGCTGGAGCCCCTCTGCTCTGGAGCCAGGCTGGGAGAGCTGGGGTTGTTCACTTGGAGAAGAAAAGGCTCCAGGGAGACCTCAGAGCCCCTTCCAGAGCCTAAAGGGGCTCCAGGAGAGCTGGAGAGGGACTTGGGACAAGGGATGGAGGGACAGGACACAGGGAATGGCTTCCCACTGCCAGAGGGCAGGGATAGATGGGATATTGGGAAGGAATTCTTGGCTGTGAGGGTGGTGAGGCCCCAGCACAGGTTTCCCAGAGAAGCTGTGGCTGCCCCTGGATCCCTGGAACTGTCCAAGGCCAGGTTGGACAGGGCTTGGAGCAACCTGGGATTGTGGAAGTTGTCCGTGCCCATGGCAGGGAGTGGAACTGGACAAGCTTTAAAGTCTGTTACAGCCCAAACCATTCCATGATCATGCTGATGGAAAGAAAGGCTCCCAGTTTCTCTCTTTTCCCAGCTGTAGAAAATGTCATAAAAGCTCTAGAGAAGCCAGGGGAGATTCTACCACTGCTTGAAATGGGGCCAATATTTCACTTAGCACTTCCAGGAGCTACAGTGAGCACTGAAATGCCTGCAGGGTCAGGATCTGATCCCTTTGGATTATAAATAGTTTTTACATATTTCTCAAAATTAAGGAACTCTGAGAAGAACCACGTGGGCCTCACCCAGGACACACCGAGTGAGCTGCAAGTTGCTAAACACACGAGAGGGGATGTGCTGTTCAGTGATAATTCAGCACTAGTAAAAGATGTCATATTGATGGCCCTGAAAACAGATGTTCTCTGGAAAGCCCAAGCAGTGTGTTGAGAGGATGAGAATTCCTGCAGCAGTGTGGGAAGGCTCTGTATGGAGCAGATGTTATCCCAACCCTGCACTGCCCTGGAACCGTGGATGCTGCATTATATCAATGTGAGAAACAGGGTTTATTTAACCCTCAGAAAACATTCAGTTGCATTTAAAACTACCAAAATGCTTTTAACAATGAAGCATCACAAAAGATGAATCTCTGGAGTTATTAATTCAAAGAGATGAATCTTGCAAGACATTAGGAAGAAAATTTATGTTATGGACACAAACACAGCTTAAGTGCTGCTGATGTCAGAAATACTCCATACTACAAATACAAGCTATTTTAAGTGACATAACACAAGTGTATTCCATATAAAAGAATGTAAAAATTCCCTAACTCAGCTGGCTCAGCTCCATGGATCCCTGACTCTCTGTCATTGGCACCATCTATTTTCTGCACACACAGCACAGCAGTGATGAGTGTGATTGAAATCTCTACACCCAGACACAGAACCACATGAGAAAATGTGGGCAAAAAATAGCTTTCACTGAAAAAAAATGTCCCTTACAAATAAAAACAGTTCCTAAACTTAGTGGGGCTAGAAAGACAGATTCTTTTACTTTAGGCACAGAACACATTTTAGTTAAAAAACTAAAACACAGAACACATTTGTTAGTTAAACATTTTATGTTTATTTTTCTTTTTTTTCTCTCCCTCTTTTTCATTTTCTCTTTCTTGTTTTTTATCCTCACATTTTTTTCTACTTGTGTAAGATCAGAGGAAAAGATCTCACCAAAGCAATAAAAAGAAAAAGAAAAAAGAACAGGAATAAGAAGAACAGAAAAGTAAGGAAATTAAAAGAGAAGGAAATTAAATATATAGATGGAAAAAATACTCAAAATATTTGATTTATTAAATTCTAGGCTTTCTATAAAATTTAAAGTGAGCTAGGAAGATGTTTTCATTAGGACTATATAAAGATGTTTTCTTTAGGAATAGGTGGACCAGAAGTGGAGTGAACAGTGGCAAACTGAGATTTGTGAGCTATTTTTCTGTTTCATGGTATCCATCAAGTGAATTTGTCAGTTTGGTTGGTTTGGAGAATTTAATGAAAGTTTCAGTGAGAAAAGCTCTCTTATTTTGGATTTCAGAGAAAACTGGATGGGCCTAAAACACAAGTGTTGTTATAACACCAACAGAAAATAAAAAATAATGGGAAGACAAAGGAATTTTTACTGTATTCCCACAAAAAAGTTGATGCCACATGTTTTATTGTAAGAAATGTTTTCAGAAGTGAATTAACTGGATCTAGAATGTACTTCCATTTGTCTCTGTCTTACTCCTTCCCCCTCCACACATTTACCCTCTTATTTGCACCAGATCCAGCACCAATCCTTCAGTGCCTCCCCCAGTCCTGGTGGGACATTTTGGAAAACCCCAGGAGCATTTCCCAAACTGAGGGCTTGGGCTCTGAAGGGGCCCTGGTTCTTCAGTCCCTGGCTGTAACAATATTTAGAGGCCGAGGTCTTTCCTTCACCTGCTGTTATTTCAGGCACGTGTGACAACTGCAGAACTGTCACCGCTGCTCCTCTGAGATTCCTTATCTTGATTCTCCTTGAGGGGATGATGATTAAGTGACAGGGGGAGGTCAGGGTGCATCTTGCAGAGCCCAACATCAGTGCTGGCTTGGTAACCCATGGTGTGGTCACCTCTTGTTGAGGTCGTCCCTGTGCTCTAGAGATGCCCTCCTGATGTAGCAGGCTGAGGAGGAAGGGACATCCCACATTGTGGAGATGCACAAAGCCGCCAGAAGCTGGCCCCTCTAAAGTCCTCTCAGACAGCAAGAGACACTTCTCCTTCTTCTGAAAGACATCAAGTATTTTATCTGAGAACTCACCTTCAGTCTTTCAAATGAGAGGTTGCAGAAACAAGATAGAAGATGGGTTCAAGGTCTGTCTGCCCAGTGCTTCCCACAGGACTGATTCCTGCTCTTTGAGAGAGAGACAAATGTATCTGAGTAATAGCTGGATGGGGTTCTGAGAAACCTGATTCAGCTGAAGATGTCCCTGCTCATTGTAGGGGCCTGGACTGGATGGCACTTCAAATGTCCCTTCCAACTCAAACTATTCTAGGATTATACACTTCCATAAGAAGTGACTCATGAAGGACTTGTGTGTCATCCAGGAACAGGTCATGTGGTAAGGGTGAAGGTTCCAACCCTAGTTCTCCTGGAGGAACAGAGATTCCTTCACAGGCACTTCCCGCACTGGGGAAAGTGTCCCTCATTGTCCAGCACTGAGGCAATACTTCTGGTTATAAGTGAAGTAGTATTTGAGGGAATATTAGGGAAAGTCTCAATTCTTGTCCCTCTTCCTGAGCAAGAAATGAATCAACTAAGGGACAAAATGAAATGTAGCATTTTTCAGGTAATAAAAGCTGCCCCATAAAGGAATTAGAAGAATATAAAGGTTATAATTTTCTGTAAGGTAAACTTAAAATACCTCCAGTTCCACCCTCTTCCTCACTACCACATGGAATATGCCCAAATTTTTTCAAGAATATGTGAAATCTTGTATGCTACATAATAAATGTGATATATTCTCCTTTAGGCAACCTCTCCCAGCCCTTCCCTATCTTAGGAAATGTGATCAAAACATAGCAGAACTTCTCTTTCAATGGAGGTATTCTCCAACAGGCTCTGGTAGACCCCAAAGTTCTCCAGAACCACGTTTATTTTCATTAAATCACAGAACAACCTGAGTTGGAAAGGACTTACAAGGGCCATCAAGTCCAACTCCTGTCCCTGCACAGGAAAACCCCAAAACCAGCATTGCATGCCTGAGACCATTATCCAAATACTCTTTTATTTAGGTGATTGTCAGCTGATTCCATGCCTGGAAGAATCAAATTCTTCTGTCTGGGCTCATGATGCTCCACTTCATAGAATTCACAGAATTCACAGAATGACTAGGTTGGAAGAGACATTCAAGATCATTGAGTCCAACCCATGCCCTAATATCTCAACAAAACCATGGCACTGAGTGCCACATCCAGTCTTTTTATAAACATATCCAGGGATGGTGACTCCACCACCTCCCTGGGCAGGCCATTCCAGTACTTTATCACTCTTTCCGTGGAAAACTTTTTCCTAATATCCAACCTATATTTCCCTTGGCGCAGCTTGAGGCTGTGTCCTCTCATTCTGTCAGTTGCTGCCTGGAGAAAGAGACCAACCCCCACCTGACTAGAACCACCTTTTAGGAAGTTGTAGAGAGTGATAAGATCACCTCTGAGTCTCCTTTCCTCCAGGCTAAACAACCCCAGCTCCCTCAGCTTTTCCTCACAGGACTTGCTGTTCCCTTTGCAGATCGACAGCATGCAGGCCTTGCTCCACTGCCCCAACGTGCTGGTGTGTGTAGGCCGGGAGCCCTTCAAACCCGTATCCATGGAGAATCTGAGGAAACACTCGGTGGAGAAGCTGCCCAACCTGCCTCTCCGCTCCAACAATGGCAACAATGTCAACGAGAACAATGAAAGTAAGAAAAACCTCGGGGTCATGTGGCGCAGTCATAGCCAGGCCCATGTTCCACAGCGTGGGGATTACGGGCCCCTATTGTGCTGCCCCAACGTAGAGATTTCATGTGGAAAATGCACTTCCCTCTCCCTGCCTCCCAGGCCTTTCCATCCTCCCCTTCTTTTTCTCTGGTTTCCTTCTAGGATTTCCTCCCTACACCCTCTAGTCTTTCTTTTACATGCTCCCCATGTCTGGCTGACTTCCCTTCCTCTTTCATATCTCTGGGTCTCCTTTTCCTTCCACAACTCCCTCCTTTCCTGTGTCTGTCCCCCCAGACCCTTGAGATTTCCCACGAATCCTCTATCCCCTCGTTGTCTGTCCTATCTTGCCTTCCCTCCTGCATTTTCCTGCACCAGGACCAGAGGATGTCCTGGTTCTGCCAACAGGAGACTCAGTTTCTCCTGCAGGTTACAGCTGGCCTTTTGGGAACAAAGTGTATTTTTTATGGAAAGGAGTTCAGGAAGGAGTATGTTATGGACTATTCACGATTATATTTCTTTGGCATCCCATCATGAGTTATCTAAGGTCACAGGTAATTAAACCAGCCGCCCTCAGTAGCCTGGGAAAAGAAACTTCCCAATTCCAAAGGGCAATTAATCTCACCTGTATTAAGAATTTATTGTAGGATGGAATTAAGTGTGCCCTGGAGGTGCATCTTTTTCTCTCTATTGTCAGTACTGGGAGCTTGGAAAGATTCATTTGTGTGATGCCAAAAAGTTGCAGAAATTTAAGGACACAGGCATCCTATGCTCACTGTCCAAGACATAAAAAATTGGAGGGAAACATGGAAATAAATTGGAGCTTTGCCCATCAAGAGGCTGAGCAAATCCATCAGTTCAGTGATTAAGATGGTTAGAGAAGAGCTATTTCATGTGATTTTGATGTGCTCCTGTTCAGCACTTCCTTCCTAAAATGCCCTCCACTCAGCTGCATATCCACATGCCCATGGAGGCACATATACCCACGTCTGGATATATGCACAAGGAAATTTTGGACAAACATATATTCGAAACAAGACAGAGGAATGTCTTGCAAGACAGTCTGATAGCAACGTATTCTGCTTGAAATGAAGGGACCTAAACAAACCTATGCAGATCACTGCATGGGACATAAAGATGTTCTTCCAATTGCAATTCCTAAATTCCCTTATTCTCGCTGATTTCTTCTACAACTCCCACTATTTCTCTTTGTAATCATCACCAGCTTACAATTCCTTTTGTATTTGTTCTTTCTGTTTTAATAAGAATATTAATTATTCTTAGAGGCACATCCCTGCAGGGACTGAGTGTTGCTCTGGTCTATATGGCCACACATTTCCTGGAACATGAGTGAAGTGGATGATGCAGCATAAATGTGTGACCAGCTAAGGAAGAGGGTCATTTTTCCATGTATTTTTCCCTGGTTAAAGAAGAAGTATGAAACTTTCACAGTTAAATAAAGTTTATCACATGTGATAAACTGCTCAAACTTAGAGACCAAATGGCTCTATATGTGTATATATATATATAATTTTTCTTAATTTCACTCCCTGACATGCACTTAATAAAACAAAGTGTTTGTTTTTCAATTTATTTTTTTAAATAAAGTTAAGGGGCAGAAGATTTTATTTCAGATTATTAATTCAAAACTTAACAAGGAAGTTGGACTTGATTATCTCCAGAGGTCCCTTCCAGCCTTAACTATTCTATGATTAATGGACATCACTTAGTCAAAGACAAATTTTTGAATTATGTAAATTGGCATAGGTCTGGCTTTGATGGAATAACATCAGGATTCACTAGTTTGAGGGTTTGACATATATTTTCTGTCATCTTTATGTGAGTTAACACCTTTCTCCATCTTTTTTTTCTTCCCTCCAGTGAACTTTGGATTGAAAGCCAAAAAAAGTGTTATCCATCCTCGGTCCGCATCCAGCAACAGGTCAATGAGGTTTTCCTTGTCATCAGAGAAGTCATACCCCAACGGCCTGGCTGCCTCTCCGGACAACGGGGCACCCTTCTCCAATGGCTGCTCTCACCCCAAAGCTGGGGATCTGGTCCAGTCCTTGGTCAACGATGACATTGAGAAGAGGGTCCATGTGAACAAGGACGGGAGCTTGTCCGTGGAGATGAAGGTTCGCTTCCGTCTGCTCAACGATGAGACTTTGCAGTGGTCCACCCAGATCAAAAAGTCCAACCTGATGAACCAGCTGCCTTGTGAAGAGTCAGGGGTGGAGGAGGACAGCGGGGTAGATCCCCTACAGAAAATGAACCCAGAAGCCAGCTCGGAGGCAGATGATTCCTTATATCCCTGTGATATCGATTCCTACATGTCCAGACTTGAGGAATCAGAATGTGACGAGGCCCACTGCCACAGCTGTGGGAAGAAACACCAGGACTATGACATTTGGAAGAATCCCATGCACATGTCCCAGAGGGAAGAGCCCAGCGTGCGGAGCACCTGGCACACACGGTCGTCATGCTCCAGCACATCTTCCCGGAGGAGAGTAGTCCACAAAAAAATGACCTCCGTGGATAGCATCCACACCACCTCCAGTGAGGAATTCTCTGAGCACATTGTGCGAGAGTCCTCATCCTACTCAGAGACTATAAAGAAGAGAGTGGCGTATCGATCTGTTAAAAAGTGTATGTGCCGAAGTGATTTATCTACCGGTGCTTCTAATGGAGAAGAGCAGCAGGAACATGCTCAGGCAAGCACAGGAAACAGCCAGAGGCCTTCATCCTTGGGCTTGATGTCACATTCAAGTTGTGAAAACAACCTGAATACCCAAGACAGCCCTGAAGACCAGGAGATCACCAAAACCATTTCACAAAACGAGGATGCAAATTGCTTCGAAGCTTCCTCTGTGAAGTGCTTGAAGGATGACGTGGAAGAGGTTGAAAGCAGCAGAGTTGGGAGTGTCATGTCCAGGTCATCCCTGCAGTCCAGGCAGAGCAAGAAGAACGTGTGTGAGGAAACGAGCAGCGTGGGCAGGAGTGTGTCCTCCACAAGCCTCCAGAAGGAAAATCAAGGGGACAACAGCCAGTGCTCCACCCCTGCCAACAGTGTGCACAGCAAGTCCAGTAACTGCACCACACCAAAAGAAAAGACTGAGCAGAGTGACCCCTCTGATGACAACCCAGTGGTGTCCTCTTTCTCCAGTGAGTCCTGCCCCAAGAAAGAGGCAGAAGAGGTGGAAGCAGAGCAGGAAGAAAGTGAAGTCAATGAAGTCAGCTCAGTGTCAGCAAAAACAAAGCCAAGCCAATCAATTAGGGGTGAGAGCAGTGAAGGGGAACGATGCTCTACGCAAGGAACACACCGTTCTAAGGCTAGTGACAGGAACAGCAAGAAAAGTGGCAGTGATGAGAACATTCCATGCAGTGTCTCTTGCTCTTCCAGAGGCTCCAAAAAGAGCAAACGCAGCCACGTTCATTTGGATGCACAGTCTGAAATATCTGCGTCTTCACTTGAATCCACTCCGAATAAGAAGAAGAGTTCCCTACGTGCAGATGATGTGAGATCGGGCAGCAGGGCATCAGTTTACTCCAAAAGCTCATGCGAAACCAAGAAAAAATCTGCTGGAGACACCATGTCTCATAAGACAGGATCTCTTCACTCAAACATTTCATCTACCAGTGAAGCAGAGGCAACTGCAGGTCCTGCTGAGGAGAAAAGCTCAAAAAGTACTGCCAATGGCTACAGTGAATCCTCAAGCTCAAAGAAGAGAAGCCATAAAGAAGAAAGCAGCAAGCCATCATCCCTCTGCTCAAGTTTTTCAAGTCCTAATGGAAAATCTGGAGGGGGTCATGCCAAGATTAGTTCAGAACCCTCTTCTTCAAAGCAGGGAAGCATGAGTGGGAGTGTATGTTCAAAAGCTGACCACCCAGCTGAGGATGGGATTAGGAATGGAAAACCTACAAGTAGCTCCTCAAGAGTCTCTTCAAAATCAGAAATTAAAGATAGATGTGTGACAGAGATATCCCAGGAAACAGATGATAGGTGCTCACAATCAAACATGTCTCTATCTTCAAAATCAAGGCAGACCAACTCGAAAAATCTTCGTGTGAAGGTGTCAAACTCCAGCCGGGCATCGGTGTCGGAGACTATGTCAGTGTGCAGTCTGCACTGCCCTGCCCCACCAAAAGGGAAGCCAAAGAGAAAAAACATGCGTTCGACCATGTTGAAGAATTCCTCCATCAGCAGCATCGGCACCGAGTCCGTGCTGACTGCAGGAAAAGAGCAGAAAGAAATTGTGGATTCCTCGAAAGCAACTTCCTACGGCTCTAAATCCGCTGCAACCAAAGAAAACAGTCAGAATAATAAAGAGACTGATGATCCTTGCAACAAAAAAACAGAGGAAGAGGTAGAAGATGCAGGCGTTCAGGAGGAAGCAGGTGATTTAATGCCATCAGCTCTACCAAATACATCTCCAGAAGAAGTTGTGCAAGAATGGCTCAGGAAAATCCCTTCGGAAACCTTGCTTATGAAATATGAAATGGAGGATGATGGAGAAGAGGAACGTGCAGAGTCTACCACTGAGGTATCACACTGTACAAATGCCGAGGAAGCCCCAGAGGAGGAAAAAGCTGAGGAAAAGAATGAGGAGGAGGAGGAGGAGGCAGTTGAAAAGGATGAAGCAAAGGATGAAGCAAAGGATGAAGCAAAGGATGAAGTGGAAGAAGAGAAAGCAGAAGACACAGCCATTATTGAAGAAGCTGAAGAATGCGTGAACCAGGAAGAAATCTCTGAGGTCGTACCTGAAGCTGCTGAAGATGAGCAGGCAGAATGCAACCAGTCAGTTACATCCAACCAAAACAACAACAAGAGAGACCTGCCAACCTCCGTCCAGACGTCTGTCCAGATCATTAAGGCCTTGCTGAGTTCAAAGCACGAGACCAAATTTGACCGATCCAACAGTTTGCCCGAAGTGTCTCCCACAATGGGGAGAAAACTGAGTAACTCTGCCAACATTTTGATTTCTTGTCTTGCCAGCCTCCAACTCCTTGATGAGGAGTCAGAGGACCCATCAGAAAACTCAAAACATTTGAATAAGTCAAGGTACACGGAGCTGCTGAATATTTTTCAAGCCCTGTGGTTTGGGTGCACCGCTGAAAGGAGCGGCCCAAGTTCAGGCCAAGAGGAAAGCAAGCTGGCAAAGCCAGTGTCTGGGTCTAAAGCCCCAAAATCCATGGATCACGCCTTCACTCCCAGGTCCTCCTCCGGGGTTGATGTTTGCAGTGGCTCTGGTGGCTCAGGAGAAGAGTGCACAGCTGGTGCCACGTTGGTGGCACAGAAAACCATGGAATGCAAATCAGCCGAGCAAATGGAAAACACAGAGACTGGTATAGAACTGGCTGAGGCTGAGGAGCAAAGTAAAGAGGAAGAGCAGCCATCCCGCCCTTCCACAGCCTGCTCAGAGGCCAAAGGTGAAGAAAAAGCAGAGTCTGCTAAAGAGGAGTCTGTAATCCAGGAGGAAGAGGAGAACAAGGAGGATCAGGGCAGTAACTGTGAGCATGGTCAGGAGGAAGGGGGAGAAAATGAAAATGAAGAAGAAAACAAATTAGCTGAACCTGGAGAACAGGAAGAAGCTGAAGCTGTGAATGATGAAGCCCCACAAGAAAACCCTGAAGAAGAAGAAGCTGATCAGCCAGAGACCACTGGTGATGCCAGTGCTGGTGATGTCAGGACAGAGCTGAAAGAGGAGTTGGAAGAGCAGCCCCAAGAAGAGTCTCCGAATGACCCTGAGCCCAAAGTCGATACATCCACCAGTGTGAGCACATCCCTTGTCCAGCAAAGGTCCGTGGATCCAGACCCAACCTGGGTCCTGAGATTACTCAAGAAAATCGAAAAGGAGTTCATGGCTCACTATGTCAATGCCATGAACGAGTTTAAAGTCAGGTGGAACCTGCAGGACAACCAGCAGATGGATGCAATGATACAGGAGCTGAAGGAGGAAGTGAGCAAAAGGATACAAAAGAGCATAGAGAAGGAGTTGAGGAAGATCAAAAGCAGGGCTGGAAGGAGGACTCCAAGGCCTCCAGAGGAGCCACCCACACGCGAGTCCAAACTCCAGACTGAGCAGAGGAGATGGCGACTGCAAACTATGCATAAAAAGTCCCTCTTTGGGGACAAGAATGGTGCCCAGATGAGGCTGGAGGAGACAACAGATTTATCATTAGATGTAGATAATGACTTTAACCTTAGTGCAGCCTTGGAGGACAGCATTAGCAAACAATCCAGTGAGGAGGAATATTGTCCATGCGACTCCTGTGTGAGGAAAAAACTGGCTTCCAGGCCTGCCAGAGCCCCTGTGGTGGCTGCCAATGCCCCAGTCATGAAAGCCTTTGATTTGCAGAAAATCCTGAGGATGAAGAAAGATGACAACGAGGAAGCCATTGTTGCAGAAGCAACCCAGGACACCAAAACACTTCCCAATGGTTCTGTGGAGGAAGGGGCAGAAAAGGAGGAGATGGATGAGGAGCAACCTCGGACAGGTGAAACAGAAGCGGAGGATGATGATGGAAAAGAGCCAGAATTAAATGAAGATGATGGGGCAACACTGACTGGAGATGGAGTAGAACCTGAAGTAGAAGAGGGCCAAAATGCTGAGGTGGAGGATGAGGCCAAAACTGAAGAAACCAAAGAAGAAGAAACAGAAGAAGGAGGGGAAGAAACAAAAGAAGGAGAAGAAGAAGAGGAAGCAAAAGAGGAGGAGGAGGAAGAGAAAGAGGAAGAAGAAATGGCTAAGGCTGAAGAGGAGGAGGAGGAGGAAATACAAGAGGAGAAGGAGGGTGAAACTAAAGAAGAAGAGGAAGTAAAAGAGGAAGAAGCAGAGGAAACTAAGGAGGAAGAGGAACAAAATGAGGAGGAAGAGAAGGAAGTGGAAGAAGAGGGAGTGAAGGAGGAGGAAGAAACAAAGGAGGAAGAAGAGGAAGAAGCAAAGGAAGAAGAAGAAGGGAAAGAGGAAGAGGAAGAGAAGGAAGGAGAGGAAGAAGCCAAAGAGGAGGAGGAAGAGGCCAAAGAGGAGGAGGAAGAAACAAAAGAGGAAGAGCAGGAAGCCAAAGAGGAAGAGGAGGAAGAGGTCAAAGAGGAGGAGGAGGAAGCAAAAGAGGAAGAAGAGGAAGCCAAAGAGGAGGAGGAAAAAGAAGAGAAGGAGGAAGAAGTAAAAGAAGAGGAAGAAGATGTAAAAGAGGAGGAGGAAGCAAAAGAGGAAGAGGAAGAAGCCAAAGAGGAAGAAGCCAAAGAGGAGGAGGAAGAAACCAAAGAGGAGGATGAAGAAGCCAAAGAGGAAGAGGAGGAAGAGGCCAAAGAGGAGGAGGAGGAAGTAAAAGAGGAAGAAGAGGAAGCCAAAGAGGAGGAGGAAGAAGAAGAGAAGGAGGAAGAAGCAAAAGAAGAGGAAGAAGAAGTAAAAGAGGAGGAGGAGGAAGCAAAAGAGGAAGAGGAAGAAGCCAAAGAGGAAGAGGAAGAAGCCAAAGAGGAGGAAGAGGAAGGGAAGGAAGAAGATGAAGAAACCAAAGAGGAGGAGGAAGCAAAAGAGGAGGAGGAGGAAGCAAAAGAGGAGGAGGAGGAAGCAAAAGAGGAAGAGGAAGAAGCCAAAGAGGAGGAAGAGGAAGGGATGGAAGAAGATGAAGAAACCAAAGAGAAGGAGGAAGCAAAGGAGGAAGAGGAGGAGGAAGCAAAAGAGGAGGAGGAAGCAAAAGAGGAAGAGGAAGAAGCAAAAGAGGAGGAGGAAGAAGCCAAAGAGGAAGAGGAAGAAGCAAAAGAGGAGGAGGAAGGGGCGGAAGAAGATGAAGAAACCAAAGAGGAGGAGGAGGAAGCAAAAGAGGAAGAGGAGGAAGAAAAAGAGGAGGAAGAAGAAGCTAAAGCAGAAGAGGAGGAAGAAAAAGAGGAGGAAGAAGACAAAGAGGAGGAGGAAGCAGAAGAGAAGAAGGAAGATGAAGAAGCAAAAGAAGAGGAGGAAGAAGAAGCAAAAGGGGAGGAACAAGAAGCTAAAGAGGAGGAGGAAGAAGAAGCAAAAGAGGAAGAGGAGGCAGAAGCAAAAGATGAGGAAGAAGAAGCTAAAGAGGAGGAGGAAGAAGCAAAAGAGGAAGAGGAGGAAGAAGGAAAAGAGGAGGAAGAAGAAGCTAAAGAGGAGGAAGAAGCAGAAGAGGAGGAAGAAAAAGGGGCAGAAGAAGAGGCAGAAGAGGAAGAAGCAAAACAGGAGGAGGAAGCACAAGAGAAGGAAGAGGAGGAAGAAACCAAAGAGGAGGAGGAAGAAGAAGGGAAGGAGGAGGAGGAAGAAGTAAAAGAGGGAGAGGAAGAAGCAAATGAAGAGGAGGAAGAAGTAAAGGAGGGAGAGGAAGAAGCAAATGAAGAGGAGGAGGAAGGGAAGGAGGAAGAAGCAAAAGAAGAAGATGTGAAAGAGGAGGAAGCAGAAGAGGAGGAAGAGCAAGGAGAAGAGGAGGAGGAGGAAGAACAAGAAGATGAAGCTCAAAATGAAGAGCAAGAAGCTCAAGAAAAGTCCGAAGGTGAAGATGAAGGTGAAAATGAAGCTGAAGAAACAGAGGAGCCAGAGGATGAGGAAGTTGTGGCTGATGATGAGGAAGAGACATCAGAATGCAGAGGAGATGCTGAGGGCTCTGGGACTGACAAAAATCCTGAAGGAGATGCTGCAGAGGGAAATGAAGAAGCTGAGCAAGATGAAGCTGAGGCAGAAGAAGATGCAAAACCAGAGTCAGGAGATGAGGCTGAGGAGAAAAACAGTGAAGGAGGTGAGGAACCTGATGAGAATGTTGAGGAACCCACCGCTGATGACCCTGACAAGGCACAAGAAACACATGAAGACCAAGGCAACAACAAAGTTTCTGAGAAAGCCTCCAAGACCAAAGGCAAGAAAACCAGCAAAAGGTTAGAGACTCTGAAAAAATCCACAGCCTTTTCTTGTTATTCTTCTGTCGGGAACTTCTCACAGCAATCCCAGAAGGGGTCTGATGATGAGGAGGAAAAAGCAGATGAAGAGGAAGGAGTAGTCCAAGAGGAAGGAATAGTTGAAGAGGAAGGGGTAGTTGAAGAGGAATGCAAAGGTGATGATAATCCCACTAGCGACCCCCCCAATGGGGAGGTTCGAAGTGATGAGAGCTCCAAACCCTCCCAGATGTACCCTGACAGTGAGGAGGAAGAAGAGGACAAAGAATCTTCAGGTTCTGATCCTGTGGGAGACGAGGAGCAGCCAGATGCTGAAGGCGCAGATCCAAAGGAGGCTGAAAACACTGAGGAAGTTCAGGCTCCTAAAAAGAAAGAAAACTCAAATGAGATTGACCAGGATGACCTGGACTTCTAGAACTGCTGACTAAAAACTGATATTTTCTCTTTCTTCCTTTCTTCCTTTCTTTTTTAAAAGTATATTTTCATTACATATTCCAGTATCTCCAGTGAGTTGAGCCCTCGTAATCGGCTTTTCTTCTGAGTTAAATGTGGTAAATTCCATCTTGAATCCTCTGAGTAATGTTGCAATTACCTGCCCTCATTTCTAGAGGGCTAGTAGCTCATTAATATCCTGTGGTCTCAATAGATGAGTGGTTTAGGGAAAGGGGAGGCTGTTTGGTTTGGGATACCTTCTAGTTCCCACCCTTTAACCCACGCTGTTTGCTGCTGGAGTGATCTGTGGCTCTGCTGGGCATCGTCTCTGTGTGACTTTGGGATGCCTTTCACCTGTTGCACACCATTTTCCTGGAGAGATTGCCAATCCACAGAAACACGACAGAATTGGGATTCATTGCCAAAGTCTGGTCAGAGCCCACAGAGATGTACGTTCATCTTCCTCCCTGTCCTACCTTCCCCATACCCTGTATATTCATCTTTCCCTCACCTACCCCACCTCCTCTGTAACCAGAAAAAAGTGTCTGAGATATCAAAGATTTTCCCCATTTTCCTTTTTTTTCCCCCCCTTTAGTAGAGGCTTCACTGGAAGCCTCAACATGGAGAAAGGTCTTTCCAGTAGATCCTCTTCCAAACCCCATCACTTTGTACTGTGCTCATCCCTGTAGTGGGTAGATAAAAACGATGAGGTAATTCACCCTGTCAGGTGTCTGAGAAGTGGTTGAATGCAATATTGACCAAATTAGGGATAGATCCAATCCCTTGTGATGTCCTTTACTATGCCAATGATGGTATTGAAGCACTTTACAACCATCTGGGATCCCTCAGACAATTTTGCACGAGGCCCTGTTCTGGAGCTCATGGGATTTGCAATGGCTCAGTGCCCCACCCTTGCAGGCAAAATTTAAACTGATTTTCCCTTTAACATGGAAAAGCTTTGGGCATTTGTGCTGCAGCAAACAGCTGGAAGAGGCTGAAGCATTTATTGGAGAGCTTGGACTTTACAAACCACAATAGAACTGCAAACTTCATTTAGCAACTGTTTTTTACCAGATTGTAACTTATTTTTGTTTGTTTCCTCTGGGGAAATATAAACATTTCTGAATAAATGCCCAACTAATGCCAGGAGAAGCTTGACCATACCTCAGCTGTAAAGCTCTTAGGGACACAGTTCATTGTATCAAAAATTTGCAGGGAGAATAAAACAGAGAGGTTGAAAACAAAATGCCTTAAATTGTATGGAGAAAAAAGTATGTGTGAAGTGTTGTGTTGGGTTACTGAAGATGTATGCAGACATGTTTAAATAATCAGTATTCCAAATTAAATAGTTCCTGTGGTTTTCATTTCTAGAATCCATTTCTTATACTTACAGCCAGAGACAAGATTAATTTTGCTCAAATGAAGCCCTGGGTTTAGTTCTAGAGGCAACCACCTAATTTTGGGTGTCTGAGGAACAGAGGAGTTTAGCAGACGTCAGTGGAGAGCTGGATCTCAGCTGAGCTGTTCCCACAAAGGCTGACAGTGCCTCCAGGGAGATCATCCAGGAACAACAGCACCATCCTCAAGATGGAAGAGTTAAAATAACCTTCCTCAAAAGGACAGCCTTATCTGTGAGCCTCATGGAATCACAGAATGGTTTGGGTTGGAAGGACCTCAAACATCATCTGGTTTCAAGCCCTGCCATGGACAGGGACACTTTCCAATATCCCAGGTTGCTCCAAACCCTGTCCAAACTTGGACACTTTCAGGGACAGGGTAGCCAAACATGTGCCAGGGCCTCATCACCCTCACAGGAAAGGATTTCTTCCCAATATCCAACCTAAATCTCCCCTCTTTCAATTTTTACACATAAAGACCATCAAGCCCAACTGTTCCCCCAGCACTGTCAAACCCACCCCTAAACCCTGCCCCCAGGTTCTACATCATAGAACCCTTCTGCTTTCATAATCAGCTTTGTGACACATCAGTTCATGCAGGATTCCAAAAAGAACTGAGCCTGGTAGTCACAGCTCTGATCTTGACATGAGGCACAGACTGGAAGTGGTGCATGTTGAGTGAACTGTCAACACTCCTGGTGAAATGATTCCCCCTGAGCCACTCTCCAGACTCCATCAGCCAGCAGGGAGAGAGGGGCAAAGATTCATCAAAGAGGGGCAAGCAGATTTGTCTGCTGGAGGCATTTCCCTCAGGAGGAGGGGGACTACACTGCCAACAGGCACTTTTCTACCTGCAGAGTGTACAGGGACACTCCCAAACAACTTCCTCAGATGAAAATCACAGAATCACAGAATTATTAGGTTGTAAAAGACCTCCAAGACAATCAAGTCCAACCTGTGACTGATCCCCACCTTGTCACCCAGACCAGAGCACTGAGTGCCACGTCCAATCATTTTTTGGACACCTCCAGGAGTGGGGACACCACCTTGGGCAGCCCCTTCCAAAATGTCTCATATGAGAAGAGCTGATCTTGCTGTAGCTTCTCTAAAGCATCTTGAGTTGATGACTTTCAGGCTGTCAGGCAACAGCTCAAGCCAGTCGTCCCATGGAAGTTTTAAAAGTGGGGGTTTTTTGGCTCCAAGATCACAAGGGAATGGCTTCAAATTGAAAGAGTTTAGGTTGGATATTGGGAAGAAATTCTTCCTGTGAGGGTGGTGAGGCCCTGGCACAGGTTACCCAGAAAGCTGTGGCTGCCCCTGGATCCCTTGGAAGTGTCCAAGGCCAGGTTGGACAGGACTTGGAGCAACCTGGGATAGTGGAAGGTGTCCCTACCCATGGCAGGGGGTGGAACTGGATGATCTTTAATGTCCCTTCCAACCAAAATCATTCTGGGATTCTGTGATTGCCTTTCTGTGCTATTGCTAAAAGCCACTGCTGAAACTTAACAGGTTAGGGGAAGGGCAAACATTTCCCAGGATTTCTCCTGCAGCTGCTGACCTTGATCACTTTAAAGCTGCTTACACAGTCAACACCACACCCTGCTCGTGTTGAATCAGTCAGTTCCTCACCTGCAGCATGGGCAAGGAGAAAGAAACTAAAAGAAACACAAAAATGCAGTTGTCAAACCACGAAAACTGAAATCACCAAAATTCCTGCCCAGGAGACCTGTCCCACTCATATCTGCTGTGTTTGTCACCGTGTCTGGGCAGTGACTCACACATATGCCAGTCATAGTCAGGGCAGAGTGAGCTCTGCTCACCAAAATCCCCACTCAGAGGGGCTGGGGAGCAGCCAGTGGGGATCCAGAGATGGATGTTGCTGAAGGAGGTGCCTCCTTCCTCCACTGGTGTCACCCAGGATCACCCAGAGCATCCGTGAAGGAAGCAACCAGCTGAAAAGGATCCCTCACAGTCACGTCCCCCGTGCCTGCACAGCTTCCAACGTTTGCATTTCCTCTTGGCTGTTGTGACTCAGGCGCCTGTTGGGTCTTGCAGCTTCCCCTCTGCCTCTGACAGCACGGGAACACGTGTTCCCAGCCAGCTCCAGGGCTGTCACGTTCGTAGGGGCTGGGAAGATCACTCCTGTCACCACCTGGAAGGGATTACAGCTGCTGTCTTTCAGCAGGGCTGAGGAGGAGGAGGAGGAGGAGGAGGGAGCAGAGGCGACGTGAGGCTTGCACAGCTGTACTTGGTGTTTTCCTGTGCTCCTCAGCCTGCCTTTGGGGTGGTTGTTTTTTTGTTTCTTTACCAGCCAGACAAATTGCTTCTCGAGGTGCCTTGGTTTCGTTTGCCTGCTTGGTTTTGAAATGGGAAATATCCAGTCAAAGATGAGGAGGAGAGTGGTGAAAATTCAAGTGCAAACCACAGAAATGAAGGAAATGTGCTTTCCAAAGCTGAGGTCTTTGTAGACATGTGTGAGCAGACTCCTCTCACTAATGGAGAGCAATAATCCCCCTTTCCTGGTGGCTCCTTGTTGACATAGTGGCATATTTAGCTCCAACCACTTGAAATCCCAGCTGTTTGACAGGAAAGGGTGGTTTGTGGTTATTTCTGGGCCTCAGGCTCCTCCAGTAGGTTTTGCTCTGGAGGGCAGGGAGAGTTTCCAAGCTGGCTGTGGATGTGGCCTGCAAGTTCCCTCTTTTTTTTTAATTGGAAGGAGGAGAACTTGCACTGCAGGGCTTGGTGGCTCCTTGGCAAAGTGCAGGAATCAGTGCTCCTCCTGGATGGGAACACTCAAACCCGTGCACACATCAAGCTCCAGGCATTTTGGGAGGTGCAGTGTTTTGCTCCAAAAGGGTGACACTCCTTTCCTGAGGGTACATCCATCTGTCCCACTGCTCCTCCAGAGAGGCACTTCCTCAAGGATGCAGGAGGAGTGACTGGGACATGGGATAAAGAATACACAAAACTGGTTTAAACTCTGACCAGGCATTACATCCTTGGCCACACTCAGTCCCTGCAGTTTACCCTGCTCCAGGTGGGATACCTTGACCCAAACAGTTGGGAAAGGGTGTCTAAAGAAGGCTTGAAACAAACACAGGCTGTTTGGGATCTCTCATCATCTCTTCTGTTGGAGCTGCCCCACTTTGGGTGAAAAATTTTCCCAGAGTTGCAGGATAAACTCAGCAGAGAGAGAGGCTTATCCTGCACTTCTGAATGACCCAGTTTTTTATATCCCAGAAAAATGCCAAACACCAAGCTATCTCCTGAGCTGTGTCCATCCACCAGAGACTTTCTAGGAGGTGGCTCAACTGGGAATTCCCTAATTATTCCAGTCCTTACTTTTTTGGTGTGGTCAGATAGGTATGTACACATCCTCTACATGCCAGGGAAAGAGAGGGATTATTTAGGGAGGAATTCCTGATATTCCAAACCTCACACCACAGGGAGAAGAAGAGGTATTTTCTGTGATCCTCTAGAAAATATGAAGCCTGGAGATGTTTATTTTCTCATGCTCCTACACCACAGACCCCATGACCTTGTCAGGCTCAAGGAGTGACCTCGGTAACCCCGCAGCCACTTCTAATTTTAACTCCCTGCCCTCTGATCCCAGCACCAGGGTTTGTGCAGCTCCAACAGGAAGCATCCCTGCTGACCTTTCTAATTCCAGGAGCTTGATGCTTGCTTATCCCTGCAGCCCACAGGAAAACCCCTACCTAAGAGCCACCTGCACCCTTTGCGAGGAATCACATTTTGCTGCAGCTGAGAGGATCCAGCCCTGCTTGGAAAAGGATGTGTTTATTTCTCAGCCCCGTGGTGTGAAAGTGGGGCTGGAGTGTGAGGGTGGAAAGGTCAGGCTGTGACAGGCTGGTGGGGTTTATTTTCCCTCAGTAAAAAGGGTTTTGCCTATTGCAGAGGTCCTGGCCAACAGACGTGACATGTATTAACCTTTCAGCTCTTGCATAAAGGATGGTGCTGGGGTTCATTTTCCAGTTTAGAAAGAGCTGAGCCAGGCTCTTTCAGGCCTGTGACAGAGAGGGAGTGGGTGTAGGAGCAAGGTCAAGACAATGCTTCCTAAGCGGATGGAAATGCTTCCCTGTGGTGCCTAATTAGTCTGTTCCAGCACAGAAATCCTCCCCTTGCACCGGGCCCAACCTGGGAGTTCTCCCTGCTCCCAGGGGCAGTCCAGCCTTAGGACAGTGGACACTTTGGCTCCTGTTCTGGTACTCCTGATCCCCCTGCAGAGAAGGCTGTAGGACTCAGGCTCATCCTACAAGCACCATCCTTCCCACTCCTATCCCAAAGCATCTTCTCCATCACAGCAACCTCAGCCCCTCAAGGCTAATTCCATGTTAAATTTCATGGTTGGCCTGGGTAAGTCTCTGCAAAAAGCTCTTTGCTGAGCACTAAAACACTTGAAGAATGATTTGTGGGTTGCTAAATATTCGAATTTCTCTATTTCTTTTTCAAGTATCAGTTTCTTTCCAAGTTATGCAGAGCAGGAACTTTACTGAAGTCCAAGGAACCAACTCCTGCTCTTGAGAATCTCCCTGAGCAGGAGGACTCACCCTCCTTAAGGAATCAGGAGAAGGCAAGGAATGCAGCCAGGTTTGGCTCTCCTTCTGTCAGTCCTGGGCTCCAGTCCCTCCCTGGCCATCCCTCCTTGCATCAGACACCTGATTCACCAAACCTCAGGGAGGGCAGGCACAGCCCAGTGCTGCAATCCCTGCAGGAATTCACAGAGTCATGGAATGCTCTGGGCTGGGAGGAACCTTAAAGCTCACCCAGTGCCACCCACTGCTGTGGGCAGAAACACCTTCCTCTATCCCAGATTGCTCCAAGTCCCATTAAACCTGGCCTTGGACATTTCCAGGGATCCAGGGGAAGGATAATGCTCTGCTCTGGGCAGGATAATGTGTCAAGTTGTCCTTGAGGAAGGACACAACCCTTCTTCTCTCTCACCTTGCCAGCCCTTGCTGACCCCATGCACCAGCTAAGGTGTATTTGGGGAGCTTTAAGTCTTTCCTTGATCTTTATGGTGGCATCAGACATGTTAGTTGGTTTGGGCTGTTAAACCCAGTCACATCATGGAGCAGAGAGAGAACAGAGATTTCACATTAAAATCTGCAATGATTTGAAGAATGCAGGGTTTGCTGCTAATAAAAATATCCCTGTGTTTCTGATAACCCAATTTATATTTTATGGCAGAAGCCTTGATCTCTTCCCAGTCTCTTACCTTGTCCTGAATCTAACTTTGAAGGCAAACACCCTTCAGTCCTAACATGCTGCATTTCACTTGGCTTCCCAAGAAACCTGGAGAGTAAAACTAGAACCATAGGATCATAGAATGATCCTTAAAAATCATCTACTTCTGACCCCCTGCCGTGGGTAAGGAATAGAAGGACACTAAGGAGTAACCTGAGGACGGAGCCATAATTCTTGTCCCAGAGGTGAGAAATGTTTCATTCAGACCTGGCACGACATTGCACAGCTGAAAATTCCACGCCAAATTCACACCAAGAGTAAAATTGTGGAAGTTACTAGTGTAGCAATTTAGCTTTCTGAGCAGTAATGCAATGACTTCGTTTTCAGCCCTGGGGATGCACTTCATAAATAAGAAAACTTCAGGAATGGGACCAAGCTAGTGAGGACTCTGGCAATATCAGCTCACCACAGCAAAATGTGCTGGGAGGGAAGGAGAACTGAGGAGGAAAATGCACCTCTCACACGTGAGAGATGTTCCTTATCTCACCGCTGCCCACGCTGAACTGCAAGGATTTGGTTACATCAGATGTCTTCTGGAGAGGTCAGCCAGTCCCAGCAAGGGGCCACATCTAATCTCATCAGGTTTCACCTTCCTGTGACATCCCTGAGCAAGGAAAGAGGATTGTGCACCTCTGGCTGCCCCTTGGATTCACATCGTGTGTGGGAGGGCTCTGCTGGAGAGGAAGGACAGAAGATGAGGAAAAAAAATGAGCCCCCTTGTCCCCCTCCCTTCTCTCCCTTCCCTGTCACTCCTCCCTGTCTCTTCCTGTCTGGTGATCCTAGCAGACACTGGCCTTTTCCCAGCAATATGGCAGGAATCCAGTGTCCCTCTTGGGCCAGGGAGACAGGGAAGGCACCAAAGGGAGCTGGGAGAACACACAACCCACAGCCATGGAAGAAAAGGAGAGGAACAGAGCATCCATCCCCAAAGAGGGTTCAGGAAACATGAGCAAGTACAGGAGTCTGAGTCTCTTTTCCAAATCACGAGTGGTTCTAACAGTCCTGCTCTTGGTTTTTGCCACATTGGAGAAGACCAGCTTGGGGAGAATTAAAGGGTGGGTTTGTATCAGTTTCATTAATAATCATGAACTGGAATCCAGATCTATGCTAATTACATCTGCAGTTGGTGCTAAGATGGGAAGATGTTTACAGTTTCCTGACCCTCAGGATCTCAAGAGACAACTCCACGAGCTGGGGGTCATAAAAGAGTCTTTTTGATTTGTGAGGATGATCCACAGTGAGAGGAAGATCCATTTTGCTCTGGCATGGATCTCAAACCTGGAGAAGGGTTTGAAACAACACCACTGCCCACATGTTACTGACAGGCTGGTATTTCTCCTGTCAACATAGTCATGGGCCTGGCTCATCATAGAATCATGGAATGGTTTGGGTGTGAAGGAGCCTTAAAGATTATCTTTTTCCATGAGGAGGGACACCTTCCACTATCCCAGGTTGTTCCAAGCTCCATCCAACCTGGCCTTGGACACTTCCAGGGATCCAGGGGCAGCCACAACTTCTCTGGCGACCCTGAGCTTCTCAATGCCCTCAGAGGGAAGAATTTCTTCCCAACATCCCATCTTGGGATCTGGTCAGTGTTTTCAGAGCAGGCTATGCCACGCACAGTCAGCAAAAACAGGCACAGAAATGTCTTCTCAAGTCCCACAAGTGTCTTTCAGTCAAGGGTGTAAGCAGGGAACTGAACTCTTGAGAGCTGAACTCAAGATGTCCCAACTGGAAGGTGTTTTTCTTGGCATAACTCATCCATGGGGAGAGCATGATCTTCCACACAATGCCCTAACTGCTGGAATATCCACCATTGGATAGTTTGATGACAGAGAACCAGTGCAGAGTACCTGTGGATTAGTGCCTTTTCCTATAACACAGAAAATACAGGTTCAAGCTCCACGTGGAGCTATTTTAACAAGGGCACCCTGGCAGTGAGGAAAGAGGGTGTAACTGCTCAAAAGGCACGAGGTTCCTTCCTCCTGCTGCACAAATTTGTGCAAGGAACAAGCTGGCACCTTCTGCCTGCACCCTCTGGATCAATCCCCAAACCTGGTAGGAAGGCTCAGCTGGTGAATCCCAGCAGGGTTTAGGGGTGACTAAGCTCCTCACTGATCATCACTGCTGAGAATCAGGCAGCTCCAAACATGCCCTGAAATGGAGAAATTTGTATGTGGTGAGGACTGGACTGATGGGAATAAAGAGCCACCAGGGGAATAAAGAGCCACCAGTGCATCTAGGGGTAGGTGGAGGAAAATTATTCCTTTTGGGAATTAACTGCCCTGAAGGTTTGCAGCACTGAAATCCCAGGAGAGGTGAACAGCACAGGGCCTTTGTTAAGCTCAGGGAATCCAGAACACCCATTTTTTGAAGAGGCAGACTCACTGATTTTCTTCATGTCTTATGGAGCAGAAGCAATGTGGGCATCCTCTTCTCTTTGGTGACCAGGGACAGGACCAGGTAACCCAGGGAAGGGTCAGGTTGGATATCAGGGAAAGGTTCTTCACCAGAAGGTGTCAGGCACTGGAACAGCTCCACAGGGAATGGTCACATTCCCAAGGCTGCCAGAGCTCCAGGAGAGTTTGGACAATGCTCTCAGGGACGCACAGGGTGAGATTGTTGGAGTGTCCTGGGCAGGGTCAGGAGTTGGACTGGATGATCCTTTTGGGTCCCTTCCAGCTCAGGATATTCTGTGATTCTACAGCTTTCCTGTGGCAATGAAGAGGAGGAGAGAAAGACCACTACAAAGACTGTGGAAGTCTCACCTAAAGACTAAGGAATTGCCTCCCCGTTTGGGGAATGCTGGATGGATGTTGATGGGTGATGAACTGAAGCTTCACCATGCCTTCCTGGAGACTTTGTCATCCTGCTGGAGTCACCCATTCACAGGTGGACACAGCAGGGAAAGAGCCAAGCAATCCTCATCCTTACCAGCTGTAAGGGCATGAGTAACCTCAGGCCTACACAAATCCCTGCAGTCCAGCTCCTCGGACACCTGTGCCAACATTCCATCACTTCCTTGCATCCATAAATATGTGCAGCCCTCCCACTTTCCTTCCATTCTGGGCTCCCCTCAGCACCAAAAGCTGCAATTCAATTTACCAGGGATGAACGAATTGGGATGAAATTGGTGCCACGTGTGCATGTGGCAGCTGTTTTCTCATGGATGTGATGCACAGCAGACTCTCCTGAATATTTGTCCAAACTCCACTGACAGGATGGGTTTGCCCTCTGCGTGTGGCAGCTCAGGAAGCAGAGAGCATCTCAAGTGGCTGCTTGTGTAAGGACAAGAGAGTCACCCCTGCTCTCTGGGACTGGTGTTTAACAGGAATTTCACCCTGCAGGTGCCCTGACTTCCCATGCCCATGAACTGGAGCTGTCTGTAAAGTGAGGTGAACCCTGCCCTGAGCATCAAGGACAGAAAGGATAAAGTCATAGAATCCTTTAATGGTTTGGGTGGGAGGAACCTTAAAGATCATCCAGTTCCACCCCCTGCCATGAGCAGGGACATCTTTCACTGTCCCAGATTGCTCCAAGCCCCATCCAACCTGCCCTTGGACACTTCCAGGGATACAGGGGTAGCCACAGCTTCTCTGTGCAGGTACTCACAAAATGAGTCAGATACTCACAGAGGGAGAAATTTCACCTTTGCTGAGTAGTGCATCCCAGTAGTTCATCCCAGTAGTTCATCCCAGTAGTTCATCCCAGAACACTGGCAGAGTGTTGTATTTTTTCAGGAATGGTATTACAGCTGCAGTAACTCCCAGATCTGGGGGGGGGAAATAATCCAAGCATAAAATATGAAGTTTGGCCACTGGAGTGAGTTCCCTGCTGCTTTTACCTTTTCCAGGAAAAACGTGTTGCATTTAGATCTGCATCTTCCAGGTGGGGGAACTTAGCAAAAGACCATCGTGTCT
Organism: Trochalopteron elliotii; assembly: GCA_024734555.1. NCBI lineage: Eukaryota > Metazoa > Chordata > Aves > Passeriformes > Leiothrichidae > Trochalopteron > Trochalopteron elliotii. The sequence goes on from JANPWX010000677.1 coordinate 346,140, forward strand.
CTATGTCTGCAGTCCCTTCTTCCTCTGTGAGATCACTGTGGAGTCTTCCTTCAATGCTTAAAGAGAGGAAAGATAAAACCCCACATCATGGGACAGAGGAGAAATCAGGCAACTGGACTTGAGGCACCACTGGAATAATCCCTGTGATTATATATAGTGCTCATATGAAGATCTATTAATGATGACAATCCCAAGAAGCCCAGCAATTTAAGAAGGTTGGAGTGGGACTTCTGACAAGATCATGCAGTGACAGGACAAGGGGGAATGACTTTAAGCTGACAGAGGGCAGAGTTAGGTGGGATATTGGGAAGGAATTCCTGACTGGGAGGGTGGGGAGGCCCTGGCACAGGTTTCCCAGAGAAGCTGTGGCTGCCCCTGGATCCCTGGAAGTGTCCAAGGACAGGCTGGATGGGCCTTGGAGCAACCTGGGACAGTGGAAGGTGCCCCTGCCCATGGCCGGGGGTGGAACTGGATGGTCTTGAAGGTTCTTTCAAACCAAACCATTCCATGATTCTTGGAAGTACACCAAGTACACCTAGTGTGAATAAGCAATGACAGATTTTATCCCAACCCTTCAGAAATGGAATCACAGAGAGACAGACTGAAATGGGTTAAGTGGGTTACAAAAAAAATTTTAAAAGATCAAAAAAGAGAGGGTGACAAGACTGCAAAATCGACATGGAGGGAAGTGCTCCACCACTAAATAAATAGATCAGTAAATAAATAGATAATTAAATATATCAGGTGTGCCAGAAATAATTGAAACTACCACATCATCATCCAGTTCCTCTCTCTACCCTGAAAAACAGTTTCTGCTTGTCTCTTCTTGTCCAGGCAAGTTTTAAACCTCCTGAGGTTGGGTTTAAAGAGTGTGGTGTGTGTTTTCTTGTCTTATTCAAACCTGCAGCTCTTCAGTGAACTGCAGAAATAAACACAGGTGGACAAAGCACAGCAAAAAAGATGGGAAGAACGAGCAGGGCAAAGGGAGGAAGCAGCAATGCAAAAAAGGCAGCTGGGAATAGCTGGGGATCAGCTGTAAAGAGGAAGGCTTCAGTTTGATATATGGTGCCAGAGATGTTATTAATGATTTGCTGGTTTTTACCTTTAAAAACTTGAGGTGGATTATTTATTATGTCACTACAGAGCTCGTATGATCTATGAAAGGGATGATAATATGTGCCTGTTCCTGGCCTCTCAGATTCACTGTGTTTTTACAGCCTTTAATTAGGGTTTAATTCCTGACACAGAAGAAGAGTTTGTGGTGTACGTAAAGAAAATAAAACCACTTTCCCTCCCTTGCTTAAAATATCCCATTTGACCACGAATGAACTGAGAGTCATCACAGCATTTTCACAGGTCAAAGGATTTCTTTTCCTCCAAAAACAATGGGTAACGCAGGGGAACCCAACTGGACTAGAAGCATTCCTAAAGCCCTGACTTTGGTGTCCTTCCATGAAGTCAGCCAGGAAAGCAGTGGGCATTAGCTGTATTCTGAGTGGGAATCTCTGCAGCAGGGTTGATGTTCTGCATTTGGGAGAAAATGCCTGTGATTTGGGTCCAGAATCATAATTTGGGGCTGGGGAAAGGCAGGAGCTGCATATCCAACTCAGTCAACATCCTCACTTGCCATGGACAGACAGTACTGCAGATAACTCAGTTAGTGGTGTCCTCAACACCATTTTAGTGTTTTCCCCTGGAAATCCTCTCCTCTCCTCTCCTCTCCTCTCCTCTCCTCTCCTCTCCTCTCCTGAGCTGGTCCCCAGGTGGGTGACAACAGCCTTTTAAGAAGCCCAAATCTCAAATCTTGTCCCCTGTCTGCTGTCCTCAGACATCAAGGCTGTGCTCACACTGCACTCTGGATCTGGGGATCCAAAGGGATTGTGCTGGGCACGGCACAACCTGGCCATGACTCAGCCCAGAATGACAAGGGAAGAGAGCAAAGGTGATGGGAGGCAAGAAATGGGTTGAGTGAACTGTCAGAGAGGAGCAGCTCAGTGCAGGCACACCCAAGGGACAGCTGCCCTTGGTGAAGGTCAGTGCAGGGAAGGTGGGTGTGAAGTGCTCCTCCCAAAGCTCCAGGACGGAGAGCACCTGGATCACTCCAGCTCTGACTGGCACTGAGATTTGGGGTGGATGTTGGAGCTGTATGGTTGAGAACAACAGATTTTCTGGCTCCCTGGGTTCTCTGCACACACTGAGAAATCCCACAATCACTGCACCAGGCTGAACTTGCCCTTTGGGCAGGAGAAGGCTCCAAATTTGCAGGTTGAGTGTAGCCGTGGCACTGAGGAAACTGAGACTTCAGAGGCTGTTTTTTTTATGTTCTTGTTCTCCTCCATGAGCAGAGCACCTATTCCTGGTGGTTTGGAGAAGGACAATAATAAAACAATCAGAATAACTCTTCTGAATAGTGGGAAAATGCACTTTTATCCTTCTTGCTGAGTGCTTTTGTTGGTTGATAGCTTCAATGTAGGACTGAGGATGTGAGTGTTCATTCAATAAATAAATACCAAGGGCACTTGCAATGGGCGTTTTCCTGCCCAGGGACACCCAGGCTCCTTAATTCCACCTGCCTGGGATTTGGGTGGGTGGGAGCTGGGTGCTGGGGAGGTCAGGACGTGACTTATCTGTGGTTGTCTCGTGATGATGATTGTAAGTTTCTAACAGAGGTAGAATCAAAAAAAAATCCTGGAATGGTTTGGGTTGGAAAGGACCTTAAAGCTCATCCCATTCCACCCCCTGCCATGGGCAGGGACATCTTTCACTGTCCCAGGTTACTCCAAGCCTTGTCCAACTTGGCCTTGGACACTTCCAGGTATGGAAGACCACTGTTTCTTGTGTGATTTTATAGATTAAGCCCCCGTCACATGGTTTGTTCTCATCATTCCTGCACCAGTGGGATGCAACCTGCAAATCCTCACCCTGGACTGTCCCAGGATGAGGTGATGAAGAAAGAGGAAAAGGGATGGTTCAGGTGTCCTGGACTCATCCAGGATGTTTTAGCAGGAAAGTAGAGATACAGACAGCAAAATGTGAGGAATAAAGCTCAGTACAGAGCTGACATGAGCTGTGGGATGAGCAGAGCCACCAATAATTCAAGACGTTCATTATTATTTTCATTAAACTGCAAGGAGGCATTAAGGGATTATGGATGTGATGTGACCTTCCCAAAACCAGTTCAGGCACAATCCAATTCCTGTCTCCCAATGGCTTTCCCACCATTTCCCATCCCACCTGTAAGCAGAGCCTCGTATCAGCCCAAAAACCCAGCTGCTGCCAGCCAGGAAAAAATAATTTAGAAAGGGACATCTGGAAAATCCAGTGGTCCTTGAGCAAAGCAAGAAGTCTCCACATACCCTGGTGGTAAGACTTTAACCTAAGCTGATGTTGAAACAGAAATAAGACATGGTCCCTGCTTAATTTAAAGCAAACATTTGCCACTAAAACAGGTTTCAGTTATTAAAATTAATTACATAAATGAGCAGCAGCCTGAATTAACTTTCAGTCCAACCATTTACCCAAGCTGAGAGACTCTGAGGCTCATTTTTCAGTTTCAGTCTTGCTGGGGATGATGTAAAGCTCCCCATAACCTCAGTGGCCTGGAAGAAGCCACACTCAGTCAATACCCCCCGAGAATGACAGGTCCCAAATCCCACTGCGAGCCGTGATGGATTGTCCTGGGGGTGAGATTTCATACATCTCCTGCTTCCAGAGGGGAGCTGACACGAATAATTGGTGTGACTTTTGCTGGGACCGTGCCAAATGCTGACAAAACAGTTCCTAAGTTCATCAGAAGTGCTGGGCTTTGTGGACAACAGGGAGGTGTCGTTGTGGCAGTGAGCTCGAGGGGTCTCAGCTGGCTGGGACAGAGGGTGCAAGAGCTCGGTGTTGTGACAAAGGTTGGTGGCACTGGTTTGGCAAGGGCTCTGCAAACATGGAAACTCAGCTAAAGTCCACCCAGAGTCCTGGAGAGCTCAGGAGTTCAGGAAAAAGGGCATCAGCCCCTTTTTCTGCAAGTCAGCCCTTAATCCTCTCTTGGAAGACCCACAGGATGCTGCCATGCAGGATGGGGAAACATTCTTTGGTGCCATGTGGTGATGCATCACTGTATATGGTTTCAAGGCTAAAAATCTGATTATTTCTTCAGTTTTTCAGGAGTGACAAGGATTAGAGACTTTCTCAACATCCCAAAGGGAGTCTGGATCCAGGTCCTGACCCTGTTTTCCCACAAAATTCCTCCTGCACCACAATCCCCACCACTTTGTTACAGCCACTGTCCCCCACCTGCATTTCACCAAGAGCAGGATGTGCCTCCAGCCCTGACTCAGCCCCCAGCACCAGCAAAACACAGCAGGGACAGGGAACTATTCCCTGGGAGATTGATCCATCCTGACAGGCTCCTGAGATAACTCAAAATTACCTCCACTATGCCGGTGGGGGGTGACTGATACCACAGGACTGAAGAGTTTCAGGCTGTAAAGAGGGATTCACCCAGTAAAAAACCCTGCGTTTCCATCGTCCAGAACTCGGATTTGAAGACACATGAATAGGGGGAGGGGAGTTTTTTCCATGTCCCCAGGGCTTTCAAAGGCCGCTTAATTGTCCTGCTCCTCTCCCACTTTTCCTCTGCCGCATTGTTAGCGTTATCAACAATTCCCATGCTAGAGCACCACGCAGGAAAATAATTCCACACCTGGCACTGGGGCTCGTATCCTGTCTGCAGGGGCCACGGGGGGAACAATCGGGTCCGCACCTCCCGTATGGCACCGAGCACGGAGCGGGGAAGGAAACCCGGGGCAGCGGCACAATTGGCGGGGAAGCATCGGCCGCGCTCCGAGAAAAAGAGTTTTTGGCCGCCGTCGGATTGGCTGTCGGAGCTCGGGGCTGGGATTTAGGGACACGCGTGCGATGTCCGCCCTCTGCTGCTGGTAAATGCGAGTTTATATAGCGTCTCTTTCAGAATGTAATTCCAGGGCAGACCCAAGGAATCACGGAATCATGGAATCACAGGGTCAGAGAAACATGGGATCATGGAATTACAGAAGCATGGGATCACGGTGTCATAAAACAGTGGAATGATAAAAAGAACCGTGAAATCATGTAATCACAGAGCCAGGACATCATAGAATCATGGAACCATGATAGCACAGAATCATGGAATCATGGAATCACAGAACCATGACATCGCAGAATCACAGAGACATGACATCAATGTTCCATATCATGGAACATTGATATCACAGAATTGTGGAATCATGGAATCATGGAACCATGGAACAACAGAGCCATGACATTATAGAATCACAGAGCCATGACATCGTGGAATCATGGAATCATGATATCACAGATTCATGGAATCATGGAATTATGGAGCCATGACATCACAGAATGACAGAACCATGACATCACAGAATCATAGAACCATGATATCACAGAATCATGGAATCACAGAGCCATGACTTCACAGAATCATATAACCATGACATTGCAGAACCACAGAGCCATGATATCACGGAATCATGGAATTATAGAGCCATGACATCACAGAACCATGACATCACACAATCATAGAATCATATCATGGAAGCATGGAACCAGAGAGTCATGATATCATAGAATCATAAAACCATGATATCATGGAATCATGGAATCATAAAATCACAGAGCCATGTCATCACCAAATCACAGAATCATAGAACCATGACATCATAGAATCACAGAGCCATGACACCACAGAGTCATGGAACCATGATATCATGGAATCATGGAATTATAGAGCCGTGACATCATAGAATCACAGAACCATGACATCACAGAATCATGGAACCATGACACCATAGAATCATAGAGCAACGACATCACAGAACCATGGAATCAAAGAACCAGGGAATCAAAAACCATGGAATCAGAGCTATGACATCATAGAATTATAGAACCATGATATCATGGAATCATGGAATCATGAAATCATAGAACCATGACATCATGGAATCATGGAATCGTAGAGCCATGACATCATAGAATCACAGACCCATGTCATCATAGAATCATGGAATCATAGAACCATGGAATCACTGAGCCATGATATCACAGAATTATGGAATCACAGAATCAGAGCCATGACATCACATAGAATCATAGAGCCATGAGATCATGGAATCATAGAATTTTAGAACCATGACACCGTGGAATCATAGAATCATAGAATTATAGGATCATGGAATGATGAAATCACAGAATCATGGAATCATAGAATCATAGAGTCACAGAATCATGGAATAACAGAATGACAGAATGGTTTGGCTTGAAAGGGACCTTAAAAATCATCTCATTCCAAGCCCCTGCCATGAACGGCTCTGTTTTTATATGAGCATAAAATAACTAAAAACAATATGGAATGGAAGGGCCCTGTAGGCCATGCCCTACCCCCAAACCAAAATCATTTTTCCTTGAATTCTGATTGTTGCAACTTTTTCCATCTTCTTAAACATTCTTTTGAATTATATTTTTTCCCTGCTCCACTCTGCTCCTCAACCAATTTAACAGCAACAGGCCAGTTGACCTCCAGTGCTCCAACCCAGCAGTATAAATGCAGCCATTGGCTCTGAATTCCTCAGTAGCTCATCCAAAATTTCTCTTTGCACAGGAAAGCTGTGGCTGCCCCACCCCTGGAAGTGTCCAAGGCTGGATTGGACAGGACTTGGATCAACCAGGGATACTGGAAGTTGTCCCTGCCCATGGCAGGAGGGTGAAATGGGATGAGACTTAAGGTCCCTTCTAATGCAAACCATTCTAGGACTCTATGATTGAGGTCCCCAAAACCATCACCTCAATATCTCACAGAGTTTCTGAAAAGCCTGCCTTAGCTTTGTCTCCCAGGATCAGGACTTTCCCCATCCCTGGATGGCACAGCTAAAGTTGAGGACACAGGTCTGACCTTTCAGGTTCAATCTTCTCCCAAAACCTCACCATTTTCATTGACTTGCCCATTGACTTTTCTGACAAGATCTCCACATTGGGCTGGCAGCCTCCTGAGGTTACCTGATCACTGGGGAGGGAGAAGATGTAAATACACCTTTAAAAGGTGTATTTTGCTTTGGGCAAAGGCTTAGATTTACCTGATTTAATAATTGTGGCTGTGCCACAGGGATTTTATCCAGGCTGAAATATGTTTGGTAACGTATGCAGACAGAAAACACCCTGCATTTTCTATTGGTACCAAGATTTTTTAATTGGAATTTTTATGAAATCCCTTTGTCAATTCAATCCCTCTTTCTTTGCAACTATGCTGTCATCCTACAGGGAGCAACCTGAGGGAGCACATGTCTGAGAGAAACTGCCTTGTGGGGTCTCATGGAAACACCTTGTGGGCTGATTTCTGAGTCCAGGAGTCAGAAACAGCCTCCAGGCTGTGCTCTGACTGATTTTTGAAGCCACACTGACCCTGTTTCTACACCCTGGTGTCCAAGAAAAGCCCTTAGGAAATCAAAGACCCAATGTCCAAAGTTTGGGTGCTCACTCTGAAATATTTGAATGTTGTAGAAAAGCTTCATCCTCACCTGTCTGTTGATAAAAGCAGTCAGGAGGGTTAGGGAAGGCTTAGGTTCAAATTCCTTATCCCAGGGGTGCTTCAGACCAACACCTGTGAATTGCCCCAAGGTGTAATGGACCTTAGGATGAGCCAGGCTGTGATCAGGAGTCCTTTACTCCACACACAACATTTGCCCACCCTTTGGGCCTTTCAGAGCCACTGTCACCTGGGGAACACCTGTGTAGGAGCTTTGTTAGTGGCTGGCTCCAACAAATAGTCAAGGTTGCTACAAAGAGTAGGATTCTATTCAGGATTCTCAGCTGCTTAGGACCTCTTTGCACCCAAATTCTGTTCAGGACTCTAACATGCTTAAGCCCTCTTGTCACTCAAATTTCAATACCTTGTGCCCACCCTGAAAAGGGTGTCCTCTGTTTCACATCCTCAGCCAGCTCACAGGGGTGACTTGCATCTCTCAGACCCTTGTGGGTTTGATTTTCAGGGAAGCCAGTGTACTTTGGATCACCTTTTTTTTCTCTCTCAGTGAGAGGAGGCAGACAGAGTTTTCCAGTAAGGAATCTGAATGAGCCCCCCACTCCCAGGGGAGAGCTGGATGCCTCCTTCATCTCCCAGGCATGAAGGCACTGGCATGCTCCATGGTGGTGACAAACCTGCTCCTGTCCCTCTCTCTCCCACGTCCCACCTGCACCCAGACGTGGCAGAGCTCCAGGCTCCCAGGCACTGATGAAAGTGTGGAGATTTACTTCTGGCGTTGGGAAATATTTCATCTCGACAAAACAACAGCCTGTATTTCCTGTATCTGTACACAAAAGAAATAACAGGCAAATGTGTATCGAGTGTATTTATCTACACAGGATTTTGCCTTACAAGGAACAATGGAAACTCGAATCCATGCTGTTGCCCAACCACAGCAGTGTTTGGATTCTTTTTTTTTTTTTTTTTTGAAAATATTGTGCTTAGGGGAGTTCCTTAACACAGCAAGACAGCAGGCAGCTTCCTGTTATGAAAACAGTCAACAACCTGACATTCAGCAATCTGACATTCCCCTCACCCAACGTGATAAACAGGGCTGATAACGATCTGCCACAATAGGTACAATAGCATCCCCCCCCATAAAGGAATAGGACGTGGACAGACCCTCAATACACAAATGTCCCAAGCCATCTCTTCCAGCTTCTTTTATACAGTAGATAATCTCATCCTGCTTTCCCGTGTTTTCCCAACATTGATTCACTTCCCCTCAGGCAGGGGTCAGAGCGGGAGCTGGGTGTTTGACACCACTTTCTCGAAGGTCTTTGTAGTTCAGAGGCAAAGAGATCTGAAAGCTGTTTACTGGGTTTCCCTTCCTCCTGCCATTCATGATCCCTGCATTTCAATGCCACAGCTGCTGGAGTCCTCTAGCTTGTCCCCAGAGTCACCTCCTGGGTCTGAATTAAATCCCAGGAGCAAAAGGAAAAATAGTGGGAACCTCTTCCCCCTTCGGTGACCTTGGTAATGGAGCTGCCCTTTTTCCTCCCTGATTCCTCATGGCCTCCACCACAGTGATGCTCTGAGTTTCTCTGCTAAGGCTGCAGAAGAAATATCAGAAAAAATTAATTCCCCACCAAGTAAGTGTTGGGTGAACTTTTTCTCCATCTGAAAGTGACTGCAGAATAAAAGAAGAGGATCTCCTCCACTGTTGCTGAGCTCCCAGGCTGCCCAGAGCAGCTGTGGCTGCCCCTGGATCCTTGGAAGTGTCCAAAGCTGGGTTGGACAGGGCTTGCAGCAACCTGGGATAGTGGAAGGTGTCCCTGCCCATGGCAGAGGGTGGAACTGAATGAGCTTTCAGGTCTTTTCACTGAAAACCTTCTGGAATTCTATGATTTCTATATTTCTTTTAAAAGAAATATAGAAAATAAAAGAAATAAATCTTTTTGGCCTTTTTCCAGTCTCACCTGGAAAAAGGTGAGACTGGAAAAAGTTTTTTTAAAACTCCAGTGAGGTTTAGTGGAGCAGCTCCCAACTCTCCTTCACAGACTCCTTTTCTACAATTCTTTTTCTACATCCTATAGGAAAATAATACTCAGCTGCTGTGTCCTAAGAGCCTTTGGGTACCACCCCCAGGCAGCAGAAACAGGAGGGACACAGCTAATCCCCATTTTTTGCTCTCAAAGAAAGGACAACCTCTCCCAGGGTGGCAGAAGCCTTTGTGGAGGGGAGGATATGATCTGTAACGTGGAAAAATTTGAAGCACTCCTTGGAGACACAAACCAGTCCCATGGGCCCTTGATTCTGCTGCTTGCTCACAAAGAACCTTCCTTTGAAGCTTCCTTTGAAGCCAGCATTCCCACCCAGACAGGAGATGGGAAGGAGAGAGGGCATCATCCAGTGCAAACTGGGCACAGGAAGACTGTGTCCCACTTGCAATACCTGGCCAGAGGTAGCATTTATGGTTCAGCACGGAATTTACTGCTTTTAAAGGTATTTGAGTACTTTCTGCCATGCTTTTTTACAGCAGCCTGTCTCAGGCTGTGCTGGTGGCTTGGGGACAAGGCCATCAGCAACACAGAGCCAAGTCCTGGTGCTCCCAGACATCTGAGGAACTCCTCTGAGATCAAGGTGCACAAACTTCACCTCCCTTGAGCTCTGGTCCCTGTGCCTCCCTCCCAAGGGAAGCAAGGGCCATAATTCCCTTTGACAGCACAGCTAGAGGAGGGACTTGTTCAGCAGGTTGTTGTTTCCATGAGGATGCTGAAGCACCTTTGTCACTTCACCACAAAGCCTGGGGAGCTGGGTCCTGATGTCAGGGCATATTTCTTTTAACCAGGAGTCTCCTAGGTTATTATTCTGTCACTCTCACATGTCCTGACAGCTGGCTCAGGTCTCACTCAGTGAACAGGCACCAGTTTTTCCCTTGATCACATGGCCCTAATTTTTTTCTGCACCACCCCATCCATGAAAAAAGGACAGGTAGTGGTCAAACCATCAATCCTGGAGAGGTTTATGATATTATTATTATTAGGAAAAGATTTTTCCCCCAGAGGGTGGTCAGGCACTGAATGGCTCCTAAGGGAATGGTCACATTCCCAAGTCTGACAGAGCTCCAGGAGTGTTTGGACAAAGCTCTCAGGGACAGGGAGGGATTTTTGGGGTGTCCTGTGCAGGGCCAGTAGCTGGATTTGATGATTTTGGTGGGTCTCTTGCAACTCAGGATATTGTAGTCTAGTCCAGTCTAGAAATTAGCTGGGTATTCAACCCATACTACAAAGCATTAGGTGACATCCGGGAGTATTTCTGTCACCTACTAAGATCAATCAAGAACACTCAGAAAAACCATCCTAAAAGCCAAAGAGAGAGAGAGAGAAAAATCAATCCCATCTCAGGGTGAGAGAAGCCCCTGCCGTGCAGAAAAGTCTTTGTGTGTGTCTGAGGCTGTGAGGGAAGGAGCTGTGCTACCTCAGGTCACGGCGACACCGTGTCTGGCACCACCTGGAAATCACAAGGACCAACATCTTGACCCTGGGGCAGCACTTGAAAGCACCCTTGGCTAAAACCTTGCAGGGGAAGAAATGTGAAGAGCAGGGAGAGCTGCACTGGGAATCTGGGAACCAGAGCACATTTTCCTCGTGGGGAAATGTCACTGCCATGCAAACACACTCATTAAAATGGGCTCACACTCATTAAAAACAGGCTGTATCTCTACCAACCAGTGCCAGGACTTGCTCCAAGCCATGTCCCTGTGGAAGTTGCCCTCTAACCCATGGGACAGGGGTCCCACACAAGATTCCCAGCTGGCCACTGGTCGTTGCTGATGCCTGAGCCATTCCTGGGCTGGGCCAAACCCATGTCAAGGAATGCTCAAACAATCCAGTGGTGTGGATGAAGGAATTCCTGTCTGGGGTAATTTACTGGTGTGATGCAGCCCTCAAGCCATCTGTGACCTCGTTTGGTCACAGTGTCTGATTTATGCCACCGTTAATTGCCATAATTCACAATTTCTGCTGCAGCAACAGCAAGGAGCCTCAGGCTGGAGGAGAAATGCTCGTGCTGGGTGCTGCTCAAAGGCAGAGCAGGCCATTTCTGCTCTTCAAAGGGTCTGCAAACTAAAATATAACCTGTGAGAAGGAGAACCAGCACCCACAGGGGAGAGAGGAAGGTGGCTGCAGTGAAAACTCACACCCCTGTCATCTCCTGAGAGGGTGGGAAAAGGCTTTTAAAGCCCAGAAATGAGACTTTTAAGGACAGATGAGAAGGAGAATCCCATGTGCATGCACAGGAAGGTCCTTACCCTCACAGGGCACAGTGGATTTGTTAGAAAGCACCCAGTGCTACCTCCCACCCTGGAGCAGGAGGGTGCAAAGCCTTCCCAGGCCACTCAGGATTGGGTCATATCCTCATTTCACAGGTGCAAAATGACCCTAAAGCAAACACTTTGGGGCACGAGTGGCTCATGTGTTGCACTCGGATTGTTTGCAAACCCTCCAGATTTTATGTGCTCTGTACCTGGGGGGGATGTTGAGCTGAGCAGCTGTGTTTGACCAGCAAAAACTCCCCAGTGCCTCCTGCTCCCTCATCACTGCCTCCAATGGTCTCAGGATCAACCCCAAAATTGCTCTTCCAGCAGCCAAAGGGACTTTCCCTCTCCCTTTCCATTAGAAATGGAAAATCTTCCCTCAGCTTCTGTGTGCACCAAAGTGGCCACTGCATCATTTATAGATGGATAACACTGGTTTAGGAGGGATTAAAGTAATCTTTTTTCTTCATAGCTGAGTTCCATGGAGAGCCTCACTCACCTTCTTTGCTCCTTGTTCCTTGAGAGGCATTTTGGTTTTTTTTAACACAGAGCAGGCAGGATTTGCCCTTGTGCCCCGTCCAAGAAAAAGAGAGAAAAATAACCCCAAAACAATTGCAAAGTTTTCATTTGAGAAATTAATCCGCAAGGGAGCGAGGTTAAAAATAAAGTTCTTTGGCCAGGGCCTTTATAAGCTGCAGCCATATTCTCTGGAATATAATTCATATGCACAATATGTTTTTTTGTTGTGAATGAGTGTGAAGTACCAGAAAAGGAAAGAGGAAACCCCTAATGTAGTCCTGAATAGACCTGTGAAAAAGGATAATAAAACTTGTCCTGGATTTCCTTTAGCAGCAGGTGCTTCCTTTGGAGTTTCTATTCATTCAGACTTTGGGCAGACACAGCCTGCCAATTTTTTTTTTTCTTTTTTTTTTAACTTTTTGTAAACACAGCCCTCAGTTGATCTGAATGAAGGTGGATTTTTCTTCTTGGCCACTGTCAAGCTCATGGGCTCACAAGGTCAGTGGCAAAGCTTCTCCAAGCTTTTGGGGTGGGTCCCCTTCCAGACCTGACAGGTGGAAAGGTGCTACCTCAGGTCAGGAGGTTTCCTCAGGAATCCAAGGCTGGAAGGCCCCAAATTTCCATTTTAAATTGACCATCCCACCATTCCTGGTGAGACATCCACGCTTACCCATCCACAACAAGACACCAGCAGGGGAATGCAGCTCCTCAGCCTCCCAAGGCTCATTTCTGGGGAAAAAACCAGAGGATTTTGAGCACTGGTTGATGTCTATAAAACCTTTAACTAGAGGATTAAATTGCACAGCATGTGAAGGCCTAAATTGTCCAGACCCTTTAACTTTCAACGTCACCCTGGACAACACCAGAAAAAACCCAACTTCTCCCTGTCAAACACAACCTGGCATCCCTCCCAAGCCCTTTTCCCAACCAGAGACAGCACCACAAACTCCTCCATTCATGGAATCCTGGAGTGGTTTGAGTTGGGAAGAGACCTTACAGCTCATCTTGTTATGTACACAGACAGAAAAAGGCAGTTTGCTCCAAGGAGCTGAAAATCTGAATTCACCTTTCCTGAAACTGCTGAAACAGTTGACACTTGCATGAGGAAAATACTGAATATATTACAATATATCACAATACATTACAAATCTTCTTGTCTGCCTGAAGGAAGGAGGGAATGGAACAAGATGATCTTTAGGGTCCCTTCCAACCCAAACCATTGTGCACAAACTGTTAGAACTGTGGGTTTTTAGGTGTCTTTTAATGAATATCCATTATTTTCTGTAGACATTTGCTTTGTCTTGCCAAACATCCTCGCTGCCTGCTCCAACTCACTCCTACTGAGGAAAACACAGACAGCTCATCCCATTCCCTATATTTAACACTCCAAACCTGGCACAGATTTGTACCAGCCCTGGTAACAATGGCATGTAACACCTGTCAGTGACTGCATTTGCCCAGGGGTTCACTCTGTTCCACGCTCTGTGTGTTTAATGATTCCTGTGAACAATGGGACAAATAAACTTCTTTTTGTTTGTTGTTTTTTTCTTTTTGCTCAGCTCTTGCTCAAGCCAACACCACTGTCCAAATTGCACATGAGGGGCCTGCAGAGGCTGGTGGCTGTTTCCTAGACTTGAGGCCTCTTTTCCCTCAGAAAAGACGTTGTCAGCAGCCCTGAGCTCAGGGAGGGAATTTCCACTTGTATGGAAGGAAGGAAGAGGAAGAATGAGCAGGAAAGGGGCAGGGCTCTGAAGGCAGAGGATGATGGATTTGAACTTCAGGCAGGGGATGACAGACAGATCTTCTGAGGAAGGTCTGAGCAAAAGGGTGAGGGGTGCGTGGAGTGGAACAACAAGGGATTACAGGAGGCAGTGAGGTGGGAGCTGTGGACCAGAGGGACTGTAACACACTGCAGCTCTGTCCTGGAACAGTGTGTGGGGATGGGGATGGGGATATGGAGCATGTGGAGCCTTTGGAAAGAGTTCACAGGAGGCCACGGAGCTGCTCCAAGGGCTGGAGCCTCTCTGCTCTGCACCCAGGCTGGGAGAGCTGGGAGTGTTCACCTGGACAAGAGAAACATCCAGGGAGAGCTCAGAGCCCCTTCCAGAGCCTAAAGGGGCTCCAGGAGAGCTGGAGGGGGACTGGGGACAAGGGATGGAGGGACAGGACACAGGGAATGGCTTCCCACTGCCAGAGGGCAGGGATAGATGGGATATTGGGAAGGAATTGTTCCCTGTGAGGGTGGTGAGGCCCTGGCACAGGTTTCCCAGAGAAGCTGTGGCTGCCTCTGGATCCCTGGAAGTGTCCAAGGCCAGGCTGGATGGAGCTTGAAGCACCCTGGGATAGTGGGAGGTGTCCCTGCCCATGGCAGGGGGTGGAACTGGATAATGATTCTACATTTCTATGACTCAATCCAGCCTCTTCATCCCAGAACAAAATTCATCTCCCCAGATCTTTAGTCTCCTTCCAAACATCACTTCCCATCCCTGCACCAGCCAGTATGCCCAGAGTAGGAGCCCAAACTCACCAGCCAAGCTCCCCCTCCCATGTCCCCTTGTCCCCATGTCCCCATCATTGCCCCAGTGGTGCCAGTCTGGCCACAAGTGCTCTGAGTCTCAGCAAACACCACCAGAACATATCCCAGACAGAACTTATCAGGAATTTACCATCTGAGGTATCTCAGCCCTCCTTAAACAGCAGAAAATCCATCCCAGAGCACCTTGTGCAGCACAGCTGGGGACAGGTGATGCTGGGGGACATCCCAGCCTTGGTGGAACCTCCAAAACCAGCAGCCTCCCCTTAACATGGGCTGATAGAGGCTGCTCCTGCATGCAAAACAAAGTTCTTTTAGGTCGTTTAACCTATTCCCAGGGTTCAGCAAAGCTTCTTGCAACCCAGCCTTGTTACAGATATGATTCACACAATGATATTTCAATCACTTCCTCTGGGAGACTCTTTCCAACAATGCAGATTTCTTGGCTGGAGAAGAATTCCCAGGGACTGAGCTGAAGTTTTCCTTCGCCCTTGCAATGCATCCTCTCAAACAGCTTCAAAAAGAGAATTTCCCTCCCTTTTCATTTCCCTGCTGAGGAGCCACATCATTCCCCAAGGGCGGGTGCCAAAGCCCAGGATAAAACTGGGCTGAAAATCCAAAAATCAGACTTATGGTGATCCTAATCCAGTTCAGGGAAACCCACTGGAGAAAAAATAAGGTGAGTTCTCCCTGACAGGAGGGGGGAGCCAGGTGAGGGTCAGTGTCTTGTCCCAAGGAACAAGTGATAGGACAAGAAAAAACAGCCTCAAGTTGCATCAGGGAAGGTTTAGACTGGTTATTGGGAATAATCCAGGGAAGTGTTGGAATCACCATCCCTGGAGGGATTTAAATCATGTGGATGGGGCACTTTGGCACATGGGTTAGTGGTGCCCTTGGCTCTGCTGGGGAATGGTTGGACTCAATGCACTTAAAGGACTTTTCCAACCTAGATGATTCCATTTTTTTTGTCCTTTTCATCATTTCCCAGCTCAGAGTTGTTTGGTTTTGGGTTTTTTTTGACCAGGAAAATCCTGGTGACACACCCCAGGTCTGTCCCATGGCTTTTCTGCAGGTGCACCACAGGAATACTAATCCAAGGGTCTGCTAATCCATGAGTGTCCTGATGTCCGACAGGATGAAACTTCGCCATGCTGGACTTCAAAAATTGGTGATTTCTGAAGTTTAATATCCTCAAAGGCTGTGTAGAACAAACTCAGAATCCTGGAATGACAAAGGTTGGAAAATCCCTCCAAGATCGTTGAGTCCAAACCATTCCTCCAACAGTGCCAAGGCCACCACTGACCCGTGTCCCCAAGTGCCACATCCCTAAGGTTTTTTTTTGCATTTCCAGGGATGGGGATCCACCACTTCCCTGCCAGACAAGCCACCCCCATTTTACCAGAAACGAACACCCAGTCATGGATCTGCTCCTGGAAAGAGGGGACAGAGCAATGCAGGATGTCTGGTGATCCCAGATGGATGTTCCTATGGATGGCACCTGCAGGGAACACTGCAGTGCACCTGCCAATGTTTTAGCAGATGAAATGAGAAATTTTTACAGTGTCTTTGAGCAGGGGTGTGGGAGAGGGAGGAACTGAGGCATTTTCCTTGCCTGGAAGACACAGTTTATGTTCTGCAGGTAAAAATTGAAGTAGAAAAGTTCATTAACATTGGTTGGGTTTTCTTGCTGTACCAAATGATGGTTTGGCCATGATCTTCCTCCCTCTTCCAGCTCAGTCTCTCACAGATTTTTATTTTGAAGAATTCTCTCCTCAGAAGTACAGGGAAATAAACTTCTTATCCCAGCAAGTAATTGTGGAAGGCATCCAGTAGACAAAGCAAAAAGTACAGATACAGCCAGATTTGTGGTGTTATATTAAATTGCAAAGGAACAGGCTTTGTATTAGAATTATTTGTTATTGCTCATCTCTTCAGCATCTCTGAAAACAAACCTTCTCCCCTGAGAGGGAATAACTCATCCCTTTTTATTATTTTTATTATTATTGCTGTGCTCAAGGCACCGTTGTGGTAGCTCTGTGGTATCAGATCAGTTATCAAAGATGAGCAGTCTTCTCTTGTATTAAGTGATGTGGAAACATCATGAGACAACCCCTGATGCTGAAAAATTTGCAATTTAAATAACTGAACACTGAGGGAAAACAAGGAGGAAACTGAGGCACAGGAATGTGTTTATTCCCCAGTGTTATTTCAGTGCTTTTGAGGAGGAAACTGAAGCAACTCTGAGGATTTGGGCTGTTTGAGGTCACACAGAGGAAGTCCATGGTGAACTCAAGAGGCAAAAGCTGAGCCAGATTTCCCAGTGCTGAAATCCAGCAGTGAATCCATGTTTGCTGGAACACAGGGAGCAAAACTGTTGGGAGAGTTATTGCTCATGTCCATCTGTCTTGACCAAAGCATGAAAACATGGAATCAGGGAATGGTTTGGGTTGGAAGGGACCTTATAGCTCATCCCATTCTCACCCCCTGCCATGGGCAGGGACACCTTGCACTATCCCAGGTTGCTCCAAGCCCCCTCCAGCCTGGATAGGGTCCTCTGTGTGATGTGGGCATGCCAAGATCTTCCTTTCTGCATCCCACCAGACCCCGAAGCCGTTGCAAGGGCCTGGAAGGAATCCCAAAGGTTAGGGAAGGTTCTGGTGAACCCTGTGGCACAAAATGTCCCCATATTTGGGCCACAACCCTCAGGCAGAACCCACAAGTGTCATCCCCGCCTGTGCAGGTGGCAGGGTGGACATTCAAGGTGGGAAATAAATCCCCAAGTGTGTGGCTCATTGGCACCCACTGAATGCTCCATAGGAATTCCTTTAAGCAAGGTATGAGGTGGAGAAAGTCTCGGAACTTCCCAAGCCTGGAGTGGTGGTGATTGTCCCATCCCTGGAAACATTCAAGGCCAGCTTGGACAGGGCTTTGAGCAACCAGATCTGGTGGGTGAGTTCCTGTTCATTTGACCTTTAAATGTCCCTTCCCACCCAAACCATTCCATGATTCTCTGATCACCTTCCCTGCTGCCGCTGGAGCCTCATGTCACCCCCCTGTACCCCATCCCAGGCTTTATCCCACCACAGGACACCTTGCACAGCCCATCCTCTTCCCATTGCTTGTGCACACACACACACAGACCTATTTTTCCATCAGCCACAGGGATCCCAGCAAAGCCTGTGAAATAAGGAAGCTGACCATCAGCTTTTTGGGATCTGCTCCCTATGGGCCTGGGAAGGGGATGCGAATCCCTTTAGTGTTGGGTTGGGTTTGGATTGTTATGAATTATTTTCCCCCCTCTTTTCTCTCTCTCTCTCCCTGGATCAGAATCCAGGGATGAGGCCAGCATGAGAAAGTGGGGCCGTCCATGCAGATGTTGCCTGGGGAAGCCAAGGTTCCCACACCGGGTAGGAAGCGGGGCCTCACAGAGCCGGGATGGGGACTGAGGAAGTGGCAGCAGGGCTGGTCCAGGGATGATGGGAGAGGAGAAGCCAAGCAGGGGGGGCCCGGATTGGAAGGGGGGACATCTATTCTTGGAGAAAAAGGGGGGCCCTGTTTGGGGGATTTTCCCCCCTCTTTTCTCTCTCTCTCTCCCTGGATCAGAATCCAGGGATGAGGCCAGCATGAGAAAGTGGGGCCGT
>JANPWX010000677.1:364676-378209 GCA_024734555.1 Trochalopteron elliotii
TTTATTGTAAGGCTTTGTTTACACCCCGAGCTGAATGAATCAAATGACCTTGTTTATTGTCGGTCTCCTGAATGGACAGCACAGGGAGAGGGGGGAGGGATGGGGACGTGGGGGTTGTATTATTGTTAGTTGTGCCATTTACAACTTCTTCTTCTTCTTCTTCTTCTTTTTTTAATTTTTTTTTTCTCCCCACCACGCATTGTTGCCGTGATAAAAGAATAAAAGGTGAAACTCTATTCCTTCCTTTCCCCATCTCCGCAGTATTCTCCAAATCCCCAGGCAGGACCCTGTTGGGATGAAAGTGCCAAACCAAGGAGCTATGGATGAGATGCAGGGCCTGATCCTTCTTCTCCTGACCTCATTCCTTCCCAAAATCCTTTCCCTTGGGGTGAAACCTGTCCCCACAGGGCTCAGACTGTCCCTTCCCAGAGGGGACAACAGGATAACAAACCTTTTCCCATCACCATTGGATGGATCCTATTTTGCTCCTGGATAGATGCAGCAGTGTGGCCACTGCTCTCACATACAGGGACATTATTCCCAGGAAATAACAACATCCAAGAATGGTTGCTTACATCATTGAAGGCTTTGGGAGCTGAAGGACCCAACTTTGCAGCAAACCACCTGCTCTTGGTGCCAGCTGCACGGAAATATTTTGGTGCAAGTCCCGATTATTGTTTATTTTACCTTTTAATTGGCCCCTGGTGATCCCCACTGCTGCTTGATAATTCCCCAGCCAAGAACTCAGCAGTTTTGGGGGTATTTGACTTTGCAGAACTATGAAGATCCAAATTTGAGGATTGCTGAGGGCATGAAATTGTCCTTTTGGTTTGAGCATCACAAAAACCCTCAGAGAGAAGGGCAGAGGATTATGTTGGGTTTGAAATGACAGTTTTCCCTCCTTGTCACTATTTATAAAGATTTTTACGTCTCTAGGATGAAGGAAAAGAATGAAATGCTTCCTAAATTCTGGCCCCTCCAGGGCCATCCCTCTCTGTCCCTCGGGGTACCCTTGGCTCCACATGGAAGTGCAGCTCCTGCACTGGGATTTGATGTATTGATGGGTGATTCCTTCTATTGATGGGTGATTCCTTCTACCCCTTCACCTCACTCCTCATTCCCTTCAGCTGAAGGCACTTTGATTCCTTCAGGATCGTATTTTAATTTCTTAATGGCTTCTGGATTTTATTAGCACAATGTTGGAGATTTTCACTGGGGACAAGTTGAAACCTCATCCCAGCAACCCCATCCCAGCTTCTTCCCAGCAACTTTCAGATGGTGATGGAGCTTTCCTGGCTGGGAGACATCAGTGCAACAAGGAAAGCATCCTAAGTAGTTTGTACAACCAATCTTCTGCGAATTCAGCACTGGCAACCTGATTCTTCAGGGGGTACAGGTGTCTCAGGTACTTCAGGGCAGCTCAAATGTCACCGAGCGCCCACATCCTGTGTGGGCAGCTGAATCACACACCCATGGCACGGACAATCCACATCCCAGGTGGGTGTTTATCCCACAGAAACCCAACCAGACAGTCAATGAAGTGACTCATCAGGCCACAGGGAGGTCTCTGATTTGTGGGGAGGGTGAATCATTGGCCAGGAGTATTTGTCAGAGACCCACAGGCAATGGGAGAGACTAAAGACTTGAGCTGTTATAAAAAAGCCATAAGCCTTATCACATAAAGGCAGGTGAGATGTGATGTGGCATCCAGGGCGTCCACCTTGGGAAATGCACCTTCCTAGGACAGATCCCAGGGAATTCCTGTCCCTGTGCTGGAGCTGGGGTTGTGCTGAAGTGAGCCTGATCCTATTTTCCCAGGCTGGCTTATGGAGAAGGACAGAGATGGGTATGAAACCCCAGACCTGGACCTACAGAGGAACTCAGAAACACAATTTTAGGTCCTTTCTGGCCATCAAATCTATGGGTTTATTTTTATTTCAAGGAATAACAAATGATCCAGCCTTTGCAAATGCACCCTGACCACACTCACCACTGGTAGAGACTGGATAGGCTCATCACAATTACTCAGTCATGATGTTCTTGCTTTATATTCTGTATTATGAGCTTTCCCCATAATTTATTCACCTCTCCAATCCTTTCTTGATCACAGACTTCTGACTAATTAATATCCAGGATTATCCCAGATTCTTTGGTCAGTGCTGAGCTATAATCAAGGTTTTGGTCCTTGGCTTCCTGCATTCATGTGCTCCATTTTACTGGCAAACTCCCTTTTTTTGCCTCATATCCTTCAAATTTCCCCATGGCTAGAGACAGGTGGGTTTAATGGACATGCTGCCAGAGGGATGGCCATAAATCTTGAAAATTTACATCAGCATTAGAAGAGCAACGCTTTGGGCCAAGGTCAAGAAACTCTTGGCTGAGAACAGAGGTGGGAAGAGAGAATTAAAAACAAAAATGAGGTAGAAATGAGCAAAGAAAAGCCCTGTCTGTTACCCAGAAGAGAGGATGGACAAGGTGTATTTTGGTTGTGACACCACGGGCAGGTGGATAAATAAAAGCCTTGTTTCCCTCCCAGTGGCCCAACCCCTTTTTCAGTAACGTGTGAACCCCCTGTTTGCCATCCATGCCATCACTTCCCAGCCTGTGCAGCCCCATGTGGGGATGGAAATCCATAAATCTCAGCAAAGGAAGACATGAGGCTACAAGAGTGCAGCAGCAGTGATCCTTGAACGAAGTGGATGTCCCAAGTAGGAGGAATTAATCATTTGTTTCACCCCATGGATAGCAAAAAACAACCATGAGACCTCCTCAGCCCAGACTCTAAACTCTTAGGAACCAATTTTTACCCCCTAACCTGATAATTGTATCAACTAGACTGTGCAAACAATCCTGTAATGCCCCCATCTCCTCTCCATCTCTGCACCAATGCATCCAAATAATCCAATATTTAGGTCCTGAGCCCATTCAGATTTACACTGGAGGACTGGACACCAAAAAGTCCTGGGATCTGTCTGATAAGAGGACAGGGAGATGCATCTTGGCAGAAGATTTGGGGTTTGATCAGCACAAAGCAATTCTGGTGAGGTTTAAAACTCACTGATGTCACATCACATTATGAGATCTTGGATAAGGCTGAGTGTCATAAATACTGAAACTTGAGATCGTGGCCGGCTGTGCAGGGATTCAAACAAATCAAAACATCCCAAAAGAGGGACTTTCTGCCATCTAGGGGTTGTGGTTTTCAATTGCAATCGGGACCGAAAAAGGAAAACTGTAATTCCACCTCTCTTGAATCTATGCATGTAAATATGTCAGTATATAAACATGAATATACATTCTTTGCAAAAACAAGTTTTAAAAGGCAAGAAGTCGAGAAACTCCCTTTTTTTTTCTGTGAATTTGCAGAAAGAAACCCCATTTAATTTCTGTTTTGCTGCAACATCTCAGCACTGTTTGTGTTAGAAATGTGCTGGATAAAGCACATGAGAAAACACAGTGTATTTTCCATTTCCCGATTGGGAGGAAAGTTTTTAGAAAAATCCACCAAAGAGGAGGGAGAAAAGCAAGAGATTGTTTTTTCTGCTTTAAAACTTCAATTTTTGTAATTCCAGTAGCATCATTAGCATCACATATTTTTATGCTTAACAACCACAGCTAAGCTCAGCCTATAAAAGAATTCAACTTGTGCTTAAAAAAGCAAAGAAGTGATTTACATTTAAAGCATGCCCCACTCTTCATTGCTTGTGCATTTTACTGAAGGATTTAAAATCTTAATAAGCTAATAACAGAATAATGTTTTAATATTTAATATTTCATTTCTGTGCTACACAGATGGCAAAATTATGTGATGCATTTCTTTTTTTGATGGTGGCCTGGAATGTCAGGACAAGGGGGAATGGTTTTCCACTGTCAGAGGACAGGGATAGATGGGATATTGGGAAGGAATTGTTCCCTGTGAGGGTGGTAAGGCCCTGGCACAAGGTGCCCAGAGAAGTTGTGGATTCCTGGAAGTGTCCAAGGCCAGGTTGGACAAGGCTTGGAGCAACCAGGGATAGTGGAAGGTGTCCCTGCCCATGGCAGGGGGTGAAATGGGATGGGCTTTAACGTCCCTTCCTACCTGGGCCATTCTGGTATTCCATGATTCCATGAAAATCCAACATGCTCAGTTTATGGCTGGTCACAGTGTCCCCATTTCCATCTCATGTTGCCCAAACTTTGCCATCTTACCTGGCTGATAAAGATCCAAAATATAGAAAGCTCATGAAAGAATTTGTCTTACTTTCATAACATTTCATTTCTCCATCAAAATGGCAACTTGAAGGAAGGAGTGCCCTGAGTCAGATCCAAACTGGGGCTGTTTGGCCCAGTTTTATGTCTCCAGATTTTCCCCCTCTTTCCAGGGGAAAAGTTTAAGAGATGATAAGGATAAAATACCCTTTTCCTGGTAGCTGAGCCATGGGGGCATCCCTAGCCAGGAGTCAGACTGGGGTGATGAAAACTTTGTGTTTAGCAGTGTAGGACACCACACTATCCACAAATCCAGGGTATTCCAAGAGGCATCTGGATTGAGGGCACCCACATGGGGAAGGGAGAGCTTTTAAAATCCTGGAGATGGCCAAACTGGGTTTTAGGAATGCACTTCCCACACCCAGCAAGTGTTTTCCATATAGGGAAAAGTTTAAGACTCCCCCCTTAAGGTAAAGAACCCAGAAACTTCCATCCCCTGCTGGCAGTGATTGGCTCAGCACAAAGAGAGAAGCATTGGACCTTGTCACCTTTCTTCAAACCCTGTATCTCTCCCTACTGGCAGGAGGCCAGGCTGTCCCTCCTAAAACATTCAGTATTTATGAAGGAGCACAAAGGAAGTAAAAAGGATTTTTGGAATGTTTCTAGCAAGATGTCAGAGATTTCTCAGACACCTGTGCAAGGCTTTTCTTTTGTTTTCTGTAACGTTTGTTATTTTGATATTTTTCCTTATTAAACCTTTTGCTTTACAAAACACCTCTGAAGAGCAGTCTGGCTGAAATTAATTTTAGCCACTTCTCTGCAAAGGCTGGACCCTCAGAGACTGATACATTAGCATGTGGTTCATCACACTCTGACCATGTGCTAACCTGTATCACTGGGTCACATTTGGCTTTGTGAGGTTCCCACCATTGCTGGCACCATTGCTCATTGACATAATGCACCCACAAGTGGCAAATCTGGGGTTCCTACAACCCTGTCTGGGCTCTGCATCAGGTTGAAACAGGAGGTGCCTTTGCTTCCCCTTTACTCCTGCATTTACTTGGGGATTTTTCAGAAGTCTTCAAAAATTGTATTACAAATATCTACACCCCCTCACTGCCTGTAGGACACGGAGGGGCTGGAGCAGGTCCAGGGAAGGGAATGGAGCTGGGGAAGGGACTGGAGCACCAGAAGCAGCTGAGGGAGCTGGGAAAGGGGCTCAGCCTGGAGAAAAGGAGGATCAGGAGGGACCTTGTGGCTCTGCACAACTCCCTGACAGGAGGGGACAGACAGGAGGGAGTCAGACTCTGCTCCCAGGGAATAAAGGACAGGATGAGGGGAAATGACATCAAGCTGCATCAGGGGGTGTTTAGGTTGGACACCAGGAGGAATTTCTTCGTGGAGAGAGTGTTCAGGCCTTGGAAGGGGCTGCCCAGGGAGGTTTGGAGTCCCCATCCCTGGACGTGTCCAAGGAGTGACTGGATGTGGCACTCAGTGCTCTGGTCTGGGTGACAAGGTGGGGATCAGTCACAGGATGGACTCGATGGCCTTGGAGGACTTTTCCAATCTAAATTATTCTGTGATTCTTTGTCTCTGTCTTTGCAAATACTCATTTATAAGGTGCAGAGTAGTTCCCACAGTGGATCCCACCAACAGCCCATGGACTTGAACCCTGGATCATACCTGAGGTGGAAGGGTCGTTCCTCTCACCAGACTGCAGCAGGTGACAGGGAGGGATGAGAAGGTTGGGATTCTGCTCCACAGCATCCTGCCTGGATATTTCCAGGATGCTTTTCTCAAAATGGAAAAGCTTCAGTTGAACCACAAAGCGCAACAGGAAAAATCCTCAGCCTCTCCAACATGCTCCTGAGATGGGATTGCCCCTTTTCCACCCGTGCCTCACTGGGATTTCTCCTGCTGAAACCATCAGAGAGGTTCATTATGCAGCAGAGCAGAAATCAATTTACCTTTATTACAGAACAGTCCTGTGTTTCTCCATGAGATCACAGTGGGATGGCACCATTCCCTTCCTTCTCTTGTATTGTTAGCCTGTAATTGTGCAGGGGGTTGCTTTGAAACCCTGGCAGCTGAGCAGGGGCGTGGGTGGCACTCAGAAGTTTGGGATGCAGCCCCTTTCCCGAATCCACTGGCAGCAGGTTGGCCCAAACCCTTTTCAACAGTGACTCAGGGTGCCCCCCCAAACACAGTGGGGGGGAAACAGAACACCAAAATGCATCTTTTGAAGCCATTGGAGGATTTCAATAATGGTTTCATGACTCCAGCAAGCCTGCCAGGCTGTGGGAGGATGTTTGGGATGGCTGCAGAGCAGGAATCGTTGGCAGAAGAGCTGGGAAAGAAGCAGGGTTTGGAGGAGGGAGCTCTGTGCTGGGAAATCAAACAGGGATGAGTGGGTTTTACAGGATGTTTCCTGTACCAACACAGAGCAGAGATGGCTGAAACCTGAACACTAACCCAAACACCAACCCAAACACAGGCCAGGGTCCTTTGCCAGGAGGCAGTTTGGATCAGCCACCCTAATACAGAGAATGTGACCATTTGGGTCAGGCAGGACAGGCTGAGATAGTTGGTTCTTGGGGTGGAAAACAGGTTTTGGTACCATTTAGGTCATGAGAGACGTGAAATATCAACATCTCTGTGCTGGCAGCAAGGAAAATAAAATAGAGTCACCTCAAGCTTATGTAAGGACTAACCTGCAGAGGTGTTTTTTAAATGAGTCTTTGGATGTGTGTGAGTTTGGGATATAAAATACCAGGAAAATGGAAGTGCATGGTCCAGTGTAAAGGCAAAAATCCTACAGGGCAAAATAAAGGCAGTTTAATAGGTGAAGCAAAGCTGTGTGCAAACAAAGAGGCATAAGAATCATGGAATTACAGAATGGATTGGGTTGGAAGGGACCTTAGATTTTAGCCAATCTCATCCCCTGCCATGGCAAGGACACCTTCCATGATCCCAGGTTTCTCCAAGCCCTGTCCAACCTGGCTTTGGACGCTTCCACCTCAAATCCTACATTATTATCAATAAAAATCACATTTCCCTCCACGTAGTGCATAAGGAGTGACAAATGGATGGCAGTGGTCACAGTCAGAGCCATGTGTGCCCTCTGCCTTCTCCTCAGAGGGTCAGAGAGGTGCTTGGGGTGATGAGGGGAGCAGCAGAAGACAAACCTGGGCTTTTTAATTGTGTTTTACCCCATGAAGAAAGAAATCCAGGCTGGGAAAGGAGAAAATGGGAAATCTCAGTCCCCTGCAAGGACAACTGCTTTGTCTCCAGATCCCCCAGGTGACATGTACTGAGAAGGAGATGGGTAATGGGTCTGGGACCATCCCCTTGAATCACAGAATCATGGAATATTTGGGGTTGGAAGGGACCTTAAGGCTCATCCCATGGGCAGGGACACCTTCCACCAGGAGGATGAGCAAAGGTTGGATTTCTCCAGCAGCAGTTACCTGTGACCAGGGATTGCTGCTCTTCCCACCTCCCTCCTCTGGGGTGGAGCCACACCACTGTGCTTGGAGCTCTGCCCACCTCTCACCTCCACTAGCTTTGCTGCCAAATTTGCACAAACACCATCATCTTCAACTCTTCCAGCTCCCTGCTCCAGCTGGAGTGAGGATGCCAGCTGGGATTGGGCAGGCAGGGAAGCACGTGGGTACACAAAGCCCTTAATCTCTGCAGAACTAAGCCAAAATTACTTTGATGTGTTGTCTTTTAAATTGCTGCCTTCAGTGCTCACGGGAGCTTTTCTTCTTATCTCCTCAGCAAAACGTGCAAGCAGCTCCTGACCACCTCTTTTCTCTGCTTGAGCACTCATATCCTCCTATTTTATTTTTTTTTTCTCCCCCCTGAATCCTCTTACAGATGTTTTCCCAGGTCTCTAAGCATTTCCATATCCTGTTTATTTGCTGCTGAAGGTGTAGTGCTGCAAACAAAATCTGTCTCTGGGAAGAAGGGAGGGGCGATAAGAAGTGAGCTGTAAGTTAAGACAAAAAGTGAAATTTGCCAACTGAAGCATAAACCTTGAGGTCCTTCAGTCTGGAAATTCTTCACTTTGATGTTCTAAACCCAAAAAAGAGAAGCCATGGCTGCCCCTGGATCCCTGGAAGTGTCCCAGGCCAGGTTGGAAGGGGCTTGGAACAACCTGGGATGGTGGAAGGTGTCCCTGCCCATGGCAGGGGGTGGAATGAGGTGATCTTTAAGGTCCTTTCCAACCCAAACCATTTTGGGATTCTACAAATACAGAATACAATAACATAATGAGCTTTTACACTGGGGTTGTGAAGCTAAGAAAAGTAATGTGTCCCATTGAACAGCTGCATTTTGATTTTGAGTGACTCCAACATATTCCTGTCAAATCCAGAATCAAAATCCACAATCAGAATGCTCCCTGAAAACTCAAATACCCTCAGGGAAAAAAAAACCCACCAAAAAATAACCCCAAACAAACAAACCAAACAAAACCAAACCAAACCAACAAACAAACACAAAAACCAACCAACCAACCAACCAAACAAACAAACAAACAAACAAACAACCCACAACACCCCAAAGCAAACAAACAAACAAACAAACAACACACTAAAACCACCAGAAACTACTACTACTACTACTACTACTACTACCACTACTACTACTACTACTACTACTACTAATAATAATAATAATAATAATAATAATAGTAATAGTAATAATAAAAAACGCCACACACCAAAAAAAACCCACAGCATCACGATGTTTTCATCAGACCTAATTGCAGCCTGGAAATGTTAAACAGACATGTCCTTTCTCACCCTAATTACTGAACAGTGGAAGTAGTAACAAAGATGGATTCACTTTACTGAGTTTTATGATGTTTTAAATAAAGAGGAAAAGGTTTTTCCTGTTTATTCCTTTGCTGGTCTGAACTTGCACAAGTGATGCTCCACATAGGAAAGCGAGCCTCTCCCATGCTCTCAATTTACAAGCAGGGAAATTGAGGCACCAAGCACAAACTTATCCCCAAATCCATTGAATAAATAAAGAGCAGGATGAACCAAAGCCCAGAGCAGCAGTGCCCTGCCTTCATTTAGCACAGACCATGATCAATTTGCAAATGCTTCTGATGGAAAAGACCTACTGGGTCATTTTGCAGGCCCCTGCAAGCCCAGGCTTTTTCCTGACATGTGCTGGAGAGACAAAAGTGCTTTATACAACCCCTACATTAAAATAATTTAAGCAGGAGGACTTCTCTCATTTCCTCTGGGGGAAACAATTCTGCAGCTGAAGAGATTGCAACATTAGGAAATATTTCCTGACGTCCAGGCCTTCCAGAATCTGTTGATATATTATTAATAGAAAGGAAAATAAATATAGGTATTAATGCCAGCAGACACTGTCTGCTACTAATAGCTGTTAAAGTAATATATTCCCCTTGTTTTTAGCTCTTATTAGTCTTTTTGCAAAGGGTTACAAGACCCTTATGCATCCATTAGCCAGTCAGCCATGTGAAATTAATGTGGAGCAATTTTCATAAGCATTACTCAGAACTAATAATAATTAAGCATTATTTTCTGCTCAGATAACACAGAAAATAAAGCCTGACTTTTATGCCAAGACGGGTTTGCATTAGCTTAAGGTAGATGAATTAATTCTCATTTACAAGGCTTCTCTGCCAGCTAGCCAGAAAATATCAAGGTAATTAAAACCAATTTGTGAGGTTCTGTCCCATTGCACATTCACTGGGTTTTATCATTGCTGCAAATTGCAGGTGCTTTTATGCAAAGGTGGGACATGAAGGGGACTTTGTTGCCTCTCTCCTTCCCCATCACTTCCAAGAAAAGCTGAAACCTCCTTGTGAAACAGCAGAACGTGTTTGGAAGACTGGAGTTTAATAAAGGACCATGTGAAGGATGGAAGGATGTGAAGGACCAGCTCAGGCTGGGATGTGGAGCTCTCAGCAATGCAGGAAAAAAAACACCTGTAACAGAGCAGAAAAAAAAAATCTCTTTCCTGTTGCTTTACCATTGACTTGCAAGGGATTAATTCTGATTATCTATAAAACTGAGGGGTTTCTTGTAAGGCAGCATTTCCTGGAAAGCCCCCAAAAACTTCTCTCATCACAAAACCCTAAAATGGTTTGGGTTGGAATGAACCTTAAAGCTCATCCAATCCCAACCCCTGCCATGGGCAAGGACAACTTCCACTATCCCAGGTTGCTCCAAGCCCCATCCAGCCTGGCCTTGGACACTTCCAGGGATCCAGGGGCAGCCACAGCTTCTCTGGGAAACCTGTGCCAGGGTCTCAGTGGTTCTGTCCCAGAAGTTTGACATGAGCTCTCTGTGGGTGCTCTTAGTAAAAATAAAATTAGTTGAAATTAGACTAAAATAAATTAGTCCAGGTAATTATTAGCTGTAAGATACACCCAGAGCTGTCCTACTACAACTAATAATAATGAGTAAGTGAATTTAGGGTCCTTCCTCTGGGTTTCAACTTTCCAAGGGGATCAGCACCTTCAGGTGCCACATGTTCACTTGGCATCTGAGCTTAGCAAACAACTGAGTCCAGTGTGACCCAGCAGAGTGGAAAAATCTGTGTTTTCCAGAGGATTATGGCCCTTCTTGCCCAAATCCTGCCTCCTTCATTTCGTTTCTCCACCCTCTGCCTCACTCCCTGTGTGACATCTCATTGTGACATCTCCTTGTGACATCTCCTGTGTCCACATCAGTGACATGGAGCAGGTTGGCCTCAGCAAAAAAAAAAAAAAAGAATGAAGTGGCAGTTCTGACTTTTATTTTCAAAAATCTTCTCTCAGAGTCATTTAATTGCTACGAAAAATATGAATAAAAAGAGACAGTGCTCCAAAAACACCACCCGTGTTCCAGCCCTGGAACGAGCCACCCTGAGACGTGCTCCACTGTCCACACCCTCAGTGAAGAAAGGTTTTCCCCTGATGGCTGTTTCCATCTCAATCCAGCCCTGGTAGCTGTAGACAGGTGTTAAAATCCTGTGGCTTGGCCTTCCTCCACTGATGATGCCGACCTGGAACCACTTCATGGTGTCCCAGTAGCTGCAAACTAGAGGTCCCCCGCTGTCCACCTGTGGCAGAAGAGGGACTATTACAGCTGGATCTACACCTCAGGTCCCTCAGAGCAGCTGCTTTCACACAGCCTGAGTGAGAAAATCAATCTTTGTCTCATGTTTGTGAGGATTTGGGGAGGAAAAAAAAAAAAGGGAATTTGGGTTCAAAATTTTGCAGCTCAACCCTGAGATTCTGCAGGATTTTATAGATACAGAAGGGAAGAGGAGATCAGTCCCAAGCTCTGGCTCAGTGCACTGCCCTGTCATTCCCAGCCTTTTCCACATGCTCCTGTGGCCCCAGGAGGATACCTGAAACCTGTCAGCAAGAGACAAGATTGCAGAGAGAAAAGGGACATTTGCTGTGACTGCTCACTCAGTCCTTGTCTCCTCTGCAAAGCTGCTTCATGGAGGTGCTAGGTATCTGCCACGGTGAATTTTGGGGGCTGGCAGCCAGAAGCTGGGCAGCAGATGAACAATAATCCTGACAAATCTTTCCTGAAGCCACAGCCACTTCCCTGAAAACTTTCCTGCTGCTGCAAGGACAGCTAGCACTCACCCAATGTGGGCAAGGCTTCAAACACAGGTTGCAGCCACCTCAAAAAGAGGAATATTTTCTCCCATTGGCTGCTGCAGCTGGAACACCAAGGGCAACATCCATCTCTGGAATCTCTGGACACAAGCCCAGGGAGAAGAGAAAGCAGCACAAAATCCACCCAAAGCAGGTGCAGCACTTTTCTGAGGAATGTGGCTGTGTGAGAGCTGAGGGTGTTCATCTGGAGAGGGATCCAGGGAGAGCTCAGAGCCCCTTCCAGAGCCTAAAGGGGCTCCAGGAGAGCTGGAGAGGAACTTGGGACAAGGGATGGAGGGACAGGACACAGGGAATGGCTTCCCACTGCCAGAGGGCAGGGATAGATGGGATATTGGGAAAGAATTCCTGCCTGTGAGGGTGGGGAGGCCCTGGCACAGGTTTCCCAGAGAAGTTGTGGCTGCCCCTGGATCCCTGGAAGTGTCCAAGGCCAGGCTGGATGGAGCTTGAAGCACCCTGGGATAGTGGAAGTTGTCTCTGCCCATGGCAGGGGGTGAAACAGGATGATCTTTAAGGTTCCTTCCCGCCCAAAGCATTCTATTATTCCATGAAATATTTCCTGTAGGTGCTAATTTAGAGAAGACTCCCAAGCCAGTGTGAGAACATCCCGATTCCAAAAGATTTTATTCTGTCACCTATTAAAAAGTTCTGCATTTTGGATTTGGTCAATCTGCACAAGTGAAGCTGTGGCTGCCCCTGGATGCCTGGAAGTGTCCATGGCCAGGCTGGACAGGGCTTGGAACAACCTGGGAGAGTGGAAGGTACTAGAGGATTTTTAAGATCCTTCCAAGCCAAACCAGTCTGGGGTCCCAGAACATCTCCAGTGCTGTGCACACCCTGCCATAAATAAATTTCCTTCCACAGTGGGTTTGAATCTTTTTTCCACCTTTTCTAACCAGCACTCATGGTAAACAAACTCAATACAAATCCATTTCCCAGGACAGCAAACTTCACAGGGAAATGTTGTCCTTCCCTGTTTGCACACTACTTTGGGAAACATCTTTTGTCATTAATGGATGAAACCCCTTCTGCCAGCAGCTACCCTGAGCTAACACACATTAATTAACGAGCAAGGAAAGGGCTGAAGTTCCCTGTGCAGCTCATCAGCACTCGCTGAAGTTTATGGCTGAATTCCCACTCCAGTAGCTGGAGGGTTCTGGTCATTAATATTCTTTTCTTTTTTTCTTTTTTTCTTTTTTTCTGTTCAGTATTCATTCAGGAGGTAAAAATTAAGATAAATGCCGAGGAAATGTTCATAGAATCACAGAATATCCTGAGCTGGAAGGGATCAACAAAGACCAGAGATTTACAAACTCATTTAGGCTGGAAAAGACCTTTCAGATTGTTGAGTCCAAACATAAAATCAACACTGTTTGTTGTCGTTTATAGCCACGTCCTTGCATCTCAAGCAGTGCTGCTGGACCCTCTTCAGACTCAGCACCTAAAGAGGTTTCCCGACCCCATTTCAGCCAGGAATTCCCGTGAAAACCACAGAGGTGACCTTGGAGCCCGTGTCGAGGGCATCCTGTTGGGATGAATGAGCATCCACGCACGATCCGATAACCGGGGATTTCACTGCGGGTCCCCTCGGGGCAGGGACGGCCCGAACGCGTTGTCCTGGCGGGAGAGGAAAACGAGCGGGGTCTGGAGAATGGGAACCCGGGATGCTCCACTCCAGCTTTGCC